>JAZKJV010011313.1:0-600000 GCA_037367405.1 Ottelia alismoides
TATACATCGGTAAGCTGGGGTGCATATGAGGGCATATGAGTAACATGATCTCCCAAAGGGATGATACAAGTTCATTACTAAACCAGAAGACATGATCACGCACGTGAGGTATAAGGACCGATCAAATTCCATCCATGGTCATCTTGCTTTGGAAGCATGACAAGAATTTATAGGTATGTTATATGCTTTTGGAAATCATATGATCGATGCCAATTCCCAATGATAGAATGAGGAACTTAATGATAAAATCCAGAAGAAGACTGCCTAAAAGAGATCTAAAA
This sequence comes from Ottelia alismoides, assembly GCA_037367405.1. NCBI lineage: Eukaryota > Viridiplantae > Streptophyta > Magnoliopsida > Alismatales > Hydrocharitaceae > Ottelia > Ottelia alismoides. The sequence continues at coordinate 282 of JAZKJV010011313.1, forward strand.
CTTCAGGTTTATTCTAGGTCTTCTAGTATACATGATGTACGGGTGTTAGGAATACTCAAGGGTGATGTGATCACAAATGATTGTATAACCGAGGGAGTGATGAAATAGGTTTGGATTTTAGTGACTCCTCTCAGTAGAGAAGTAATCTAATCTTAGTCCAACTGTTGGACATTGATATGAATATGCTTCAGATGCAATGAGAAGATTAGATTTAAGACTTTGATTTAATCAAACATTATGAGAGGTCTCCGAGATCTGGATTTGAAATATGATTTTAATATCCAAGTAACTATACATGGAATGTACAATTGCCATGTCCTTGTCTCCAAATATCCACGGAGAAAGCATATTATTCTTGGAAGAGTTCAAGAATAATTCTGTTGTTGAATAGTGTATCTGAGCATTGGGAAATTGATAATAAAATGTAATTTAAATATCAGGAATAATACAAATGTGATTAATATTATTTAGATACATGAGAATGGAGATCTAAGATAATTAAATATGATTTAATTATCAAGGATATGAATAATGTGGATAGCACTATCCATATTAATCATATATATTATAAATATAATGTATAATATATTAGAGAGAGAGCTTATTGTAAATAGTATTCACAAAATTAAAAGTTGATGTGAATTGGATTCACATTGGACAATTAATTGAAAGTACATTTTACATTTTATTTTGGATGTGTGAATATGATTCACATCTTTTCAATGGTATGATTGAAATATTCACAAAATAACTTAGAACTATTTTTGTGAATTAATTTGCAACAAAAAGTTATTGCAAATAAATGAAGGATTGTGTGAGTTATAATATCTCACATTATTAGAAGTCTAACACCTTCCATATATGGAGGGTGTACGGCCACCCTTTGACTAAATCAAAGGGTGGACGTCCCCTCCATTTTAGGAAGGTGGGTAGCCTCCTACCTTATCCTTATATCCTTATTGATTTAATTAAATTAAATTATGTTGATTAATTAATATGTTTAATTTATTCTAGATTAATTATTGTTGCATTTTTACGCAACAAAATCAAGGCCACTAAATAAAAACACAAATCAATCTCAACTATTGATTTTGTGTTGCACATGGATTGTGATCCATGGACTTACAAAATACTATAAAAGAATAGGCAACCCTAGCTCTTCTTTTACAACACAACTCCAAGAGACTTGTCTCTCTCTCTCATTCTCATCACACACCCCATCTCTCTCTCTCTCTCAAGTGTGGTCGTCCACCTCTTGTACTAGAGAGAGTTGTTGTCGTCGCTACGTGATGAATTTCCATTTCATCACCTTTATTCTTTCATTTTGGCATTAAAGCCCTAGCTAATTGCATTTATATATCATTAATTTGCCAAAATACAAACTATATAAATTGCACAAAATACTATATAAATTATTGCATAATCATTGTATTTAATTCCACCATATGTGTTGGGTGACCCTTGACCCCAAGACCAAGTCATAATGATGACATGGTTGATAAGGAATAAAGTAGGGGGATATAGGGTAGATAAATTGTACAAAATACACACAAAACCCTAATTCTTAAATTCATCAATAATTGCAGTTTGGCATCACTTTATTTTATTATTTTTATACTTCAAATAATAAAACCCTCAACATGAATATCGTAGGTAACAATACAAAGAAAAATACAGAATTGAGTTCATAGAAAAATAATGCACAATGTGCCTGGGACACACAAAATAAGAAGAAAAAATAAAAAACTTCATAGACATGTATCTTCTCCATACTATATCAAAATGTATCAAAATCACTTTAATTACATTTAACTTTTAATAAGCTATAGAATGAACGTGAAACCATTTAATGTGGAGCTAAGATGCAAAATTTAGGTTTTAGGTCTCTATTGTGAACTATTTTGGTATATTTTCTTCAATATATTCACTCTTTGTATTTTTCAAATTCTTTTATTTTTATAAAATTGTATATATTATTTGAAACATATGTACATAATTATAATAAAATAAAACCATTAAAATAAAATCAAAGTAAATAACATATTTACATACATAGGTAAAATATACATGTATATAGCTATAAAAAATATATAAATAATTAATTAAGTATACAGGAAAACTCTCAAAAATATAACAAAACTACCTAAATATGTAATTAAATAAATTTAAAATATATAAATACTTGTAAATATTAATAAAATATATTACAAAATAAAAATAAAATACCAAAATGTATGTATTTCTACTTATATTTTACATGTAAATATTAACTTACAATAAAAAGCCTTGAAAAATAAATAAATATATGTATAAAATACTATATAAATTCGTAAATATTTTTGTAACCTAAAATTAAATAGTTTTTTATTATTTAATAACCATTTACAAGGCATTTTCACCTTGGATTTATCTAGTTGGTCCACGTGGACCAACCAGATTGCTTCAAATGTTGACCGGAGGTCAATTGCCCTACCTTCTCTTCTAACTCGTGTTAGAGTCACGAGCCACCTGTTTTCTCCCCATTTTCATGCTTCCACCATGTACCCTCTCCCTTGAGCCCTTCCATCCCTGTACATCCTGATCTTCCATGATCTTCTCGACCCTTCCCCCATCACCTTCTATTCCTCCATCATATGCCACTCCACCTAGAACTTACACCATCACCATCCTTAAATCTCCACCCCTCTTTGAAGGACATGGGGAGATCCTTAAGCGCATCACGGAAGCGTGAGGATCACATCGTATGCGATCGGGAGCGACTAGTCGCACAAGTTGCTCGAGGCAGCGGGAATTAAAAAATTTTCATGTGACGAAACCACATGATCCAAGAACACTTCTCGGATCGTTTCGTCTAAACCACAAACAAGTAGTAGGATTGCCTCTTGAAGCGTGGTTATGATCGAGTCTCTAAACGAAGATACCTCCAGTCTCAAGTCTGATCCGAAGGAGGAGATGCTTGGGAGCGTGTTAATGAAACACGTACTTCTCGCAATCCATGTTGATGATCCAAGCGACGAATCTCCTGATCTCGACACACGAGATCTGATGTCTTCTTTACGAGCGAGGCACACTGATGAACGTGAAATTCGCCTCTTTAATAATCTAAAATTGTCGTAGTATAGGAGGCAAATTTCGATCGATCAAAAACCACAATCTTTGAATGTTGTGGAAAATTTTTACTTAGCAAGTCTACCAAGGTCGAACACAGGTAACGGTGATTCTTAGTTGTGTGGTTTTAAATCAAATTAAGTAATCAATCAATGCTTGATTAACTTCTGTGTTGAGGAAATGTACAATGCAATGATGAAAATGCTATGCAAGAAAAATAAACAGAATTTATGTTCAGGATCTGTGATTTGAAATGTGTTAATTCCTTCAAAAATATGATCAATAGATTCACGAAAGTAATCACAAATCAAAATGGAACTGACTTAATGCTTCAAGTTAATAAATTTATGCTCATAAAAATTTGGAACAAAATATCCGGTCTTCAAATGCCTCCGATTCAAGTCCTCGAATAGTTGCCAATAATCTTGGAGGAGTCGATCTAAATTAATCCTCAGAGAAATTTAATCTATTGAGAATAATCAACTAAGGTTTAATCAGATTAAAATTCCCATCCGAACTCCTGCAACAGATTTATCGTTAATTTCTCAAGCACAAGCATGTCAAACTTAGCCTGCATATGTCATCAAAGGTCCACAAATGATATTAATCATTAAACACCCTAGGATCTGACAACAAAGTATGCCAAGTGATAGAGCATGAAAATAGCTTCAAAATGACATATTATATGCTAAAATCGGAGTCCGTATGAGAAAGATATGATAAAATGAAGTTTCAGGGACTAAAATGTAAATAAAATAAAGTTTTGCTTTCAAAATGGTCCCTGGAGGGGCTTATCTGTAGTTTCTGAAAGTCGGTGGGTCTTCACTGCAATTTACCCAAGCGGGGGTATATATGTAATTTCGAAAACTAGCGGAGGCTTCAATGCAATTTTTCCTTGGACGCACGTGCCTTGCACGTGCGCCAGGAGGCCTGGAGGCGAGGCTGAGGCTCAGGAGCCCCGAACATGAGGTTCGGACTGTCGAACTTGTGGTTTGGGCCGAAGCACAGGCTCGGTCTGTCGAGGCGGAGGATCGGGGGACAGGGCTTAGGCTCGGTGGCCTGAGCCGATGTGGCGATCTGCAGCGCTTCGGGAGGACCCGAGCCTCGAGGTTGGGGCCGAGGCTTGGGGGTCGGGCATGGCGTATTCTGTGTCGTTGGATCAAGAGCAAGAATGCCCGATCCTACGGCACCTGTAAGTCACGATGGAGGGCGAAATGTTGCCGCGGCGGGCGGAGGCGGCGAAGGTCGAGGCTGGTAACGCCGCACCTTGGCCGACACACGGCGCGAGGGGCGGCGATGGGCGATCACGGGCGGAGGGGATCAGCAGCTGTAGCGGCGGTGGTTGGCGACGGAGGAAGAGGCGGTATCGCACGGCGGGGGCGGAAGTGGCTGCTGGGCGAGCGGGCGGAGGTTCGCCTGTGTTTGGAGAAGCCGAAGGCTTTCTCCGCTTGTCGCTCAATCGCCATGGCGGAGGCGGCGAGAGGCTTTGCAGCTCCGACGATAGATTTGCAGCAAGGCTATCGATCCTTGGATCACGCCTCCAGCCGCTATCACCAGCCACGCTTGGAGAAGGGCGGATGGGCTTTGCGGCCGGCGAGGGGAGGGATTTTATAGGAGGATGGTGGTGGAGGAGACGTAACGGCTGTCGGAGAGGAGTGATGGTGCGGCAGCGGTTACGAGGGAGGAGGAGAAACGGCAGGGGGTACGGGCGTGAATGTCTGGTGGAAGAAGAAGGTCACGTGCGCAGATCGTAACCTGGGGGAGGGGCCTGGAGAGAGACAAGGTGGGGTGCCACGTGGCACGACCAGGGGCTGCCACGTAGCACCCTAAAAAATTTCAAAAATTAAAGGGTAAAGAAAAGCAGAAAAGAAATAGAAGGAGACCTCGGATTGAAAATTTTTCTTCAAGAAATTTGTTCGTCTTGTCGAGATCTACAACTTTTATGAAGGGCTTGGGAGCAAAAGAGGTCATCTGTAAGAAGTGGTATTTTTGGTGGTTCTCCATGTGTATAGAAAACCGGGTTTTTTGGATTTTGTATTTTTTTGGTAGTTTTAAAGGGGATAAAAATTATAGAAAAAATATGATAAAATACAAGAAAATTAATTAAATATTAATCTATTTTTTTAGATTTTTAGTAGATAAGAAATGGGAAAATAAAATAAACGTCAGAAACACACAATTTTTGTACAGACCGACAACAGACGCTAGGACTCAGTCAGTTTCTTTGATTTCAATTTTGATCTGGATTTGGATTTTTGCATTGCTTAATAAAACTTTCGTCAAATAACACAAATGAAGAAGAAATAAAATTAAAAGGGTTAATTAAGTATATAAAAACTCGGGTCAAAATAGCAAAAAGTCAAAATGCGCAAAAGAGGCCCAAAACCCAACTTTCACATATGAGATCCGAATTTTATGAAATTGGTCTTGTTTTGAAGTTATTTGAAAATGGAGTACCTTAAAAGTTAGTAGACCAAAATCGGACACTGTATGAGGGAGATATGCTCGTTTTAGTCTGTCAGATGTGAAATTAGACTTTGGGATTATTTGACACTTATTGGGGTTAGTAATTTTTTTGTATTTTTTGTTTAATAAGGTTAGTAATATCTACACAATGGAGATGGTTTGGGGTCAATCGGAGTTAGGTGAATTAACTAAAAATAAGAGAAGTTAGCGGCTTTTTGAGTTACTTTACACCTGGGATTTTAAATGCAATTATGCATGATGAAATGCAGATATTATTTACACATGTATAAATGCTAATAATACTTTATTAATGATTAATTACAAGTGAATGATGGGGAACAGAGCCTAAATGACCAATTTTAGCATGATGAATACGAGATTCATCATAGCCATATACTTAGACCATGCTCGTTCCCGAGCATGAATGAATGACTTAGTTGAATGCATCCCTGACTGTGCATGTGAATTTTCAAATCTTAACTCAGAGAAGACCCTTAATTTGAGTGACCCTAATATTCAGGGCTCAACCAATCTTTAATCAAAAGGAATCCAACTTCTCTATTTTTCGGACTCTCTGTTTGTACATAAAATATAAGGATATGAACTTAAGTGTACTGCATTTCATGAGAGTCGAGTCGGGGCATCACTCATAGTTCCAGTCCCAAAGATCCTCCTCTAGACCTAATCCTCAACACTCAGTCAACCATCTCATTAGTTTGTCAGACTTGAAAGTGCAGATGGACAGCCAGATGATGGAGGGCATAGGAGTGTGTCTGATTTTCTCTCCCTCACATTGGAACAAGGTGCCTCTCGAGTGCCTTATTACTCAACACAAGTATATTTTTATTTTGTTGTTCAATGTGTCCGTCAAGAAAATTTGGAGTCGTCTGCACTTGTTTTTCTGGGAGTACACCGGGGTGTGTCTGTTTTGAGTATCTAAGATACCTTCGACACCCAGACTTGTATCGCTTACGATGCAGAGCCCTTTTTGTGGTGTCAGCCCGACTCCTTGGTCCTAATTAGCACTTGGTCCAAGTGGACACTTTGAAAATGTTTGGGAGCGCTCGCCATTGGTGGAATCTCATTTGGAATTTGACTTTGGATGATAGAGCTTTTCTTTAACATTTCTTTTTCTTTTCTTTTGTTGGCTAGCTCCACTGCTTTTACCAAAAGTTAGCGCACACTGATCAACAATTTTCATTAAGTTTCATCACACCCTGGCACTTAGGTCATTTATCAAAGAGATAGCATATGAATCTTGTTCACATACTGGCTAGGGTTTTGCTGACACTCAGGTTTTCTGCAGCCTTCATTAACTTTATCCCATCCTCGAATATCATCAGATCGGGTCTAAACTCAAATCTCTAGTCCTAGTTCCTCAAGTGATATCTCAACTCATCTCATCAATCATGCAGTTGTGGGAGTGATTGTGCTGATCATATTCTTTTTGAAGGTAGAGATGAAGAGTGCAATATAGCGCTCAAATCTTTCAAACTAGGGAAGTGTGGATTATTCAGTTCAAAACCCTAATGACTAAGGCAGGCCAAATCAGAATCTCAAGATCTCAGAAATCAAGTGTCCTCAAAATCAAGCCTTGAGTGATGGTGAATGTGTCAGGAATATATAAACCAAGGAATGCATGAAATGCTTGATGAAATGCAAGATCATGAGTGATTATTTTCTCTTTTTTTCCTTTTTTTTCTTCTTCCTTTTTTTATGCAAAAAGTTTTTTTGTTTTTTGTTTTTTTTTGTTTTTGTTTTTGCCAAACATGTATTATACACACTACCTGTACCCATCCCCGATGTTAGATAAAAACAATTAAAGTACGAGCTATGGATAATGTAGATAAAATATATACAAACACACCCCCTATACTTAGCTTGTGCTATGTCCTCATGGCACAAAGTGAAATGTAGACATAGCTCGTACAAAGTATAGATGGGTCAAAAATAAAAGAAGAGAAGCGATGTAAAAACAATGGTATCAGTCCCCCTATACTTAGGCTCAGGACAGCCTAAGTATAATCGGATAATTACATATGGGGAACCGGGTAGATTTGCGGATGTACAAGATCAAGAAGGTTTGCGACGAACCTTCTTGCGGGAGTATGGAGGGAGATAGTATGGAGATGTGGAGTGTGATGAAGAGGGGGCTGATGAAGAAGACCAGCCATTGTCGGAGTCGTCCTCAGGGGAATAGTAGTCATCTGCAGAGGATATCCAACTTTTATCGATTTTTCTCTGTAAGTGCCCTTGGATCAGAGCAGTATCTATTGCACTTATCTGATGAACCACATCAGGACCGGATGAGGACTCTTCAGAAATCACCTGATGTCTAAGGTCAAAGGTGACTTTCTTGGTCGGTTTGTTCCCTTGAGAAGTATTGGGAGGAAGTTGGACAGTCTTCATCTCCATGTCTTGAGTAACCGATGTGGCATTTGTGAGTTCCTCATCAGATGAATCCCCAAAAAAGTCGACCAATTCTTGAAGGGTCATGCGCTGCTTCGGTCGAGGGAGATTGCTCCTGGTGATTTTGTGGTTTATGGCTGGGGGTGTTGATGTCACTTCCTGATGATCGTGAATTTTGGTGACATTGGATGTTTCCGAAGTCGGTTCCTTATATGGTTCAAGTATCTCATGAATTACTGCCGACTCAAAGATTGGACCACTCAAATAATCGTGATGATCTTCAATAATATGGTCCAATTCTTCATAAGCTCCAAAATCTTGAATTTTCCTTTGAGCAGTGATAGGGTGGTGTTAGGTGACTCTCCTTGGTTTTGTATCAGTGTGACATGCGGAGATGTCTGATAATGTGAAATTTTTATCTCCTGATCATAATTGTTGGTTTCAAGTTGGTTTTCCTCAGAGCAGGTCGTATCATTGGGGGTTTGTTCATTGTGGTCTGAGTTCGGGAACTTGATTTCCTGAGTCTCGCAATCGACTATCGCCTTAGCGGAGGCTAAGAACGGTTTTCCTAAAATGATAGGAGACTTAGACATTCTTCCGGGGTGCTCAGTGTCAAGGACAATAAAGTCCACCTTATGTTCTTTACCTCGGAAATTTACGACGGTATAAACGATCCTCCGCGGTCTTTTGGTAGATCGATCGGGTAATTGAATGATCACCCTAGTCTTTTTGAGTTGTCCGAATTTAAGTTGATTAAAGACGGACTTCGGGAGGATGTTTAATGTGGAGTCGTCGTCTAACCGAACATGAGTGAATGTTGAATCCTCAATTTCACATGTGATCCGAGTCAACCGCTTGACTTTGTGGCTTTTGATTTTATGATTCATCACCAAAGAACTAGCCATAGATATTACATGATATTCAGTCCTTGATCGTTTCTTGCCCGTCTTTTTGGGGTTCAGTCGACTCTTCACAAATCTCTTAAGATCGGGCACATATTCTATGGTTTTGATTAATGGAAGCTCTAAGATCAGACTCTTTCAAAATGCTTCCATTTCAGAATCGTCCAATTTTTTTGAATTTCGGATTTTGCAATTTTTATAGTATTTTCTATAATATGGTCAGTGGGGGGTCAGAGGTCAGCAGTGGTTGTGCATGATTGTGTTGATGCAGTGGTTCGCATGGTGGTGGCCTCACTTCTTCTGAATTTTGCATATACTGGATGAGATCATATATTCTCTCTGTTAAAGTGTCTGCTCTATAATTAATCCGAGCAATCTCATCCTCAAACATCTCATGACTAGTGATTGAATAATCATTCTCCATGTGTCGTGATTTTGGCATGTAAACTCGAGTAGAGTATTGATTGTTCATAAACATTGTGGTCTGGTCATGAGTTGTATTTCCTTGACTTTGATTTTCTCGTGGATTGTCAAAGGAAAATTGATTGTACTCAAGAGGATAGTCATCCTGAGTAGAGGATGGTTCAAGAGGCTGTGAGATCATAGTAACCGGAAATCATGTTCTGTTGTTAATATCGGTCATCTATTGTTCATCCTCGATTCTGGTCTCTCTCCCATAACCATAAGATTGTCAGAATGTGAGAGAGGGCTAATCCAAGAAGAAGTGTGGTCAAAGGGTGGGATGTATGGGCGGGAAGAGAATGATGGTTGAGGGAAACTTGATTTGAAGATCAGGTTCTCCTAAGGAGTGTGAGAAGAAGGATATCGGGACAAGGTCGTGAAGATCGGAAAAGAAGACCACCGTGCCGACATCTTTTCAAGAGGGATGGAATGATTAGCGAACCACGATTTGCTTGCGATTGTAAGGTCTTTGACGCACACAAATCAAACACAAAACAAACATGTAGATTCACCCACTCAACACTAGTGAAGGCACGTTAGGGTTCGGCCGCTTATCTTTTCAGTTTTAATTTAATGACAAAACAATCTTGAAAATTAAGCGGAGCTGTTAGGTGCCGAAATATTTCACAAAGACTGTCCCGAGATCATACAACTAGTTGCACCTACTTTCAGCCAGAGGTGTAAGTACGGACCATTTAAACGGCTACCCGTGTTACTTAAGGATGGAGCCTTCCGCGGTGTCCTCTAAACCACCTACTCTGCTAAGGGAAGTCGGACCATAAACGGCTACCCGAGACCCTCACTGAAAAGTAGCTAAAATCAGTAGTTTGAATGAAGTATTTCGGTTTTTGGCTCTATCCTAAGGTGTGCGATCTTGTCCTTACAAACAATGAGTGGGTTTCTCTCCACCAAACACAGGTTAATTTTAGGTCAGTTTATTTACAGTCGCCTTGATTAGCAGTCCCGGTTTTAAGTTAAGGTTATCATTGTAGTTTATGTGAGCACAGAAATTCACGCCTACGAGCAGTCCCAATTCCTTTAAATCCTAAGTTGTAAAACTTGAGAAAGGAGAATCGGAAAAGCCAATGCAAATGTAAATCAATGATGCATGCTTAAGAGAAAGACTTACAGTGAATCCTCGCGTTCTTCACGCGGGATGCAAGACAAGGAATTAAAATTTACACTAAATGATATGCACAGATGAAAAACGCCCTAAACAGATAGTTCTATTAGCGGGAAGAATTGATTTAAATTTTTGGCTAATGTTGAACGGTCTACAGTGCGTTTAATTAGTGAAAGTGTGGCCTAAAAATTACGAGCACAATCAATGATAGAGAAATGAGCGGATATGTGCCTAAGTCCTACGCCACTCAAGCCGGGTCCCAACCACACAGAAGGGGTTGAAACAGACCCGACACACCACAGAAAAAGTTTCAGTCTTAATTATTACAAGGGTCAAAGAGAGGGATCCTGAGAATATTACAGAAAATTAAACCTATGCTAAGCTCTCTCTTACAAAAATTAAAAATCAATCTTCCTTGCAGATCCTTGATTAATATCCAAAATTGGGCTCCTAGTAATCTGCGAAGAGAGAATTTGCGGTTAGTAGCATAAGTAAGAGAGAAATGCAAAATAAAATGCACAAGAAAAAAATGACACAAAAATTAATTTTACAAAAATTAATTACAAAAAATGATTTAAAACCCTAAAAATTCATCGCTCCCACCAACGATGTCATTTGATGAACGCGAAATTTGCCTCTTTAATAATCTAAAATTGTCGTAGTATAGGAGGCAAATTTTGGTCGATCAAAAACCACAATATTTGAATGTTGTGGAAAATTTTTACTTGGCAAGTCTACCAAGGTCGAACACAGGGAACGGTGATTCTTAGTTGCGTGATTTTAAATCAAATTAAGTAATCAATCAATGCTTGATTAACTTCTGTGTTGAGGAAATGTACAATGCAATGATGAAAACGCTATGCAAGAAAATAAACAGAATTTATGTTCAGGATCTGTGATTTGAAATGTGTTAGTTCCTTCAAAAATATGATCAATAGATTCACGAAAGTAATCACAAATCAAAATGGAATTGACTTAATGCTTCAAGTTAATAAATTTATGCTCATAAAAATTTGAAGCAAAATATCCGGTCTTCAAATGCCTCAGATTCAAGTCCTCGAATAGTTGCCAATAATCTTGGAGGAGTCGATCTAAATTAATCCCTAGAGAAATTTAATCTATTGAGAATAATCAACTAAGGTTTAATCAGATTAAAATCCCCATCTGAACTCCTGCAATAGATTTATCGTTAATTTCTCAAGCACAAGTATGTCAAACTTAGTCTGCATATGTCATCAAAAGTCCACAAATGATATTAATCAGTAAACACCCTAGGATCTGACAACAAAGTATGCCAAGTGATAGAGCATGAAAATAGCTTCAAAATGACATATTATATGCTAAAATTGCAGTCCGTATAAGAAAGATATGATAAAATGAAGTTTCATGGACTACAATGTAAATAAAATAAAGTTTTGCTTTCAAAATGGTCCCTGAAGGGGCTTATCTGTAATTTCTGAAAGTCGGTGAGTCTTCACTACAATTTACCCAGGCGGGGGTATATATGTAATTTGGAAAACTAGCGGGGGCTTCAATACAATTTTTCCTTGGACGCACGTGCCTTGCACGTGCGCCAGGAGGCCTGGAGGCGAGGCTGAGGCTCGGGAGCCCCGAGACTGAGGTTCGGACTGCCGAACATGTGGTTTGGGCCGAAGCACAGGCTCGGGTTATCGAGGCGGAGGATCGGGGGACGGGGCTTAGGCTCGGTGGCCTGAGCCAACGTGGCGATCTGCAGTGCTTCGGGAGGACCCGAGCCTCGAGGCTGGGGCCGAGGCTCGGGGGGTCGGCCGTGGCGTGTTCTGCTCCATTGGATCAAGGGCAAGAATGCCCGATCCTACGGCACCTGTAAGTCACGATGGAGGGCCGAATGTTGCTGCGGCGGGCAGAGGCGGTGAAGGCTGAGGCTGGCGACGCCGCACCTCAGCCGACACACGGCGTGAGGGGCGGCGCTGGGCGATCACGGGCGGAGGGGATCAGCCGCTGTAGCGGTGGTGGTTGGCGATGGAGGAAGAGGCGGCGTCGCACGGCGGGAGCGGAAGTGGCTATTGGGCGAGCGGGCGGAGGTTCGCCTGTGTTTGGAGAAGCCGAAGGCTTTCTCCACTTGTCGCTCAATCGTCGTGGCGGAGGCGGCGAGAGGCTTTGCAGCTCCAACGATAGATCTGCAGCAAGGCTATCGAGCCTTGGATCACGCCTCTGGCCGCTGTCACCAGCCACGTTTGGAGAAGGGCGGATGGGCTTTGCGGCCGGCGAGGGGAGGGCTTTTATAGGAGGATGGCGGTGGAGGAGACGTAACGGCTATTGGAGAGGAGTGATGGTGCGGCGGCGGTTACGAGGGAGGAGGAGAAACGATAGGGGGTGCGGGCATGAACGGCTGGTGGAAGAAGAAGGTCACGTGCTCAGCACGTGACCTGGGGGAGGGGCCTGGAGAGAGACAAGGTGGGGTGCCACGTGGCACGACCAGAGGCTACCACGTGGCACCCCAAAAAATTTTCAAAAATTAAAGGGTAAAGAAAAATAGAAAAGAAATAGAAGGAGACCTTGGATTGAAAATTTTTCTCAACGAAAGTTGTTCGTCTTGTCGAGATCTACAACTTTTATGAAGGGCCCGGGAGCAAAAGAGGTCATCTGTGAGAAGTGGTATTTTTGGTGGTTCTCCATGTGTATAGAAAACCGGGTTTTTGGGATTTTGTATTTTTTTGTGGTTTTAAAGGGATAAAAATTATAGAAAAAATACTATAAAATACAATAAAATTAATTACACATTAATATATTTTTTTATTTTTAGTAAAAAAATGGAAAATAAAATAAAAGTAAGAAACACACAATTTTTGTACAGACCGACAACGGACGTTAGGACTGAGTCAGTTTCTTTGATTTCAGTTTTGATATGGATTTGGATTTTTGCGTCTCTTAATAAAACTTTCATCAAAGAACACAAATGAAGAAGAAATAAAATTAAGAGGTTAAATAAGTATATAAAAACTCAGGTCAAAAATAGCAAAAAGTCAAAATGCGCAAAAGAGGCCCAAAACCCAACTTTCAAATATGAGCTCCGAATTTTATGAAATTGGTCTTGTTTTGAAGGTATTTAAAAATGGAGTACTTTAAAAGTGAGTAGACCAAAATCGGACAATGTATGAGGGAGATATGCTCGTTTTAGTCTGTCAGATGTGAAATTATACTTTGGGATTATTTGACACTTATTGGGGTTAGTAATTTTTTGTATTTTGTATTTAATAAGATTAGTAATATCTACATAATGGAGGTGGTTTGGGGTAAATTGGATTTAGGATGAATTAACTAAAAATAGGAGAAGTTAGCGGCTTTTTGAGTTACTTTACACCTGGGATTTTAAATGCAGTTATGCATGATGAAATGCAGATATTATTTACACATGTATGAATGCTAATAATGCTTTATTAATGATTAATTACAAGTGAATGATGGGGAACAGAGCCTAAATGACCAATTTTAGCATGATGAATATGAGATTCATCACACACCGAAGGAGATAGAGATCCACAAGCAAACGATTGGGCAGCATAACGATGACGCTACAGCGATGAAGACTCTCTTTAGGGCATCCATGGTGGACGGCCATATGAGAGAGAGAGAGAGAGTGGGCCTGTAGAGAGAAAGAGAAAGAGAGAGAAAGCTTTATGTTCTCATTATCATATGAAGAGCAATGGGTGCCCTTCTATTTATAATATTTTGGGATCCATGGATCTCAATCCATGGGCAACACAAATCCAATGTCTTTCATTGATTTGTGTTTCTTTTAACGGCTAAGATTTTGTTGGTAAAAACCAACAACAATTAATTTAATTTTGATTGAATATATATTGTTAAATCAATATAAATCAATCCCAAAATTAAATCAATAACATATGGAGATAATGGAAAGGAGAGTGCCTCCTTCCATGTAGATGGAGTGGACGGCCACCCTTTCCTAATAGGAATTGGTAGCCGTCCCTTCCTTCCAATATGGAAGGGACATCTCCAATGTAATCTCCTTAGATTACATTATTCCATGTATCTTCAATTTTACAACAACAATTGTTGTAAATTATTCTACAAAAATAATTCATAAATATTTTGTGAATATTGCAATCTTGTCACTGGAAATTTTTGAATCACATTCACAACCCAAAATAAAATGTGAATTACATTTTCAATTTAATGTTCAATGTGAATCCAATTCACATTAACATTTGATTAACAAATGTAAATTACAAATAGCTCTTTCTTATATATCATAAATCACATTTATAATATATATGATTAACATGGATTGTGCTATCCACATTATTCATATCCATGATAATTAAATCACATTTAATCATCTTGGATCTCTATTCTCATGTGCCAAATAATATGAATCACATTCACATTATTCACATCTTTGATAATCAAATCACATTTAACTATCTAAGATAACTCTCCTTATAATATGAATCAAATTCATATTATTCATGATAATTAAATCACATTTAATTATCCAATTTCTCAATGCTCGGATACATATATCAACAATGAAATTTTCTTGAACTCTTTCAAGGATAATGCGCTTTCTCCGCGGATACTTGGAGATAAGGACAGGGTTATTGTATTGTTCCACGTATATTGACTTCGATATTAAGATCACATCTTAAATCTAGATCTCGAGCCTCACATAGATGCACGATTAAATCAAGACCGCAAATCTAATCTTCTTATTGCACCTGAATCACATTCAGATCAATGTCCAACATTTGGACCAAGATCAGATTACTTCTCTACTGAGAGGAGTCACTAAAATCCAGACCCGTTTCATCACTCCCTAGGAATGGAAGCGTCATGTTTATACAACCGTTTATGATCACATCACCCTCAGGTATTCCTAATACCTGCACATCCTGCATACTGGAAGACCCAGAATAATCCTGAAGTATAAGATCAATTTTACACTATCTACTTCAAGGATTTATCATTAAGTTTCTCATTCGATCATTGGGAGTTGGTATCGATCATATACTTTCCAAAAGCATATATCATACCTAGGTGTTGATCATATACTTTCCAAAAGTATATACCAAACCATACAAATTCAGTTAAGCTTCCAAAGCGAATGACCGCACGCAGAATTTGATTCTTCCCAATATCTCATGAGTGAGCTCATGTCTTCCGATTCAGTAAATGAACATGTATGATCCCTTTGAGAGATCGTATTACTCATATGCCCTTATATGCATACCAGCACGCCGGGGTATAGACCTTGATTAGGTCATCAATCTATTGGTCTGCCAAATGTCCATACTCAGACATATAGTAATACATATGTCTCTGGTCAGAGGATGCGTGCCTATATCATGACAGCATATGACATAGGACTTTGGTTATCTCGATCTCGTTAAGTCAACTCTTTGACCTAACTAGTCTGACACATCTGAATCTCTTTTCCCATACAGAGGACCCGCATTAAGAGGTCGGTCAGATATCAGCCAAGTGAGAAAGGATTGCCATCTCCTACTCAGGCTGGAGATCCTCTCTTAACAATCATCTGACGGTACTTGATGAGTCCTCAATCTAACTCTAGATATTCATCCAAGCACCAGCCTCTATTATTCAATAATTGAATCAACAGTTGTATGATCACTAAGATGGCCATGGTACATAACCCTAATTGTACTAAGGGGCCTATTATGAAAATTAGTTATTCTTCATTTAAGATCAGGGAATGATTTTAAAAGTTCATATTTTTCTGATTTTAAAGAGAAACATTTTGCAAAAAAATCCCCAAAAATTTATAAAAATAGAAAAATACTTAAAAAAATTGAAAAGATTTTATTTGAAACTTTTTACTTATTTTTATCTATATTTATAATTAGTACCCCTATATAGCTTATATATATCTATATATTATCATATATTGTTTATACATTATTAAATAGTTTAAATACCTTCATTATATTTTAAACTAAAAAATAAAAAGTATTGTTCTTTTTTGTTATTTTCTGATTTTTGTATATCTATTGTATATATTCTACTATATAATTCTTATATTATATATATTACCTTATATACCTTTGTATATTCTGATATATAAATATATCATTATATATACTAAATTAAAAAGAAATAAAAATCAGAAAATTCTGAAGATAATTTTTTAATTAATTATATTTAATTAAGACTGACAAAACATAATTAATTAATGAATATTGTACAAAAAACATTATTATTTATTCATTAGTTATTTATAAATAATAATATTACTACACCGACTTGTTTCTTGATTCGACCCCTACCTCCTTGTCCACTATACACATTCATTGTAGTGTTATAATAATTTTTGATCCTCATCCATACTTCATTGCTTGATTCTTATATTATGGGTTAATTGTTGAATTCACTGGAAAGCCTCTAAGGGTTCTCATCGCAGCAACTTAGTTGTCCCACCTTGTGTGGACCAGAAGGCAATCCCTTGGGTATTCCTCTAGTATTTCATCAAGCTAATGTTTCAAGATTCTTATGTATGATATGCATGGTTCTATTTAGACACAATGAATCGACTCATTAACATAATCTCATGGAACCTACAGAATTAAGTCAAGGAGACCTGGAGTATCTCAATTCCAATCCTTAGTGGGTTCCTCTGAAATTAATTGCATTAAGATAGATACCAAGCTTTAATCTTCAGGCTTTAATTCTGACTTGTTCAATTGTCTTGATCTTTCTGAAAAAATGCAAATGCTATGTACAATGCTAGAGAAAATCTTTTTGT
Source organism: Ottelia alismoides (assembly GCA_037367405.1). Classification (NCBI taxonomy): domain Eukaryota; kingdom Viridiplantae; phylum Streptophyta; class Magnoliopsida; order Alismatales; family Hydrocharitaceae; genus Ottelia; species Ottelia alismoides. The sequence continues at coordinate 17,515 of JAZKJV010011313.1, forward strand.
AAAACACGTTTCCATTTTAAACTTTTTATGGATTATTGGAAAAAAGTTTTGCAAATTTTTATGTAGGTTTTTGAAAAGACTTTGCAAATGTTTTTTGGATTTTGGATATTGTAAAATTTTAAGGATTTTAGATAAAGGGTCAGTAAAATAAATATGTACAACTATTTACATGGGAGTGCTGATATTTTTACAAGGGTGAGGTTGTATTTTATACAAGGAGTTTACAGGTCGGGTGTTAGTGATTGCTCATACGATTTATGCACATGTTTTATACACTTTTTATAAGAAATTTTATTTGAGCTCTTATTTACACAAGATTCCTAAAATATTTGGAAATATTTTGCAAACATTTTGAAAACTTATTTCTGTAAATTATTTTGACAAACATTTTTACAAACCTTCAAAATCATTTTGCACATATTTTTCCAAACAATATATATAGTTTTTTCAAAGTATTTTGCAATCATTTTCAAATCAATTGCAAATAGATTTTCAAAAGATTTTACTTACACAAATAAAAGAAGAAATTTTAACAAAAGAATGTTTTTTTCAAAGATTTGCAAACATTTTGCAAAAGTTTTCCAACCAGTTTTCAAAAGATTTTTTTCAAACCATTTTCAAATCATTTTTCAAATCATTTTACAAAACATTTTAAACCGAATTTATTAAAAAGAATTTTGGTGTGTTATATTAATTAGCCATATTATTGAAAATACGAAAGTATGAGTTATGGCTAAAGCATATACAACGTATATACGACCCCCTATTAGCTTGAGCCACGTTCTCAAAGATCGGAGAGAAAAATAGGAAGACATAACTCCTACTAAGTATAGAAAAGTCTATACTATAATGACTAAAAAATGAATGAATGAGAAGTTGACTGTCTTCCTATATTTAGGATGAAATAATCCTAAGTATAGTATCTGTTCACAAGGTATGGAGGGTCAGGGGTGGGAATGTACAAGATCATCGGCTCGACCTGTCTCCCCATATACCTTGGGTAAAATATCCCTAAGTATAGACAAAATATCAAGAGTTAAGGAGACATGTGAGGGATCAAAGAAATGAATAACCCAGGGTGCTCACCCCTATAATTAGGACAAAGTATGTCCTAAGTATAACAGTGATGAAAGGGGTGAACACCTTTTCAGAAGAATTAGAAAAATGAAAAGGAAAAGAAGAAAAGAAGAAATTAAAAAGGTAAGATATTTTTTTTATGATTTTTCTGCTCAAGTGTCTGATCTGTCTGAATCTGTGAGCTCATCTTAAAATACAACCTTGATAGAATCGACAACGGACAAGAATGTGTCATGCTCTAGGTACGGCTTTAGCAACTGTCCACTGACTACGAATGGTTGTGCATCGGATGATAATTCAGATATTAATATACTTCCATTGTCACACATGCATCACAATGAATGACTCGGTCCATTTGCTTTTCAGTTTGCTTGGGAAAATCTTCAACTTCGCATCAAATAGTTGCATCTTCTGTCCAGGTTTGAAAGTCTTCCTTCAGATGTGTTTATCATGCCATTTCTTGACTTTCTCTTTATACATAAGGCTATTATAGTTTGCATAGTCTCTAAATTCAAGCAATATGTTCAGATCAATTTCATGGTTCTTTATCGCTTTCTCGGAATCAAGGTTGCACCTGTTCAATACCCATAAGAATTTGTGAATTAATTCCATAGGAAGATGGCATGGCTTGCCATAAACTAGGCAGTAGGGAGACATAACAAGAGGAGACTTGTACGTTGTGCGATACGCCTAAGGAAATGAGTCAAGTAGTTGTGACCAATTCTTCATGTTTGGTCGTACAAGTTTCTGTAATTTGGTTTTGATCTCTCTGTTTGAGCATTCTGCCAAGCCATTGGATTGTTGGTGGTACAACACTGCTACACGATGTTCTATGATGTATTCTTTGGTTAACTTCGTGACCTCTTTGTTAATGAAGTGACTCCCTCTGTCAGAAATGAGAATCTTGAGAATCCCAAACTATGAAATGATGTTGTCTTTCAGGAATCTACAGATTGCGCGGTTGTCTGCGGTTCGAATGGGGATTGCCTCCACCCATCTGCTGACATAATTGACGATAAGTAGGATGTATTCAAAGCCCTGGCTGTTAGGGAATGGCCCCATGAAAGTACCATCCCAAGCGTCGAAGACATCGGATATCTGAATGTATTTCAGAGGCATTGTGTCATGCATGCTGATGTTTTCGACCATTCTCTGATAGTCAGTGCATTTCTTCACATAATCATATGTTTCATTGAATAAAGTCGGCCACTAAAGGCCAAATTGAAGTACTTTTGTTCTTGTCCTCTTCCCAAAATGGTGTCCACCAGCTTCAAGCTTGTGATAATGGTCTAGGACACCCATTATTTCCTCCTGAGGTATGCTCCTCCTCTAGATGCAATCTACACCCTCTCTGAATAGATGTGGATCTTCCCACTGATAAAGTGAGTGTCAGCCAAGAATGTATTTGATCTTCGACCAGTCTGGCGGAGTCTTCTTGGAGACAATGCAGTTCACAATGTCTGCGTACTAGGGGAGAGAGGAGATAGACAAGATTGACTCATCCAGAAAGGTCTCTGTGATCTAAATGGAATTCTACTCAAGACGCTCGGCATCAATTATCTAGAAAAATGATCCGCCACTGACGAACCATGAAATACCCTCTTTAATTGATGTAAATTATTAATTGTTTAAATTTGTCGTTTCGTTCTAGGTGGGAATTCAGAATCAGTCAAGAAATAACCACAATAAATTATTCAATTTTTAATCGGCATGATTTTATGTTTATTTTACTTGAGCAAGTCCCAAGGTCGAACTCAAGGAGGCAAAGGAACAACCTAGAATTGTGTCTATCAAAGTTTGTGCATGGTTTTCAAGGTGGTATTTTTTGGTATTTTAATGCAATTTTGGAGTGCAAAATGCAAATGTGGCCAATCTTAGGATCTAAAAAATAAAGATCAATCAAGTAGTGTCCAAAAATTACGAAACTTGGCTGATATGTTAATGATGAGGAAATAAGTATACTAGTAATATTTTTGGAATTTTCGGATGCAAGATGAATATTCAAAGAGTTTATGAATGCAAATGGTGTGAATTTCAATATTTAATTATAATAATATTAATCCTATTGATTTTCAAGGGATAAAATTATCCAAGATCTATCACTAAGTGATTAACCTCAGAAAAATCCCAAACCTTTAAAAATACGAGATGTAATAGCTACTAAAAATTAAAGATTAAAATCCCTAAAATGTTTTTTTATTAAGCAAATCGGGCATGCAAATGCAATTGTTTTTGGGCACGATGTTAAATATAAGTAATTCTCTTATCCATAATTTTTTTGGCATTTTTTAGATCTACGATTAATTACTTATGAATTTCTAAGAATAGATCGGGTAAAACATGTAATTTTCCACAAGAATATTACTTATTAATTAACTGCAGATCATAAAAATATGGAGCATCAACCAACAAGTATAGACTTAATTGAAGAACCTCATGCAAAATTTTAATTAATAAAATGATACAAGAAATAAGTTCAAATTACATCACAAATACATGGTTCCGTTTACAATACTACATAATAGAAAATGAAAATGCATAAGAAGGACATAAAACGAATTACCGGGCTCCAGAAGGGTATTCTTGCAAAAATTCCATGGGGCAAGTGCGCAGCACGTGCCCTTGGATGGTAGGGTCTTTTTGATAATTTAGCTGAACTCCAGGGGTGTCCTTGAAATATTTCCAATAAGTCAGTGCGATGCATGCAACCTCTGGGATGGGCCTTTTCGGTATTTAGGAGACCACCATGGGTGTAAATGCAACTCGTCCCCTCCACACATGCGCTGCGCACGTGAGGAGGGTCTCGACTGGGAGCCGAACCGTTGGCGGTGGCGTCGAGGTGGAGGATGGCGGTTGTTGGTGAAGCCTCCTGGATGCAGGTGGCGTACGACGGAAGGCCGACATAGGAGCGGTGGAGGTGCGCTGATTGGAGTCGCTATGGAGGCAGCTGGAATTGGCTGGTTGTTGCGGATGAACGGAGGAGCAGCAGAAGCTGTTGCATGTCAATGTGTGCTACAATAGAAGCCTCAGGTGTCAGTGAAGGAGGCTTGCGGAGGCATGAAGGCTTCTGGCGGTTGATGGTGGCACAACAGTTGTGGTGGAGTCACTGGCGAAGATGCAGGTAGTGGTGGATATAAGTTGATGAAGGCGGCGTCGTTGGCTCAATGACCGAGGTCGGAGCGTTGGCAGCCTCGAGCGGAGATGCAGAATGTAACGATGCTTCGAGCCTCAGGCTGTGTCGATGAAGAGAGGGTCGATGACGTCACTGTTGGGTCCTCTTCTTCCTTGGGTAATCGGTGGATAGATTTTGAAAAGCGAAGAGGCAGAGTTATATAGGAAAGGAGAAGGAGGACAGTGATGGAAGGTTGGTCGATTTGTGGAGACGGCGGTGAAATCAGGGGGATATGGGAGGTGGTTGATTTGATGAGGGACACGCGGAGGGCGGCGCCTAGAATCGCGGAGGTGATCAGAATTAGTGTCCCAATTAGGCGGTAGGGTGACGCGGAAAGAGGAAAGGGGGCGGTTGATCGATGGAAGGTGACCGACGGTGGATGGAGTATGCAGGGGAAGGCGGCGGTGGTGCGCCCAATATGGAAAGGCGGCGAAATCAGAGGGAGGGAGATGAAGATCCTTGGCCGTTCGATCAGCCGAGATGGGACGATCGAGGGTTTGCCACGTGTTTTTTTCAATTATATTTTTTATTTTATTTTTTTATTAATCAGTTTTTTTATTTTAATATTTTTTATATAAAACAAATTATGAAAAGCTCAAAAATTGGTGCCACATGGCGGCTCCATGAGCGGCCACATGGCATCTCTAGAAAATTCGAAAATAAATTATAAAGATAAATAAAAATAAATAGAAAATGACCTCGTATCAAAAAGTTTCTTCATAAAAGATGCTCGTCTCGATGAGATCTACAACTTTCATGAAGGGATCAAAACCAAAATCGATCATTTACACAAAGTGATATTTTGGGGTATCCCATGTACATAAAATACCTTGATTTTTGGGTTTTCTATTTTTTATTATTTTTAAACCAGATAAAAATCTGAAAAAATATGATAAAATCAAAGATAAATATTTACACATTAATCTATTTTTTTGGATTTTTATTAATTAATAAAATAAAGAAATAAAAGAAAATGCGAAAATGACAAATTTTGTAAAGACTGTTGGTAAAGACTCAGACTTAGTTAGTTTCTTTGATTTCAAGCTCATTTTGGATTTGAATTTTTACGCATTTTAATAAAACTTTTATCGAAGAAAATAAATAAATAAGAAATAAAATAAAATGGGTTATTTATGTACATAAAATAATAGGTCAAAGACTGCTAAAATACAAAATGTACTAAAGAGGCACAGAACCCAACTTTCACATATGAGCTCTAATTCAATTGAACTTGGTCTTTTTTTGAAGGTAGTTGAATGTACATTAGTTCAAAAGTGAGTAGGATCAAATCAGACACTGTATGAGGAAGATGTCAGCATTTTAGTCTGGAAATCCTGGAATTAGGTTTTGAGTTTCTGGTCCACTTATTTAGATTAGTGACTTTTGTATTTTTCATTTATTCTTGCTAGTAATATGTACACAATGGAGGTGGTTTCAGGTCATTTGGAGTTAGCATGAATTAGGTAAAAATTGGGGAAGTTAGCGTATTTCACAGGTCAATTTGGCTGGGATTTTCGGCTTCTTATTTTATGCAATATCAGTGATAAAATGCAATTATTAATTATACATGCATGAATGCTAATTATTCAGAATAAATGAAAAAAATTCCAATGAAATTTGGTGATTTGAGCTTAATTAGTCACTTTTAGAGTGATGAATCTGAGATTCATCAGCCACCACATTTTTGATGCTCGGTTTATCAAGATTTTCAAAGTCAAACTCTTGGAGTAGAAGAATCCAACGAATCAGATGAGGCTTGGCATCTTTCTTACGCTGTAGGTATTTGATGGCAGAATGATCAATGTAGATAATAACCCTTGATCCGAGGAGATGTTATCTGAGCTTCTCCAAAGCAAACACTATAGCTAGCAGCTCTTTCTCTGTCACTGTATAATTTTTATGCACTTCATCAAGTGTTCTGCTAGCGTAATGAATCGCAAATGGCAACCCATCTCGTCTTTGTCGTAACACAACACCAATTGTGAAATCCGATGCATCTGTCTTGATCTCAAAGGGTAGAGACCAGTCAGGCAACTGGAGGATAGGAGCATGTGTGATTAGATCCTTTAATAGATTAAAGAATTAGAGGACCCAATCAACGACCACAAAATCGGCCTCCTTTCCAAGCAACTAAATCAACGGTCAGGCAATCTTGCTGAAGTATTTAATGAATCTGCGATAAAAACTGACATGCCCCAAAAACGATCAGACTTGCTTGAGATTTGTGGGTGTCTCATGTTTTGAAATTACATCCACCATGGCTGGGTCAACCTCCATGACACACTTGGGGATGACGTGACCCATCACGATTCCTTCAGTCTCCATGAAGTGACTCTTCTCCCATGAAAGTACTAGGTTCACCTCACAACATCTTTTCAGAACTCGGTCTAAGTATCCATAACATTGATCAAAGTTATCACCATAGATCGAGAAGTCGTCCATGAATACTTCAAGAAAACTGCCTACTATACCAGCAAATATCGCCAACATGCATCTCTGGAAAGTAGTAGGTGCATTGCACAAACTAAAGGGAATATGGCGGAAGGCGTATGTTCTGAATAGACAGGTAAATGTCGTATTCTCTTGATCTTCTAGCGTAATGGCGTCTTGATTGTACATGGATTAGCCATTCAAGAAGCAGACATATTCCTTCAAGGCCAGTCTTTCGACTATCTGGTCGATAAGGGCAATGGAAAGTGATCCTTCTTGGTTGCAAGATTTAAGCATCTTTTGTCCACAAAGACGCGCCATGAGTTCGACACTCAAGGTAGTATATGTCTCCTTTGTCATTGATCACTATGGTGATAAGTGATTTCTTGGGCACTATGTGCAAGGGACTCACCCATTTGGTGTCAGAGATGGGATAGATAAATCCCACATCACACCATTTTGTAATATCTTTTATGACCACCTCCTGTAGGTTTGAATTTAATCTCTTTGAAATTCCTAGTAGGGTTTGCTATCTTCTTCAAGATAGATGTGATGGGAACATAATGACAAATTTATACCACGGAGATCCGTGATATTCCAGCTAATTGCCTTGTGATTTCTTTCAAGAACCTCAAGCAAACAAGATTCTTGTTCTTCAGTCAGATGAGAATTGATGATGATCGGATGCGTGTTTGGCTCATCCGCAAGGAAGGTGTACTTCATGTTGGAGGGCAGAGGTTTCAACCATGGGGGTGAAAGAGTCGGCATTGTGGTGACTTCAGAAACTGGGGCAGGTGTATGCTCTTTCATTTGTTGGTTGTCCACCACATGGCATTATGAACTCAGAATCTCACACATATCCGCAACAATTTCATCTTGCTCAGATGAGGATGGCTGTTCAAAAATCTCAGTGTATCCATCAGCAAAGATCTCATCAATGAAGACATCGAGAAATTCGTCTGCGCTTTCCAGACCCTCCTCAGAAGGGAGTAATGTGCGGGTCTCATTACTATTGATGAATATCAATTTCATCACCTTTATTCTTTCATTTTAGCCTTTAAACCTTAGTTAAATGCATGTAAATAATATTATTTTGCCTAAAATAACACACATTAATTATTATGTAAATATTATATAAAATACCATATTTAAATCTAAAATAAAAGAATAAATAAAAGGAAAGAAAAAGAAATGAGATACCATAGGTATTGAATGACCCTAAACCCCGAGACCTAGGCATTGTGATGAATGGGTCGACAAGGAATAAAATAGGGTGAGATAAGGCCAAAGATACAATAAAAACCATAATTTACTTTTGCCAAATAATTGAGTTTTGGGACCTATTTTATTCTTTAGTATATACACTCCAAATAAATAAACTTTGCACATGAAAGTTATAGATAAAAATATATAGGAAATACAAAATTTATTTTACATAAAAATAACACATATTGTGCTTTATATACTTAGAAAAAAATCCAAAATCCAAACTACCCAAACATGTATCTTCTCCATATGAACTCAAAATTCATCAAAATCACACTTTAATCGTATATAGCATTTTATTAGCTATTTAATGAAGGTGGTTTCATTTCATTTGGAGCCAATATGCAAAAGTTAGGTTTTTGGACCCTTATTGTATAGTATACCTAAATAAATTAATCATGTTATTTATTCTTTATATTTTTCATTATTTTATATTTTCATGATTTTGTAAGTATTAATTAAAACACATATACAAAATTAAATGAAATAAAATGATAAAAATAAATAACGCGTTTAAAATATATAGATAAACCACGTGTACACATACCTATACAATAAATACATCTAATCATTAAAGTGTGCAAATAACTTCAGAAAAATACAAGAAAAATATATTTGAGCGTATTTAGTTAAATTATAATTATACAAATTATGTATATAAAATAATGAAATATGAAATATGAAATAAAAATAAAATAAATGTAATATAGGTAAATATACCTATATTTATACTTGTAAAAGGTAGCCTATAGTAAATTAAGTTGTAAAAATAAATAAAATTCAGAATAAAATACTGCATAAAATAATAAACATTTCTTATGCTTCGAGTTTTAATTAGTTAATTTGCTTATTATTTTATTTTAAATTTTTATTCTTTTATTTCCCTATTTTATCCTCTAGCGGTCTATGTGGACGAATGGGGAACCCACGTCAGTTGACCTCGATCAACTGTCTGACCCCCTAGTCCTGTAGCTGTCAGAGGACTTTGGACTCCTCTTCATGGAATTTTCCCACAAGATCCCTACACCCATTTGGATCGATTTCTTCTTGGTTTTTACTCCTCGAACACTGCTCTTTCACGTTGAGATCCTACATCAAACCGAGGATCAGTCCATTGGGTTGTCACCTCAATCTAAAGTTGCTCAGTATATAGTATCGCCTCCTCCTTCAATCGGTTTTGATCCCCTTCCACCCCGAAAAACCCTAACCCTAAGAGCGATTGAAGCACCTAGTGACAACAAGAGGCTACTCCATGGTCCAGCGAGTGATTTGGTTGTAGAATCGAGTTGATCCAAGCTCTGCCAGCAAGCTCTGTCGTAAGCTTCGCTCCCAGCTTCTCCAGGAAGGTGAGCGCTTACTTCTACATTTTTCAATTCCTAGTCCTAGCATTAGAGTAAATTAAGTTTATTTCTGGTTAATTTAGTTTCACATTTCTTAAAAATCAAAATCGTAGTTCATCGGAATTGAGCTCCGGTGAACCTCTCCTCACAGTGTTCTGGCTATTCCTGAACCCCTCTGGAACCTTCAACACCTTTCCCTATCACGTCTCTACTCTCCAAGCACCTCCACTCCCCCTGAGCTTTCTCAGATCAAAAGAATCATTCTCCTCCTCCGTCGCCTCGCCGGGTAATGCTGCCTCGAGCCTTTTCCACTCCATTCCACTCGCCGAGACTTCTAGTACCTTCCTTTTCCTTTGTTGGGCCTAACAGTGTAGGTATCGGAGGCCAAGATCCCCTGGGGGGTCAATTTTGTCCAAGGCATAAGGTCTTGGAGCTCCCTTGCTTCCCCGACCTCGCTGGACCTCGTCGGAGCTCCTAGGATTTCGCTGAAGCATCCAACGAATGCACATTGACCCGGCGATCATTTTGAGCCATCATGGACAACCAGAGTTCGTCGGAGGAGGGAGGAGGAGGAGATCGAAGTTCGCCAACATTGCAATTTTTCCCTGTTCTTTAGGAAGAGCAGAAACCATCAGACCAAACCTCGGCTCTAGTTTTAATTGTGGTTGTCCACTCGCAATCAGCTCCGCCCGTTCAATGAAGTCCCAGATCTGATCTGAGCGCTGATCGGTGAAACCTCATCGGTCGTCGTTCGCTTGCCACATGGATAAGTGAATCCATCTACGTTGTTGGGTCGCACCTCGGGGGTAGTTTTGCCATATACCCCCTTTTGTAATTTCATTTTAATATTTAAGCTTTTGTTTTTACCATAAAATATTTTAGATATTATGCATTCATCCCTTGTATTTTTCATATTTGCATTTAGGTACAATCCACGTTACCTCACGTGCCGTGGACGCAAGGGAACTGGGTATTTTGCACATGAGCCAGTAGATTTTTGTATTTCTTTTTAATCCACAATTTTGTAATAATCAATGTAATATTTACTAGATATTTTGCATCTGCCCCCCACCATCGAACTTTGTAGTAACTACAAACCCGCCGAGTATATATTATTGGGAATATTTGGGAAAATTGCATTTTGAGCCTTGAATTTCTCTAGGGTGTTCGGATATAGCACTAGAACTTTAAATATTTGGAAAAGTACCCCTATTAGGATGCATTTTCTTTTTGTAGAATTTATTTTTGTTAGAAATAGCTCACATGCCTTAAAATTTGTCAAAAATTAGGATAAATACCTTATATATTATTCTACCACATATAATTTTATTAAGGTATTTTATCTTATATTTTTGTTTCTTAAAAATAAAAAATAACGTTATTTTTTTCCTATCTAGATTAGAAAAATATAAAAATGTAAAAAATATAAAAATGTTTTGAAAAATTCCAAAAAAATATATTTTCTTTGTTACCCTACTTTGCACCTATAAACCAAAAATCCCTAAAAATAATAAAAGAAAACACTAAAAATTAAAAGGCTTCAATATCCTTATAAAAATCAGAAAATATTCTAGAAAAATCCAAAATTAACTCTAAATTTTATTTTTATAATATGTTATTTATCAATAATAGTTTTGGAAATTTTGGGACTTTTATCTATTTTTAAGTTGCAAAACAATTTGGCGTATTAATTTTCATCACGATTCTGACTATTTAATTCAATTAACAATCCAAAAAATAGTAAAAATTATAAGAAAAAATGCCAAAAATAGAGAAAAACCTAAAAAAGACAAAAATATTATATTTTCTGATGTTTGAGTATTTATAGCTATATCATAAATATAAAAGCCTAATATATAGATATATTTACTTATAATACTACTTATAATTATTATCATTATCAAAAAAAACCAAAAATATTTTCTAAAACATTAAAAAAATAAAAAGGACTGTACTTTAAGGTATTTTCCCTATTTTGACTTTATTTTATATTTTTATTATCTATATTTCCTACATTATATATCTATATTACATATACTTTTATTATAACTAATTATAAATGAAAAGAAAACTAAAAAATATAAAAAAAAAAAGAATTACAAACATTATAAAATTAAAATCTATAAAAATAAAAAAATAAAAAACCTACATAATAGGTCAAAAATTCTTAAAAGCCCAAAACACTTCTTGTCTTTTCAGCCAATTTTTGATGTCTATCCCCCATTCTCCCTATGTTCGGCACTCTACCATACCTATCACTATATACATTTTATTGTAGGATTATAACAATTTTTGATCCACAACACTTGCTTGCATTGCTTCATCTTTGTATTGCATGGGTTGATTATTGAATTCCTCGACTTTAATGAGTGGTTGCCTCGGCAACACTCTATCTTCCTTTTTGTGAGGATATTTTTAGACCCTCGCCAAAGTTTGAGCTCTTCAAATGACGTCGTTGCTAGGGAGCAACATGTAGGATAGATTTTTGGGTCTATTTTCCTTTCATTATTTCTTTTTGTTTATTTTATCTTTATGTGATATAATTATTTATTGTGCTAATATTTTCTCTTATATTTTTCTTGCGAGGGACCTCGAGATGAAGGTGACCACTTAGGTAGTTGGAGCACTCGAGTCAAGAGGACTTGGTCAGGAGGAGAGAGCAAGAGAGAGAGAGAGAGAAGAAAATTTAGCATAGCTTTTAGCCTTTTATTATTGGTGAGAGAGTGTTATTTATTTTCACACAATTAATTTACAATAATGCAGGTGGATTTCGACTTGGACACTCTGGCCCAATTTCCATGTGATTGTTTACTTTGTGGCTCATCGAATTTTTTTCGAGTTTTGATCGCCTTTATTTTCTGTATTTTGAGTTTTCCACCTTATTTTTATTTGTTTTTTGGAATGATCCCTTAGTTTTGTAGGATTGCTTGCTTGGCAATCTAAGGCCAAGCACCTAATATCTTGCATGTACCTATAGCATATATGTTTGGACTAGATCAAAACTAATTGTTGAATAATTGACTTGAAATTGCGTGCCGTAAGAGGTCTCTATACAACGCTTGTAGTACCCACAGTGGTGGGCACCGAGGAACCTCCAAGACCGGACTCTAGGCTTTGTTTCTTGTATTTTGCATTTGGTTCTTCCCATTAATAGTAATTCCTGTTTAAGTTGATCTCTTCGTGTGCATATCGACATATATATTAGGTTTATAAATTCATATTTGCATCCCGCATGCAGAAAGCTGGGAAGCACTATAAGTATTTAATCTTTGCATGCATCATTTGATACTAGGGCAGATTTTCGTCCTCATATCCACTTGCATTACTTTGCTGCTATCTCCCTCTATTTTTGGATCACATAGGAATAAAAAATAAAATACAAAAAAATTGTTAGGCATTTTGATATTGAAATGCTCATAAAAAGTGAAAATTAAAAAATAAAACAAGGGGATTGTTAATTGCACTTTGATCTAAAATAAAATTCATAAAGAACAACATTGTTTGGGGTTCACAATGACCACATTGTATTCAGGCACATTCCATACTGAGTGAGGCGTGACCCTCTAGGAATAGAGCCAAAAACCCGATCTGTGGTTGCCTCAACTACCACCTGGGACCGGTGGGAGTATTGGCGCTTCTATCATACATGACCGAGTAGGGCCTTGTTGACGATGGTATTCTGCCTTGTGTGGAGCACCCGACTTAGTCTAAGTACTAAGCCTAGGCCACACCCTCATAGGTGTGTCTGTCTCATCGATTTGTGTCCGAGTACCTCGCTTGCAAGGGAAGTAGTGATTTCATCTATCAGCTTCCTCTCTCTTTTCTTTGGCTGAGTAGCCACCCAAGAATGGTATTGAGGACCTCAAAAAGTGTAGATCATAGGATACAAAGGAGGTGGAACAAGTACGTGGATACTTTCCTAGAAGTACATGCTCCCCTCTAGTGCAAATCGATAAGGACTCGTGATAAGTTTCTGCCAGAATCAATAATCATAAAATTGAAAAGATAAAAATAGTCAAACTCTTATGGCTTCACATTAGGTTGAGTTGGTGAATTCAATTTTGTTTGGTGTTTGTTTGACCAAAATAGGTTCAGATATCAAAGTCCTACGCATTTGCGCATTTTTGTCATCCTTACTTTCTTATTCTCTCCTTGACCACCACTCATCGTGAGCCTTCTACTATTATACTCTCCATTTATTTAATGTTCATCATCTTATCCTTCTTCCATCTCGATCTTATATTCTTTTCTCGAGTTGACGACTCCAGGATGACTTAGTCAGGACTTTGCCGACACCCACATCGACTCCTCGAGATCGGCATCTCCAATAATTCGGGGTGATTCCCAGCTGCATGGTTCAGACTCTGTGAACTACCCTAAGGACTTCCCGCTTCTTCTTCCTCATATAGACTAGGAAAACTCTCCTCTCGAGTTCTGTCCTTTTTAAATGGAGATTGATTTTACTCCATACTCCTCTCCATCCTTAATAAGATTCAGAATTGGCCCTAATTCTGATTTATTTTCTCCATATAGTTCTTTGCATGCAGACTGATCGGGGTGTATTTCCCATTGCAGATCTTGACCCTATCTTGAGCATGTACATTCACAGTCAACATCAGAAATGGCTACAACATGAACAGGAAAGGGACCTCAGCAACATAATACAGAGCAAGATACATAGTTGGGCACTGGCCCAAGTCAGAATGAAGTCAATAGTCAGCTCTTGGCCTCTATCCATGCCATTCAACAACAACTCATTGACCAAGCTATAGATCAGGTCGCCTTCCAAGATATGCTGAACGACATGAAGAGGAGATCAGAAGAGAGGTAAACACCTCAAGGAGAAGGTGATGATAAAGATTGAGATAATCACTCTGTAGAAGGACCTCATGGGGGCGAGGATGAGGGATGGGGAGGCTGACCCAAGCCAACCCTAAAGTAGTCAGACAACCCTGGGGCCGGCCGTATCAATAAGTGATCTAGATCCCACTGATCCACAGACATTTCGAGCTAAAGCCACACCTCCTTTCTCTCCTCCCTAGCTTCCATGGGAATTAAAACAAGGAGCCTTACATCCATCTCCAACAGTTCGACTACATCTACAGTATGACACACTACCTCAACATCCCATTGTGTGTAGTCAAGATGATTGTCTTCCCATTCACATCTAGGTCAACCATCTGGGGAAGGTTGTGACGATCTGGGAGGACTTGAAATCCACATTCCTGCACAAGTAATATCCTCTCGGCCGTCTCAATCTCATTCGGTCGAAGATTGCTAGTATCTATCAAGGACCCCAAGAATCCTTTTATGAGACCTAGGAGAGGTTCAATGATTTGATCGAGAAGTGCCCCCACCATGACATCCCGAGGACCAGTCTGGTCCAACACTTCTTTGGGTGTTTGACAGAATCTAGTAAACGTCTGATTGATGCCTCCTATAGAGGATCTCACTTCAACAAGGATGAGGATGTAATTTGACATATCCTTGAGAAGATGGCTGAAGGAGAGGTTGTGCTATCCTCATCTCGTTCCTTCTAGATCCAGCTGCCACCACAGGTCCTCTGCAAGAATGTAAGCATGGCGAATATGCATGAAATCAACATGTGTAATAACTCCGACTTGACCATCATTGGGAATCATCTGTCGAAAGTATATATCATTGAGAAGAGGTCATAGGACCTAGAGAAGCTCGTTGGGATCGAGCATAGAATGAAGTGTTGGACATGCAAGCCCACGACGAGCCATTATGCAATAAATGTTATTGCAAATATCATTCCCTGATCTGAAATGAAGAATAAACAATTTGCATAATAGGTCCCTTAGTACAATTAGGGTTATGTACCATGGCCATCTTGATGATCATACAACTGTTGATTCAGTTATTGAATCATAGAGGCTGGTGCTTGGATGAATATCAAAGAGTTATATTGAGGACTCATCAAGCACCGTCAAATGATTGTTGAGAGATGATCTCCAACCTGAGGAGGAGATGGCAATACTTTCTCATTTAGACTGATATCTGACCGACCTCTTGATGCAGGTCCTCTGCATAGGAATATAGATTCGGAGGTGTCAGATTAGTTAGGTCAAAGAGTTGACTTAACGAGATCGAGATAACTAAAGTCCTATGTCGTATGCTGTCATGATATAGGCACGCATCCTCTGACCGGAGACATATGTGTTACTATATGTCTGAGTACGTACATTTGGAAGACCAATAGGTTGATGACCTAATCAAGGTCTATACACCGACGCATTGGTGTGCATATAAGGGCATATGAGTAATACGATCTCTCAAAGGGATCATACAGGTTCAGTTACAGAAACAGAAGACATGAGCTCACTCATGAGATATTGGGGAGAACCAAATTCCGTGCACGGTCGTCTCGCTTTGGAAGCTTGACTGAATTTGTAGGTTTGATATATACTTTTGGAAAGTATATGATCAACACCTAGGTATTATATATGCTTTTGGAAAGCATATGATCGATACCAACTCCCAATGATCGAATGATAAACTTGATGATAAAACTCTGAAGTAGACAGTGTAAAATTGATCTTATACTTCGGGTTTATTCTGAGACTTCCAGTATGTAGGATGTACAGGTATTGGGAATACCTGAGGGTGATGTGTTCAGAAACGATTGTATAACCATGATGCTTCCATTCTTAGGGAGTGATGAAACGGGTCTAGATTTTAGTGACTCCTCTCAGTAAAGAAGTAATCTGATCTTAGTCCAAATGTTGGACATTGATCTGAATGTGATTCAGATGCAATGAGAAGATTAGATTTGTGGTCTTGATTTAATCAAGCATTTATGGGAGGCCCGAGATCTGGATTTGAGATGTGATCTCAATATCTAAGTCACTATACGTGGAACAATACAATCGCCATGTCCTTATCTCCAAGTATTCACGAAGAAAGCGCATTATCCTTGAAAGAGTTCAGGATAATTTCATTGTTGATACATGTATCCGAGCATTGAGAAAATAGATAATTAAATGTGATTTAAATATCATGAATAATATGAAATTGATTCATACTATAAGGAGAGTTATCTTAGATAATTAAATATGATTTAATTATCAAAGATGTGAATAATGTGAATGTGATTCATATTATTTGGGAACATGAGAATAGAGATCCAAGATGATTTAATATGATTTAATTACCATAGATATGAATAATGTGGATAGCACTATCCATATTAATCATATATATTATAAATGTGATTTATAATATATAAGAGAGCAATTTATAATTTACATTTGTTAATTAAATGTTGATGTGAATTGGATTCACATTGGACAATTAATTGAAAATGTAATTCACATTTTATTTTTGGTTGTGAATGTGATTCGCAATTTTCCAATGGCAATATTGCAATATTCACAAAAAAATTATGATTATTTTTATTGAATAATTTACAACAAGTGTTGTTGTAAATCTTGGAGATTTCCATGGAATAATGTAATCTCATGAGATATCATGAGATTACATGAGATTGCCACCAAATCCCATATTATGGAAGGAGGCAATCTTCATTCCATAATCTCCATATTGATTAATTTAATTTGGGATTAAATCACATTAATTTATCAATATACATTTAATCTAGATTAAACTAATTGTTGTTGGTTTTTTACCAACAAAATCTTGGCCATTAAAAGAAACACAAATCAATGAGAGCCATTAGATTTGTGTTTCCCATGGATTGAGATCCATGGATCTCAAAATAATATAAATAGAAGGGCACCACTTGCTCTTCATATGCTAATGAGAACATAACGCTCTCTCTCCCTCCCTCCCTCCCTCCCTCTCTCTCTCTATCTCTCTCTTTCTCTCTACACGCCCTATTTCCTTCTCTCATGTGGCTCTCCACCATGGATGCCCTAGAGAGAGTCTCCATCGTCGTAGCGTCGTCGTTATGATGCCCGATCATTTGCTCATGGATCTCTGTCTCCTTCGGTGTGCCTCGCTCGTGAAGAAGACGTCGGATCTCGTGTGTCGAGATCAGGAGATCCGCCACTTGGATCATCAACATGGATTGCGAGAAGCACGTGTTTCATTAACACACTCGCAAGTGTCTCCTCCGTCGTATTGGACTTGAGACCGGAGGTCTCTTCGTTTAGAGACTCGATCGCAACCACGCTTCAAGAGGTAATCCTATTAATTGTTTGTTGTTTAGATGAAATGATCCGAGAAGTGTTCTTCGATCATGTGGTTTCGTCACATGAAAAAATTTTAAATTCCGCTGCATCGAGCAACTAGTGCGACTAGTCGCTCCCGATCGCATACAATGCGATCCTCACGCTTCCGTGATGCGCTTAAGGATCTAACCATATCCTTCAAGTGGTAACATAGCCTTAGATCGAAGGTTTCGATACGATCCATAAACCTAAGCCGACTTGGGTTCTTTAGGGTTGCGAAAGTTTTATCGTATTTCATTTTCACATCTCTATTTAGTGATTATTTTCGGCCCTGTTTAAATTGTTTAAACACGAAAATAAAACTTTTATTTTGTTCTCCATTAAATACAAAAACTATAGGATCTGAGTTTGCATGATTTTGAATCCGTTTGCTCAAGTTATGATTAAATTAGTGAACATGTATCCACTGTTTCGGGGACTGCGAATCATGACGTAATTAAGGAGTTAATTACTAATTTGAAATACCTTAAAATGCGTGCAAAATCAATTAGGTTTGGTTTTAAATCAAGTTAGCAAACTTTTGAAATTTACTTTGCTTAATTTGGATTTAAATTGATTAAAATATGCTAATTTTAGTAAGTGATGGTCACTGTTGGAAATTACTTTCCTAATCAAGAACCTTGTGATTGTCATTTAATCAATTAGTGAAATTAAATGGTTTAATTTCCTAGAATAATTATGGAAAAATATTTGTGAAATATTTGATGATAATTATTTCCTTAAATGGTATTGCCTTAACCAATAATTTATTAGATATGATCTAGATGACAATTGGTTACACTATCTACTTTCCAACAAACATGTTGCTTGAATAGGATTTGGGATTTATTTAGCAAATCTCATTATAATGTTAATCAAAAATATTTTGATTGTTATTATATGGTATAATTTTGGTTGAAAAACTGATGATCATCTCGAGTACAAAGTGAACTATTTTGCATTATCCTTTCCTGAGGCGGATATGGTGTCTAGTCGGGGAGCATTGGGGTAGCAGGTTGCACCGTGTGCAGTCTGTCCCACTCCTGCCGGTACTGACCATGACAGCAGGTAGGGTTGGTATAATTCTTAAGAAATCACGATGTATTTCTAATTATTAAAATTCGAAATTATACGTATTTGAGATAATACCATAATTCAAGTAACAATAAAGAATGTTTGTTGGATATTAATTGGATCATTAATTTAATATGATTAGATTAATTGGAATCCAATAAAATTAAAATACTCTATTATGAATAGAGATGTTATTTTCCTTGGAAGAATTAATCATAATGAATATGATTCATGATGATTATGATATGAAGGATCACATAAGTGACATCCATGGTCTCCCGTCAAGGCGGAGGGTTCCGTCGCCAGATATTGTATGTAGGAGACGTCTGTCCGAAGTGACAGCTCCTGCATACAATCCATTTGGATCAGTCTCTTCGCTTCTCGAAAGAGTGAGGACGTATGCGTAGTGACCCAATATCGGGCCCTCATATTATTAGGGCGATATTGGATTGCGCATAACGAGTTGTATTCCTGTTGACGGTTGGTTCAATTAATAATGGGTCAACATCACCTTAGGGGTGGTGGGCCCGGGTGTTAAAGACCGAATTGGGAGATGCAAGTTGGACTTGCAAGACGGAATGTGTTCCCGCTTCTTTTTATAGGAGTTAAAGGTTCTCATATTATTGGGATGTAACAAAGATAAGGAAGGAGATCCCAGATCTTGCTTGAGATATAATGGTAAGTATATTTCTTACATTGAAAGTAATTAAGGGAATGAACTTTCATTGTTGACAAGACAAGACAACTTTAATAAAAAAAACTCCTAAATCAAAGTAAAATATGTATATATATAACTATATGCATTTATGCAAATTTCTTATTTCAGATAATCCTTCATTAAACTCACTCAATGTTACACTCAATAATATCCAGTAAAATATCATGGATTGGATCCATGATAAAGATATTGTACTTGCAGTTGAACACGTAATGTATGTGATTGCAACGTGCAAGTTTCCTCATAATAATTAGGAATGACAATTATAATAGATGATAGGACTTTATCCCTAGGGTTTGTATGTCTCTATAGTCCTGATCTCTCATCGAATGTACTTTGGAAGTGGCATGTTGATGATGATCATAATTGTCAAATAATCCTTATAAAATTCTAAGTAAATGTCCTGGCATACATATGTGCTCTTGACATTTAATCATGAATAACGTGGTTCTCTGCATCATGCAGAATGGTGGCTCTATAAGAGATGGTGTATTCAAATTTTTTGAGTACCTACCTGAACCAATGTTTTAAGAGTTTAGATGGATGTAGATACGATGAGTGTCATCATTCTACTGTTTATACTCTGGTCATTCATGATGCTTCATATTATACGTATTGTATGAATTGAATGAAGCATGTATAAATGTTGAAATACTCTTATATTGAAATTTTTTGATTTCAACATAAGAGATCCTTTGTCTTGAGCAATGGTTGCTTATAGATAAAGGGAGCGCAATGGAAGCATGGGTTGGACCCAAGTAACAAGGAAAGTCAAAGAGTTGACTGTACTTCTGGGACTTCCATATGACATCCAAATAGTTGGATGAATGCCAATACTACAATAAGATGATGTATTGATAATGTGACTATTTTGTCTATCTAGGATCCTTAGAGAAGGATCCAGATGGTGCATGAGAATAATCTACATCTACATATAATCATTGAAATTGATTTTCTTATTTGATAAGATCAAAGTCTAATAATTATATCTCACTCTTCTAAAAACACTTGCAATTGGCTGCATATGTATTAGAAGATTATAAAAAATTGATTTTAAAGTTTAATAGTCATCCACATGGATATTGATGCAATTGTTGCAACAATATCTATTGGATAGATGGACTTGTTATTTTCAGTGGGAGAGCTCTTAGTCTTAGAGAATGTCTCTCTGACCTAGATATTAGAATACACTCATTGTTTATCTCTAAATGTTGAAAATAAACATGAATTATGTAATAGACCTATCATAAAGAGTTATGATGAAGATATTTCAGATAGTAATCTAAAATCTTTCAGACTCTACTAAATTAGAAAATTAATGAATGGTTCATTAACATTTCTAATACTGAAATTAAACCTTAAAATATCAATAGGAGAATGAAGATCATTTGATAATGATCTGGCATCAAGCCTTGGACATTTGTCCGTTGATGTGATCAATAGACTAGTAAGAGATGAAACTTTAGATTGTCTAAAGGTTCAAATCTTACATACTTGTGAATATTGTATTCAAAAGTAAAAATGTCCAATACACCCTTCCTTGGAATGGTGTAAGATGTCAAGGTATTCAAGATCTCATGCATATTTATGTATGTGAATCATCTATATCAGAATAAACATTATGGATATGTGATATCTATTGATGATTATTTGTGATATGAGATTTCTTCTCTTCACTTAAAAACCTTTGAAATGTTCAAAGATTTCACAAGTTTGGTTTAGAACCAAATTTTGAAGGAAGATTAAAAGAGTTTGATCTAATCTAGGTAGTCAGTACATATTAGATGAATTCATAAAATACCTTATAGAGATATGAATATTATTTTTATCTCACTCCTCCTAATAAACCTAAACTCAAGAGAGTTGTAGGGAGATACAATTGGATCATGTATGACATGATTTGATCAATAATGATTTTTAGCATAATTACCTATTAGTTTCCAGGTATATATGCAGTAGAGACTACAATATATATCCTTAATAAGGTTCCAAGGAAGTAAGCTGGAATTTAGCACTTGAAAGTGCTACTTCATTAGGAAAATAAAAGATGGTATTAGATACCTACTTTATTACCTTGAGATTCTTAAAAGATCTCATCTTTGAGAATATGATTCTTATAAGATGACTCTCTTAAGAATCAAGATGAAAATGAAGTCAAGGAACTCATTTAATCTTAAGATGATAATGAGGCTCCTGGAATCGGAAACTAAAAGGACAATTAAAGATGAAACACTAATACCTCTTCAAATAAGTTTGAAGATGGATTCCATGTGTCAGTTGAATCTGACAATGATCAAACTTCATATGATGAAGCTTCTAAAGATCATGACATGGAATATGGATGTTAGCAATAAAGTCTAAAGTAGACTTCATATACAAGTGTTGTATATGGACCCTCGAGGATCCACCTATATAGGTAAGACCCATTAAGGTGTAAATGGATGTTCAGGAGAAAGAGGAATCCTGATGAGAAGGTAGAGACCTTCAAAGCACGGCTCGTAGCCAAGAGCTACACACCGAAGAGAAGACATCGCTTGCGATGAGACTTGCTCTTCAGTGACCATGCTTAAACCCATCAGACTATTGCTAACCATAGCTACACAACTGGACTATGACATCTTCATGATGTGAATCAAGATTGCATTCCTCTATGAATACCTCTCTGAGGTTATTCACATGAAGTAGCCCCAGGGCTTCAAGGTTGAGGAAAGCAAGGTGTGCAAGCTAAGGAACTCCATCTTTGGACTCAAATAAGCTTCTTGTATTTGGAACATAAGATTTGATGAAATTATAAATGTTATAATTTTAGATAGAATCCTGAAGAACCATGTGAAGCTTAGTGGGAGTGCAATTATGTTCATCGTGCTAAATGTAGATAATATCCTAATCATTTGGAATGATATAAGGATGATAACAAGTGTTTTATTATCTTGTTCCATACCTTGAGATATGATCTCAAGAATATCTTGGACATATTCCAAGAATATCTTGTTCAGAAGCAAAGAAAGAGGGTGTTGGGACCGTCACATTAGTGGTACACCTTGGACATATTCCATTTTCTGGAAAATTCCAAGAAAGGCTTATTTCCTTCAAGATATGGTACTGACCTATCTGAAGGGATAGCACCTCAAAGAGTTGAGGAAGTGAATGCTAGAACTTCTTGCACTTATGCATCAGTTATGAGAAGCTGGGTGTATACTAGATGGTACAAAAGACAGATGTCTACCATGTATTGGGAGTAGTAAATGTTACTAATCCTACTAATGAGATAAAACACTTGATTGCAGTAATAACAACATCTTCAAAGATGATGAAACTTAGAGATAGTGATCTCAAAGTCTTATCTTAAAAAGTTTAAGACCTTATAGATAGTAATCTATAAGGGTCTTAACTGTACCTTAGGAGATAGAGATCCCCAAGAATAAAGGTATTCTGATTAGGATTATGGACATACTGGTTATAATAATTATCGACTATAGTGTCAAGGACACTATAACAAAATTGAGTAATGGTTGCATAAGATGCAACATTCGCATTGGATGCGAGCACTATTACTAGGGGATATGCAAGTGTCGTAAAGGACTTGGCGTAGTCTCTTGCGAACAGAGTGACTGATCAACTTACCTAGCTATTTTCTAAATAGCCTATGATTGTCACATGAGTGTGGGTTTAAATGATTAGCCTATTAATGGCTCTTTGGGCTAGTGGGAGATTGTTGGACATGCGAGCCTACGACGAGCCATTATGCAACAATTGTTATTGCGAATATCATTCCCTGATCTGAAATGAAGAATAACCAATTTGCATAATAGGTCCCTTAGTACAATTAGGGTTATGTACCATGGCCATCTTGATGATCATACAGCTGTTGATTCAGTTATTGAATCATAGAGGCTGGTGCTTGGATGAATATCTAAAGAGTTAGATTGAGGACTAATCAAGCACCGTCAAATGATTGTTGAGAGATGATCTCCAGCCTGAGTAGGAGATGGCAATCTTTTCTCATTTAGACTGATATCTGACCGACCTCTTGATGCAGGTCCTCTGCATAGGAATAGATATTCGGAGGTGTCATATTAGTTAGGTCAAAGAGTTGACTTAATGAGATCGAGATAACCAAAGTCCTGTGTCGTATGCTGTCATGATATAGGCACGCATCCTATGACCGGAGATCGATGTGTTACTATATATCTGAGTATGTACATTTGGCAGACCAATAGGTTGATGACCTAATCAAGGTCTATAAACCGATGCGTTGGTGTGCATATAAGGGCATATGAGTAATACGATCTCTCAAAGGGATCATACAGGTTCGGTTACTGAACCAAAAGACATGAGCTCACTCATGAGATATTGGGGAGAATCAAATTCCATGCACGGTCGTCTCGCTTTGGAAGCTTGACTGAATTTGTAGGTTTAATATATACTTATGGAAAGTATATGATCAACACCTAGGTATTATATATGCTTTTGGAAAGCATATGATCGATACCGACTCCCAATGATCGAATAAGAAACTTGATGATAAAACTCTGAAGTCGACAGTGTAAAATTGATCTTATACTTTATGTTTATTCTGAGTATTCCAGTATGCCATATGTACAGGTATTGGGAATACATGAGGGTGATGTGATCATAAACGGTTGTATAACCATGACGCTTCCATTCCTAGGGAGTGATGAAACGGGTCTGTATTTTAGTGACTCCTCTCAGTAGAGAAGTAATCTGATCTTAGTCCAAATGTTGGACATTGATCTGAATGTGATTCAGATGCAATGAGAAGATTAGATTTGTGGTCTTGATTTAATCAAGCATCTATGGGAGGCCCGAGATCTGGATTTGAGATGTGATCTTAATATCCAAGTCACTATACGTGGAATAATACAATCGCATGTCCTTATCTCCAAGTATTCGCGGAGAAAGCGCATTATCCTTCAAAGAGTTTAGGATAATTTCATTGTTGATACATGTATCTGAGTATTGACAAAATAGATAATTAAATGTGATTTAATTATCATGAATAATATGAATTTGATTCATACTATAAGGAGAGTTATATTAGATAATTAAATGTGATTTAATTATCAAAGATGTGAATAATGTGAATGTCATTCATATTATTTGGGAACATGAGAATAGAGATCCAGGATGATTAAATGTGATTTAATTATCATGGATATGAATAATGTGGATAACATTATCCATATTAATCGCATATATTATAAATGTGATTTATAATATATAAAAGAGAGAAATTTGTAATTTACATTTGTTAATTAAATGTTGATATGAATTGGATTCACATTGGACAATTAGTTGAAAATGTTTCACATTTTATTTTGGGATGTGAATGTGATTCGCAATTTTCCAATGGCAAGATTGCAATATTCACAAAATAATTATGAGTTATTTTTGTTGAATAATTTACAACAAGTATTGTTGTAAATCTTGGAGATTTCCATGGAATAATGTAATCTCATGAGATATCATGAGATCATGACATTGCCACCAAATCCCATATTATGGAAGAAGGCAATCTTCATTCCATAATCTCCATGATTGATTGATTAAATTTGGGATTAAATCATATTAATTTAAAATATACATTTAATCTAAATTAAATTAATTGTTGTTGGTTTTTTACCAACAAAATCTTGGCCATTAAAGAAACACAAATCAATGAGAGCCATTGGATTTGTGTTTCCCATGGATTGAGATCCATGGATCCCAAAATATTATAAATAGAAGGGTACCCCTTGCTCTTCATATGCTATACGCTCTCTTTCCTTCTCTCGTGTGGACGTCCACCATGGATGCCCTAGAGAGTCTCCATCGCCGCACCGTCGTCGTTATGCTGCCCGATCATTTGCTCATGGATCTCCATCTCCTTCGATGTGCCTCGCTCATGAAGAAGACGTCGGATCTCATGTGTCGAGATCAGGAGATCCGTCGCTTGGATCATCAACATGGATTGCGAGAAGCACGTGTTTCATCAACATGCTCGCAAGTGTCTCCTCTGTCGGATCGGACATGTAACAGGAGGTCTCTTCGTTTAGAGACTCGATCACAACCGCGCTTCAAGAGGTAATCCTATTACTTTTTTGTGGTTCAGACGAAACTATCCGAGAAGTGCTCTTGGAACATGTGGTTTCGTCACATGAAAATTTTTTAAATTCCGCTGCATCGAGCAACTAGTGCGACTAGTCGCTCCCGATCGCATACGATGCGATCCTCATTCTTTTGTAATGCGCTTAAGGATCTAACCATATCCTTCATGAAGGTCTTAAACAAGCTTGGTTTTATCACCAAGTAGATGGAGCTTCTGGTGAACACCATCAACGCTTGTAATGTAGTGACCACTACTACTGAGCTCCAGCTAAGAAGAAGAAACAGACATAGACACAGCTGCCTCAGCCGAGTCCCAGTCAACCTCTGGTCTAGCATGTATACTACATGCAGTTCCTGGAGCAACCATCGCCACAATCACAGACTCAGATGGTTATCTATCAACCATCGAAGTTCCAGCATCAGCATCTCGAGCCTTGTTCTCCACCTCCCCCACTCATTCAAGAGGTGAACGGCATCTGGAGCAATGATCAACAACTGACTTGTCCTCAGGGACAATCCTCGGGTCACTCCAATGCCAACCGACCATATCATCAGCAAAAAGGAGGGCAGAATTTCCAGCCCAACCTGGCCCAACAACAGCCTCTACAGCATGGATATAACTGGAGGCAGGACAATTACCAACAGCAGTCCAGATACCGCCATCAATAGTATTAGCAGACAACTGCTTAGTACCACCACTAGTACTCTTCACCACAGTACTAGAAAAACCCTTATATTCCTCCTCCTCCTCCTCCTCATTACTCTCAAGGTTACCAACAACATCCTTCCTCCTACCATCAAAACCAACGGCTCCATCAGGCCGAACCTTCTGAGGTTGCCTCGGTTAACCCAACCCTGGATTGTCTGGCTCAGCTTGTGAAGAACATGGTTGAGATGAGAAGAAGATAGATGACTTGACGACTGCTAAAACTGTCATTCTGGCTAAGGTCGAAGCGAGTCCGAACAACTTCTGTCGTAAGGAGCATGTAGCATGTAGTCCCCCTGATTTAGGTGAAAATAATTTCTTTTTATCTAATGATGTACATTTCAAGAGCGGTAGGACACTCTAGCCATCTACAATGGCGAAGGGGAAGAACAAAGCATCAGATGGTGAGTCGTCAGCCAGGACAGCATCGGGGTCAACACAATTTTTTGGAGCAGCACTAGCCAACCAAGATGATCCTACAGTTTGTGGATCGATCCATCAAGCGACCTAGGGGCATGTTGGAGGATGTTATCATCACTGTTCAAGGGATGTAACTCCCCGTTGATTTCATCGTCCTAGATATGTACACCTCCGCACCTCTGCTCCATACCTCGATCATCCTTGGCCAGACGTCCTTCGAACCGCTGATCAGTAGTTGTCTATGGCACTAGAGAGATCACATTCCACTCCAGCACCGACAAGATCTAAATAAATGTTGTGCCTGAGCCAAAGCCGACAGAGATTGTGTCTAAATTGAGAGTGCTTGAATATCAATGTTTTGAGGACTTTGTTTTTTTAGCACAGATTGGAGATTTAAGTCTATTTCTAGATGATAGAGAAAGCATGAAATTCCTCTCCATAGAGGAAGGATGGGAAAGCACAATCCAACCAACTGAAGTCTTTGAAGATGAGATTTTTAATGATGTGTTAGTAGAAAAATTTGAAGAATCCCTCTCATCCGGGAAGGAAGATTTCATTGCCAATCTATGCGATGTACTACATAATGAAGCTAAATTGTCAACAGTGGACAGACAACAATTAAAAGAGCTAACACATGCAGTTGTCATCGAAGTCACCACTGAAGTAGCTCCCACACCACCAGAGCTCAAACCCTTGCCCTCCAACATGAAGTATGCCTTCCTTGCCGGTAAACCAAACATGTATCCGGTTATTATAAGTGCTCATTTTACTGAAGATCAGGAATCTCGTCTGATGGATTCTTGAACGAATTTGCAAGGCGATTGTCTGGAAGATATCAGATCTTCATGGGATCAATCCATCCTTATGCTCGCATCACTGATGAACGTCAAATTCACCTTTTAATAATCGATAATTGTAGTATAGGAGGTGAAAATTCGGTCGATCAAAATACCACAATCTTTGAATGTTGTGGAATAATTTTTACTTGGCAAGTCTACCAAGGTCGAACACAGGGAACGGTGATTTTTAGTTGAATGGTTTTTAAATCAAATTAAATAATTAATCAATGCTTGATTAATTTCTGTGTTGCGAAAATGTACAATGCAATGAGATAGAGATGCGATGCAGAGATAATAAACAGAGCCTATTAAGCCCAGGATCTGTGATTTTTAGTGATGTTTAATCCAAAAAATAACCAATATCCTCAAAATAAAATCACAGATCAAATACTATTGAATTCAGCAAGATGTAACAAATTAATTCCTAATTCCAGCAAGAATGAATAAATATCAGATTGATCCTGCGATGATTTTTATCTCCGAAATCTGCCTAATTTTTTTCTCAAGAAATGTTCGCAGTAAATATCTAATCCATCTCTGAATTAACCCCTGCAAAAATTTAAGTCCTCAAATACTATCTCAACTCCAACAAATCCCTGCAAAAATAAATCGTCAATTCTCCCAAAAAATGTGGCGCAAATACATCAACACGAGCCTGCATAAGACAACAGATATCCTCAATAATAATTATCAATAAATAGCTTCGAACATGCCTACAATTTATGCCAAGTGATAGAGCACGGAATTAGCTTCAAAATGACATATTATATGCTCAAAACGGAGTTCGTATGAAGAAGATATGATAACATGAAGTTTCAGGGACTAAAATGTAAAAAAATAATTATTATTGCTTCAAGTAGGTCCTTGGGGGCTTGTATGTAATATGATAAACTTGAGATATTCTGATGTAATTTCTCCAGTGCATCATGTGCCTCGCACATGACATGGGCCGGCAGGGGTTCCTGTGAGATTTATGGAAATGAAGGGGGCTCGATGCAAATTTCCATGTTGCTCACGTGTGACGCACGTGAGGGGAGGGGAAATCTGGGGCGAGCGGTTGCAGGGTTGGCGAGGTGCGGGGCGTGCTGCCGTGCGTCGACGGTTGGGGGGGGGCGCGAGTTGCGGTGGAGAGGGTCTCCGGCCCTTGGGCCGCTGGGATGGCTGCAGCGGCGCCACTGCTCGGCAACCCGCACGAAGGTGCGAGGACGAAGAGTTGGGGCGGCGCGAGCAGCGGGCGTGGGGCTGGAGGGGGTGTTGGCTGAGGTGCTCGACGGCTGGAGGATGACTGTAGCCGAGCGCGGAGGTGGCTGGCGGTGTGCTGGAGCTAAGGCTCCGGCAGTGCTTGGCGCAGCGGAGGGGACGGCGGAGCCTTGCAAGCAAGGTTGACGATGAACCTACAAAGGAGGAAATTAAAGAAAACAAAAAGGGGGAAGTGTGTCGCTTGGAAGGTAGGAGAAGCAGTGGCTTCCTCCTGATGTTCACCTCAATGCTGGCGTGCGCGAAGCTTGGCTGCGAGGCAAAGCTACAGAGGTCAACAACCTCCGGATCGCGTCGCGGTGGTCCAGCCGTTGATACCGGCTTCGAGGAAAAGGGCGGATGGGAGGAATGCCGGCGAGTGGAGATTTTATAGGCAACTGCTACGTGGGTGAGGGCCATCCTCGTAATGGCCGGAGAGGGAATGAAGACGGCGATGGCCGTTACGAGGAGGAGGTCGGCGGAGTTATGGAGGAGGAACGGCGGGGGGGTTTGGGTAACGGCTGGAGGTGGAAGGAGTGCGGGTCCGCACGTGCTGCGCGCGTGCACGCGGAAGGGGCGGCGGCACGTGTGTGGCACGTGCGCGAGGAGAGAGGGAGATGGGGTGCCACGTGGCACGCCCTGGAGCTGCCACGTGGCACACCAAAAAAATTCCAAATTAAAGATGAAGAAAATTAAAAAAGAAATAGCAGAAGACCTCGAATCGAAAAAATTTCTTCACAAAAGTCGTTCATCTCGACGAGATCTACAACTTTTATGAAGGACTCGGGAGCAAAAGAGATCACTTGTGAGAAGTGATATTTTTGGTGGTTCTCCATGCGTATAGAAAACCGAATTTTTGGGGTTTTTGTATTTTTTGGTGGTCTTAAAAAGGATAAAAAAATCTAGAAAAAATATGATAAAATACAAAAAAATTAATTACATACTAATCTAATTTTTTTGGATTTTTAATAAATAAGAAAATAGAAAAATAAAATAAAAGTAAGAAACGCGCAACTTTTGTATAGACCGACAACGAACGCTTGGACTCAGTCGGTTTCTTTGATTTCGGTTTTAATCTGAATTTAGATTTTTATGTCGCTTAATAAAACTTTCATCAAAGAACAATAATGAAGAAGAAATAAAAATAAAAGAGTTAGTTAAGAATATAAAAACTGAGGTCAAAAATAGCAAAAAGTCAAAATGCGCAAAAGAGGCCCAAAACCCAACTTTCACAAATGAGCTCCGAATTTTACGAAATTGGTCTTGTTTTGAAGGTATTTGAAAATGGAGTACTTTAAAAGTGAGTAGACCAAAATCGGACAATCTATGTGGGAGATATGCTCATTTTAGTCCGTCGGATGTGAAATTAGACTTTGGGATTATTTGACACTTATTGGGGTTAATAATTTTTTTGTATTTTTTATTTAATAAGGTTAGTAATATCTACACGATGGAGGTGGTTTGGGGTCAATCGTAGTTAGGATGAATTAATTATAAAAGTGAGAAGTTAGCGGCTTTTTGGGCTAATTTACACTTGGGATTTTAAATGCAATTATGCATGATGAAATGCAGATATTATTTACAAATGTATGAATGCTAATAATGCTCTACTAATGATTAATTACAAGCGAATGATGGGGAACATAGCCTAAATGACCAATTTTAGCATGATGAATACGAGATTCATCATACCCCTATACTTAGACCATGCTCATCCCCGAGCATGAATGAATGAATGACTTAGTTGAATACACCCTGACTGTGCATGTGAATTTTCAAGGCTTAATTCATAGAAGACCCTTAATTTGAGTGATCCTAAAATTCTGGGCTCAACCAAGCTTTAATCAAAAGGAATCCAACTTCTCTAATTTTCAGATTCTCTATTTGTACATATAATATAAGGATATGATTCTTAGTGTACTGCATTCATGAGAGTCAAGTCGAGACATCAACCAAAGTTCCAATCTAAGAGACTCTCCTCTAGACCTAATCCTCAACACTAAGGAATAAGTCTATTCTTGCTTCAGTCAACCGTCTCATTAGTTTGTCAGACTTGAAAGTGTATATGGACGGCCAGATGATGGAGGGCATAGGATTGTGTTTAATTTTCTCTCCCTTACATTGGAACAAGGTGCCTCTCGAGTGCCTTATTACTCAACACAAGTATATTTTTATTTTGTCGATCAATGTATCTGTCAAGAGAATTTGGAGTCGTCTGCACTTGTTTTTCTAGGAATACACCGGGGTGTGTCTCTTTTGAATATCTAAGATACCTTCGACACCCAGACTTGTATCGCTTACGATGCAGGGCCCTTTTATGGTGTCAGCCCGACTCCTTGGTCCTAATTAGCGCTTGGTCCAAGTGGACACTTTTAAAATGTTTTGGGAGCGCTCGCCATTGGTGGAAGCTCATTTAGAATTTGACTTTGGATGATAGAGCTTTTCTTTAATATTTCTTTTTCTTTACTTTTGTTGGCTAGCTCCACTGCTTTTACCAAGAGTTGGCGCACACTGATCAACAATTTTCATTAAGTTTCATCACACCCTAGCACTTAGGTCATTTATCAAAGAGATAGCATATGAATCTTGTTCACATACTGGCTAGGGTATTGCTGACACTCAGGTTTTTTGCAGCCTTCATTAACTTTATCCCATCCTCGAATATCATCAGATCGGGTCTAAACTCAAATCTCTAGTTCTAGTTCCTCAAGTGATATCTCAACTCATCTCATCAATCATGCAGTTGTGGGAGTGGTTGTGCTGATCATATTCTTTTTGAAGGTAGAGATGAAGAGTGTAATGTAGCGCTCAAATCTTTCAAACTAGGGAAGTGTGGATTATTAAGTTCAAAACCCTAATGACTAAGGCAGGCTAACTCAAAATCTCAAGATCTCAGAAATCAAGTGTCCTCAAAAATCCTCAAGCCTTGAGTGATGGTGAATGTGTCAGGAATATATCAACCAAGGAATGCATGAAATGCTTGATGAAATGCAAGACCATGAGTGATAATTTTCTTTTTCTTTTTTCTCTCTTTTTTTTAATGCAAAAAGTTTTTTTTGGGTTTTTTTTGTTGTTGTTTTTTTTTTGGTGAAAAACATGTATTATACACACTACTTGTACCCATCCCCGATGTTAAATAAAAATGATTAAAGTACGAGCTATGGATAAAGTAGATAAAATATATACAAACACTCCCCCCTATACTTAGCTTGTGCTATGTCCTCATGGCACAAAGTGAAATGTTGACATAGCTCATACTCATTATAGACGGGTAAAAATAATAATAAAAGAAGAGAGGTGATATATAAACAATGGTACCAATCCCCCTATACTTAAGCTCAAGTTAGCCTAAGTATAATCGGATAATTACAGACGGGGAACCGGGTAGATTTGCGGATGTACAAGATCAAGGAGGTTTGCGACGGACCTTCTTGCGGGAGTGTGGAGGGAGATAGTATGGAGATGTGGAGTGTTATGAGGAGGGGGTCGATGAAGAAGACCAGCCATCGTCGGAGTCATCCTCAGGAGAATAGTAGTTGGTTGCAGAGGATCTCCAACTTTTGTCGATCAGAGGTAAGTGCCCTTGGATCAGAGCTATACCTATTGCACTTATCTCATGAACCACATCATGATCGGACGAGGACTCTTCAGAAATCACCTGATGTCTAAGGTCAAAGGCAACTTTCTTGGTCGGTTTGTTTTCTTGAGAAGTATTGGACAGTCTTCATCTCCATGTCTTGAGTAACCGATGTAGCATTCATGAGTTCCTCATCAGATGAATCCCCGTAAAAGTCGACCAATTCTTGAAGGGTCATGCGCTGCTTCAGTCGAGGGAGATTGTTCCTGGTGATTTTATGGTTTATGGCTGGGGGTGTTGATGTCACTTCCGGATGATCATGAATTTTGGTGACATTGGATGTTTCCGGAGTCGGTTCCTTGTATGGTTCAAGTATCTCATGAATTACTGCTGACTCAAAGATTGGACCACTCAAATAATCGTGGTGATCTTCAATAATATGGTCCAAATCCTCATAAGCTCCAAAATCTTGAATTTTCCTAGGAGCAGTGACAGGGTGGTGAGAATTCGAAGTTCGTCCAACCGTCAGTCTTTTAGGTGACTCTCCTAGGGTTTGTATCAGTGTGTCAGGCGGAGATGTCTGATAATGTGAAATATTTATCTTCTGACCATAACTGTCGGTTTCAAGCTGGTTTTCCTCAGAGCCGGACGTGTCATTGGGGGTTTGTTCATTAGGGTCTGAGTTCGGGAACTTGATTTCCTGAGTCTCGCAATCGACGATCGCCTTAGCGGAGGCTAAGAACAGCTTTCCTAAAATGATAGGAGACTCAGACATCCTTCCGGGGTGGTCAATGTCAAGGACAATAAAGTCCACTTTATGTTCTTTACCTCGGAAATTTACGACGACAGAAAAGAACCCCCGCGGTCTTTTGCTAGATCGATCGGGTAATTGAACGATCACCCTAGTCTTTTTTAGTTGTCCAAATTTAAGTTGATTAAAGACGGACTTCAGGAGGATGTCTAATGTAGAGTCATCGTCTAACCGAATATGAGTGAATGTAAAATCCTCAATTTCACATGTGATCTGAGTCAACTGCTTGACTTTGCGGCTTTTGATTTTATGAGTTATCACTAAAGAACTAGCCATAGATATGACATGATATTCAGTCCTGGATCGTTTCTTGCCTGTATTTTTGGTGTTCAATTGACTCTTCACAAATCTCTTAAGATCGGGCATATATTCTATGGCTTTGATCAATGAAAGCTCTAAGATCAGACTCTTGCAAAATGCTTCCATTTCAGAATTGTCCAATTTTTTTGAATTTTCAAATTTTTCAATTTTTTGGGGATTTTCTGTAATATGGTCAGTGGGGGGGTCAGAGGTCAGTGATCATGTTTGATTGTGAGTCACATGATAATCTAGTGGTTCGCATGGTGGTGGCCTCACTTCTTCTGAATTCTGCATAGACTGGATGAAATCGTATATTCTCTCCGTTAACGTATCTGCTTTATGATTAATCCGAGCAATCTCATCCTTAAACATCTCATGACTAGTGATTGAATAATCATTCTCCATGTATCGTGATTCTGGCATGTAACCTCGAATAGAGTATTGATTGTTCTTAAATATTATGGTCTGGTCATGAGTTATATTCCCTTGACTTTGGTTTTCTCGTGGATTGTCGAAGGAAAATTGATGGTCATCCTGAATAGGGAATGGTTCAAGAGTCTGTGAGATCATAGTAACCGGAAATCGTGTTCTACTGTCAATATCGGTTACTCTATTGTTCATCCTCAATTCTGGTCTCTCTCTCATGTCCATAAGATTGTCAGAATGTGAAAGAGGACTATTCCAAGAAGAAGTGTGGTCATAGGGTGGGATGTATGGGCGGGAAGAGAATGATGGCTGAAGTGAATTTGATTTGAAGCTCAGGTTCTCTTGAGGAGTATGAGAAGAAGAATATCAGGACAAGGTCTCGGAGATCGGAAAAGAAGACCATTGTGCCAACATCTTATCAAGAGGGATGGAATGATCAACGAACCACGATTTGCTTGCGATTGCAAAGTCTTTGACGCACACAAATCAAACACAAAACAAACACGTCGATTCACCCACTCAACACTGGTGAAGGCACGTTAGGATTCGGCCGCTTATCTTTTCAATTTTAATTTAATGACAAAACAATCTTGCAAATTAAGCGGAGCTGTTAGGTACTGAAATTTTTCACAAGACTATCCCGAGTTCGTACAACTAGTTGCACCTACTCTCAGCCAGTATATGTGTAAGTACATACCGTTTAAACGGCTACCCGTGTTACTTGAGGACGGAGCCTTCCGCGGTGTCCTCTAAACCACCTACTCTGCTAAGGGAAGTCGGACCCTAAACGGCTACCTAAGACCCTCACTGAAAAGTAGGTAATTGTTTAAAATCAGTAGTCTGAATGAAGCATTTCGGTTTTGGGCTCTTTCCTAAGTGTGTGTTCTGGTCCTTACAAACAATGAGTGAGTTTCTCTCCAACAAACACATGTTAATTTTATATCAGTTTATTTACAGTCACCTTGATTATAAGTCTCGGTTTTAAGTTAAGGTTATCACTGTAGTTTATGTGAGCACAAAAATTCACGCCTAACGAACAGTCCTAATTCCTTTAAATCCTAAGTTGTAAAACTTTGAGAAAGGAGGATCGGAAAAGCCGATGCAAATGTAAATCAATGATGCATGCTTAAGAGAATGACTTATAGTGAATCCTTGCGTTCTTCATGCGGGATGCAAGACAAGGAATTAAAATTACACTAAATGATGTGCACAAAGGGAAACGCCCTAAGTAGATAGTTCTATTAGTGGGAAGAATTGATTTAAAAATTTGGCTAATGTTGAACGATCTATAATGCGTATAGTTAGTGAATGTGTGGCCTAAGAATTACGAGCACAATCAAATAATATACAAGCAAGCGTATATGTGCCTTAAGTCCTACGCCACTCAAATCGGGTCCCAACCACACAGATGGGGTTGAAACAGACCCGACACACCACAGAAGTGTTCAGTCTGAATTATTACAAGGGTTCAAAGAGAGGGACCCTGGGAATATAGCGGAAAATTAAATCTATGCTAACTCTCTCTCACAAAATTAAAATACAAATTAGTCTTCTTCGCAGGTCCTTGATTTATATCCAAAATTATCTCCGAGTAATCTGCGAAGAAAGAGAGTGTGGTTAGTATCAGAAAAAAATGCAAAAGGAAAAAAATGCAAAAGAAAAAAAATGACACAAAAATTAATTTTACAAAAATTAATTACAAAAAAATATTCAAAAACCCTAAAAATTCATCGTTCCCCGGCAACGGCGCCATTTGATGAACGTCAAATTCACCTCTTTAATAATCGATAATTGTAGTATAGGAGGTGAAAATTCGGTCGATCAAAATACCACAATCTTTGAATGTTGTGGAATAATTTTTACTTGACAAGTCTACCAAGGTCGAACACAGGGAACGGTGATTTTTAGTTGCATGGTTTTTAAATCAAATTAAATAATTAATCAATGCTTGATTCATTTCTGTGTTGCGAAAATGTACAATGCAATGAGATAGAGATGCGATGCAGAGAAAATAAACCGAGCCTATTAAGCCCAGGATCTGCGATTTTTAGTGATGTTTAATCCAAAAAATAACCAATATCCTCAAAATAAAATCGCAGATCAAATAATATTGAATTCAGCAAGATGTAACAAATTAATTCCCGATTCCAGCAAGAATGAATAAATATCAGATTGATCCTGCGATGATTTTTATCTCAGAAATCTGTCTAATTTTATTCTCAAGAAATGTTTGCAGTCAATATCTAATCCATCTCTCTGAATTAACCCCTGCAAAAATTTAAGTCCTCAAATACTAGCTCAACTCCAACAAATCCCTGCAAAAATAAATCGTCAATTCTCCCAAAAAAATGTGGCCCAAATACGTCAACATGAGCCTGCATAAGCCAACGGATATCATCAATAATAATTATCAATAAACAGCTTCGAATATGCCCACAGATTATGCCAAGTGATAGAGCACATAATTAGCTTCAAAATGACATATTAATGCTCAAAACGGAGTTTGTATGAAGAAGATATGATAATATGAAGTTTCAGGGACTAAAATGTAATAAAAATAATTATTATTGCTTCAAGTAGGTCCCTGGGGGCTTATCTGTAATATGATAAACTTGAGAGATTCTGATGTAATTTCTCCAGTGCGTCACGTGCCTCGCACGTGACCTGGGCTGGCAGGGGTTCCTGTGAGATTTATGGAAATGAAGGGGGCTCGATGCAAATTTCCCAGCTGCTCACCTGTGACGCACATGAGGGGAGGGGAAATCTGGGGCAAGCGGTAGCAGGGTCGGCGAGGCGCGGGGCGCACTGCCGCACGTCGACGGCTGGGGGGCGGCGCGAGTTGCGGTGGAGAGGGTCTCTGGCCCTTGGGCCGCTGGGATGGCCGCAGCGGCGGCGCTGCTCGGCAACACGCACGAAGGCGCGAGGACAAAGAGTTGGGGCGGCGCGAGCAGCGGGCGTGGGGCTGGAGGGGGCGTTGGCTGAGGTGCTCGATGGTTGGAGGATGATTGTGACCGAGCGCGGAGGTGGCTGGCGGTGTGCTGTAGCTAAGGCTCCGGCGGTGCTTGGCGCAGCGGAGGGGACGGCGGAGCCTGGCGAGCGAGGTTGACGATGAACCTGCAAAGAAGGAAATTAAAGAAAACAAAAAGGGGGAAGTGTGTCGCCTGGAAGGTAGGAGAAGTAATGGCTTCCTCCTGATGATCGCCTCAACGCCGGCGTGCGCGAAGCTTGGCTGCGAGGCGCAGCTACAGAGGTCAGCGACCTCCGGATCGCGTCGCGGTGGTCCAGTCGTTGTCACCGGCTTCGAGGAAAAGGGCAGATGGGAGGAACGTCGGCGAGTGGAGATTTTATAGGCGACTGCTACGTGGATGAGGGCCATCCTCGTAACGGCCAGAGAGGGAATGAAGACGGCGATGGCCGTTACGAGGAGGAGGTCGGCGGAGTTATGGAGGAGGAACGACGAGGGGGTTTGGGTAACGGCTGGAGGTGGAAGGAGAGGGGGTCCGCACGTGCTGCGCACATGCGCGCGGAAGGGGAAGGCGGCACGTGCGTGGCACATGCGCGAGGAGAGAGGGAGATGGTGGTGCCATGTGGCACGCCCTGGAGCTGCCACGTGGCACCCCAAAAAAATCAAAATTAAAGATGAAGAAAATTAGAAAAGAAATAGTAGGAAACCTCTGATCAAAAATTTTTCTTCACGAAAGTTGTTTGTCTCGACGATGCTACAACTTTCATGAAGGACTCGGGAGCAAAAGAGATCATATGTGAGAAGTGATATTTTTGGTGGTTCTCCATGTGTATAGAAAACCGAATTTTTGGGGTTTTGTATTTTTTGTGGTTTTAAAAAGGATAAAAAAATCTAGAAAAATATGATAAAATACAAAAAAATTAATTTCACACTAATCTAATTTTTTGGATTTTTAATAAATAAGAAAATAGGAAAATAAAATAAAAGTAAGAAACGCATAACTTTTGTACAGACCGACAACGAATGCTTGGACTCAGTCAGTTTCTTTGATTTCGGCTTTAAACTGGATTTAGATTTTTATGTCGCTTAATAAAACTTTCATCAAAGAACAATAATGAAGAAGAAATAAAATTAAAAGAGTTAATTAAGAATATAAAAACTAAGGTCAAAATAGCAAAAAGTCAAAATGTGCAAAAGAGGCCCAAAACCCAACTTTCACAAATGAGCTCTGAATTTTACGAAATTGGTCTTGTTTTGAAAGTATTTGAAAATGGAGTACTTTAAAAGTAATTAGACCAAAATCGGACACTGTATGTGGGTGATATGCTCATTTTAGTCCGTCAGATGTGAAATTAGACTTTGGGATTATTTGACACTTATTGGGGTTAATAATTTTTTTGTATTTTTTATTTAATAAGGTTAGTAATATCTACACAATGGAGGTAGTTTGGGGTCAATCGGAGTTAGGATGAATTAATTACAAAAGTGAGAAGTTAGCGGCTTTTTGGGCTAATTTACACTTGGGATTTTTAATGCAATTATGCATGATAAATGCAGATATTATTTACACGTATGAATGCTAATAATTCTCTATTAATGATTAATTACAAGTGAATGATGGGGAATAGAGCCTAAATGGCCAATTTTAGCATGATGAATACGAGATTCATCAATCACATTTACTTGGAAGAAGACAACAAGCATTCCCATGAATTATAGCACCGACTAAATCCAAACATTCAGGAGATTGTAATGAAGGAAATAGAAATGGTGAGATGTGGGATTCATTTATCTCATATCCGACTCCAAGTGGGCGAGTCGCCAACACATAGTGCCGAAGAAGTCTAGAATCACCATTGTAACTAATGATAAAGGAGAGGAGATTCCGAGTAGAGTACTGACATCCTGGTGAGTTTGTGTATATTACAGACGTCTCAACCTCACCACCAAGAAGGACCATTTTCCATTGCCCTTCATCGACCAGATTCTTGAGAGTCTGGCTGTGAAGGAATACTTCTGCTTCTTGGACGATTACTCTAGATATAACCAAGTTGTGATCACGCATGAAGATCAAGAGTGGACAACGTTCACCTATCCTTTTGGGACGTACGCCTTTCAACAGATGTCGTTCGAACTGTGTAATGCACGTGCTACATTTTAGAGATGTATGATGGTTGCATTTGCAGACATGGTGGGCTGTTTCTTGAGGTTTTCATGGAAGATTTCTCGGTCTATTCATTTGACCAATGTTTGGACTATCTCAACCGAGTTCTGAGGAGGTGCTGTGAAGTGAACCTTGTGCTCTCGTGGGAGAAGAGCAATTTCATGGTGACCGAAGGGATCGTGTTGGGTCACATTGTATCAAAACGTAGCATGGAAGTGGACCTAGCCAAAGTGAAAGTAATTTCAAAACTTGAACTACCTATCAATATGAAACATGTCTGATGGTTTTGGGGGCACGTCAGTTTCTACTGAGATTCATCAAAGACTTCAGCAAGCTCGCTCGACCGCGGATAGAATTGCTAGGTAAGGAGACTGATTTCATTATAGATGATCGTGTTCTCCAAGACTTTAATCATTTGAAAGACCAGGTCATACATTCTCCTATCATGCTTGCACCTGATTGGTCTCTACCATTTGAGATCATGACGGACACGTTTCATTTTGCAGTTGATGTTGTTCTAGGGTAAAGACGAGATGGGATTCCACTTGTTATTCATTATGCTAGCCGAACACTGGATGGAGCTCAGAAAAATTATATAGTAATAGAGAAAGAGCTGCTAGTTGTAGTATTTGCCTTGAAAAGGTTCAGATCGCATCTCCTTGGATCAATGGTGATTATCTACACTAACCACTCTACCATCAAGTACCTTTAGAGCAAGAGAGACATCAAGCCTCGTTTGATCTGTTATATCCTTCCACTCCAAGAATTCAACTTGGAAATTCATGACAAACCAAGCATCAAAAATGTGGTGGCAGACCATCTTTCAGAATTGTCAATCCATAGGCTCCTGAGCAAAAATTAATTCCAATCACAGAGATCTTCCTGGATGAGGTTGTCTTGTCTATATGCTCTCTCCTATGGTATGCATGCAATGTGAATCATCTCATCTCCAAGAAGACTCCTCCAGACTAGCCGAAGATCAAACGAGACAAATTCTTAACTGACATTCATTTCTACAAGCGGGAAGAACCAAATCTATTCCGAGAGGGTGCAGACTGCATCTGGAGGAGGTATATACCTCAGGAGGAGATTATGGGTGTCCTATACCACTATCATAAGCTCGAAGTAAGTGGACACTAATATTCATGATTTTCACTTGGGTTAAATTATTAAATGTAATGAAGAAAATGTGATGTGTCGCTTTTACCCAAAATGAAATTTGAATCAATCAAACAAATTACTTAATCCAAAATCAAGAAATAAGAGAGATGGATTTTGCTATTTAGTTATTAACATGGTATAGCTCCCAGGGTCGAACATAAGGAGGCAACCGCTATTAAGCGAGGATTATTAAAATCAAAGAAAAATCAATGAAAATAAAGAAGGAGGCTCTACGCATACTACATTAGTTTTTATGGATATTTTTAGCTTTTATTTTTTGGAAATTTAAATTTGTATATTTTTAATGTTTTCTAATTTTCAAATTTTTTATGATTTTTAATTTTGCAATTTTTTACTAATTATTTTCTTCAAATAAAGCCAATAAAAGAAATGTAAAATGAAGAAACACTCTTTTTGTATTTTTCAAATATTGTAAAAATGTCTAAATAAATCAAATAAAAATATTTTTGTGTTTTTGATATTTTTTACTATATTTGCGATTCTTTAGAAATTTCTAGATTTTTTATGTTTTCAAAACAACTAAAAATAGGAAATAAATCAAACATAAAATCAGGCAGATGTTTTTGGATTTTTAAAATAGAACATAAAATAAAAAAAATATTGGAAAATAATTTTAACAAATAGAATTTTTATTTAGATTTCAAATATCACCAAAAATGTATTTTTCTGATTTTTTTTGTAAATTTATATATTTTTTGCATTTTATGTAATTTACAGTTTTTGATTTTTATAAAAGATTTTCAAATAAAATTAATACATAAGTTAAAACAAGTCAAAATACACTATCATTATTTTTTAGAATTTTCAAGCTATTTTCGAATTTTTATCATTTTTATAAAGCAATCAATTAAAGTTTTTATGGTTTTCGAGTTATTAAAATATGAAATCAATTTATTTTGCTCATCGAAAATAATAAGTCATAAAGCAATAATGCAAGGGGCTTACACTATTTTTTGTATAATTT
Source organism: Ottelia alismoides (assembly GCA_037367405.1). Classification (NCBI taxonomy): domain Eukaryota; kingdom Viridiplantae; phylum Streptophyta; class Magnoliopsida; order Alismatales; family Hydrocharitaceae; genus Ottelia; species Ottelia alismoides. The sequence goes on from JAZKJV010011313.1 coordinate 58,482, forward strand.
TCAGAGCATAAAAGATATTTATTTCAAGCAATATAGACCAGAAAATCAACTTTAGTAATTAAAGGCCTGGAATGTAATTTCTCCAAAGGTTTGATCAAATGATAATAGAGAAATAATGCATGTCTATTATTGAAAATTTTGCAGAAAACACGTGCAAATCATGTGCAACCAATTAACTCAAGATCCTTTTGCAATTATAAAGAACATCAGGGGAGAAAGTGCTAATTACCCAAAATATCTCACACCTCATGTGCAGCGCATGTAAGGCAGAAAAACGGTAGATGGTTGAGGCTCTAGGCTTGACGCATGGCGTGGATTTCAGTCGCGCGATCAAATCCGATCGTACGAGTTCTGTAAGGTCTGGAACAGAGGGTGTTCTTCTCCAAAATCAAGAAGGCGACAGAGTCGACACTTTGAGGCAGAGATCTTCGATAAGATAGATCTTCTCAGACTACATCAGTGCGCTCCAAGTGCTGCCACGAGGGTATTGAACTCAATGGGGTGATCAGTCGAAGGTCCAGTTGTTGCAACTTGAACTCCTGGAGGATCTCATGCCATGCGATGATTAACTCTTCGTCTACATGTTGTTCATTAAATGGTCTTGAGGAAGATGTCGATGAACTGCAGCGTTGCTCCAGGTTCCTCAGTAATCAACGCTTCACTTCTCAATGGTAGAGTTGTCTCCACATGCTTAATCTCAGATCTCTGGGTAATTCATCCAGATGCTACTCTGATTTCATCTTTAAATGGTCCGATTATAGATTGTCAGCAAGTATTTGATGAAGGTGCTTCGCCTCCAGATGTGATGTGTGAAGCTTCATCCAGATCCGAAGGATTAATGCTCAGATGCTTTGTTCAGACAGATTTCCATGGTGTTAATCAGAGATATTCAGATCTGGATGTGGAACGACTCGCTTCATGTCCTATAGATTCAACCCTATGGCTTGAGGTTTCTCTTCCTCGACCTGTGGTTATGCAGTGAAATAGAAATGGATGAAGGTGGATGGGAGAGTTGTTGAAGATGTAGAATTCTCTCTAGGTCTCCGGGCACCGTGCATGGTCGGAGGTGAAAGGATTTGAGGAGTAGACGTAAAATGGTGAGGATTCGAAGGTGAGATGACAGATGATCGCGGCGGGGATGAAGCTCAAAGGTGTGGTCCTCGAATTGTACTGATAGGAGGATAAATCTGAATCAAATGCTACTGAGACCTCTTGTCTCAAGTCCGATCCGACGGAGGAGACGCTTGCGAGCGTGTTGATGAAACAAGTGCTCCTCGCAGTCCATGTTGATGTCCAAGCAACGGATCTCCTGATCTCGACACATGAGATCCAACATCTTCTTCACGAGCGAGGCGCGTCGAAGGAGACGGAGATCTACGAGCAAATGATCCAGCAACATAACGACGACGATGCGGTGATGGAGACTCTCTTCAGGGCTTCCATGGTGGATGACCACATGAGAGAGAGAGGGTGTGTAGAGAATGAGAGAGAGAGAGAGAGAAGTTGTTGTTCACAACTTGTGTGTTGTGTTGTTGTAACCAAGAAGAGCAAGGGTTCCTCTCCTTTTATAATAATTTGGGATCCATGGATCTCAATCCATGGACAACACAAATCCGATGGATCACATTGATTTGTGTTCCTTTTAATTGCCGAGATTTTATTGGTAAAAATCAACAACAATTAATTTAATTTAGATTAAATATATATTGATAAATCAATGTGATTTAATCTCAAATTAAATCAATCACGCATGGAAATTATGGAATGAAGATTGCCCCCTTCCATAATATGGGATTTTGTGGCAATCTTATGTAATCTCGTGAGATCTCATGAGATTACATTATTCCATGGAAATCTCCAAGATTTACAACAACACTTGTTGTAATTATTATACAAAAATAATTCATAATTATTTTGTGAATATTGGAATCTTGCAATTGGAAAATTGTGAATCAGATTCATAACCCAAAATAAAAATGTAAATTACATTTTCGGTTAATTGTCCAATGTGAATCCAATTCACATCAACATTTAAGTATGCATCTTTTGACCAAAGACATATGCATTATTGTATGTCTAAGTATGTACATTAGGCAAACCATTAGGTTGATGACCTCCTCAAGATCTATACACCAACGAGCTGGTGTGCTTGCATAGGCATATGAGTAATACAACCTCTCAATGGGATCATACATGTTCATTATTGATCATGAAGACATGAGCTCACTTATGAGATATTGGGATAAACCAAGTTTCAATGTTGGTCTTCTCGTTTTGGAAACAAGTCAGGATTCATAGGTATGGTATATGCTTTTGGAAATCATACTATCATACCCATTTCAAATGATTGAATGCGAAACTTATGATAAAATCCTAAAGAAGACAGTTCAAAAGTGATCAAAACTTCGGGTTTATTCTAGGTCTTCCAGTATGCAGGATGTATGGGTATTAAGAATACTCAAGGGTGATGTGATCTTAATAGATTGTGTGACCATGACGCTTCCATTCTGAGGGAGTGATGAAACAGGTTGGGATTTAAGTGACTACACTCATTAAATTGATCATTCAATCTTACTCTGAATATTGGATATTGATATGAATATGATTCATATGTGGTTAGAAGATTAGACATTATGTCCGACTTGATTAGACATCTTCGAGAGGTCTTCTGGATCTAGATATGAGATTGGATCTCGCTGTCCAACTCACTATACATGGAATATATAGTCTCCTTGTCCGTATCTCCAAGTATCAACGGAGAAGGCACATTGTTCTTCAAAAAATTCAAGAATAATTTATTGTTGATAATATACTAGCAATTCAAAAATTGATGATTAAACATGATTTAATTATCGTTAATAATTTGAAAATGATTAACATTTTCTGTACATATATAAAGAGACAATTGAGATAGTTAAATAGGATTTAATTGACATGGATATGATTAATATAGATAGCACTATCCACAATAATCATAGATATTATAAGTATGATTCATAATATCATAAGAGAGGTTTAATTGTAAATATGATTTGCAATTTATAAGTTAATGTGGATTGGATTCACATTATACAAATAAATATTGTGCAAATAAATGTAAATGTTATTTAGATTTAATATTAGATGGATGAATATGTTTCATAATTATCAATGTCTAAGCAACAAAAGTTGTTGCAAGCATGTGGAAAATATATATATTTGAGAATGCCATTCAGAAGGAAAGAAGAGAGCACTATTCCTCACATGGAGTGGACGACAACATGGAAAATGACTTCGTGGTGGTCGTCCACCCTAACGAGGAAGGAGGCTCTCCTCCTTCCAATTATTCCACAAGAATTGATTTAATGGAAATTAAATGTATTAAAAAAGTCTTAAATATTATTTATTTCTTAAATTAATAAATTAATTATTGTTGCAAAATGATTGAAAAAATCTAGGCCATTGATTTGAAAGCATAAATTAATCTACACCATTGATTATGTGTGCACATGGATTGGGATCTATGGACATCTAATTTGTTATAAAAGAAAGGCTAACCCTAGCCCTCTTTAAATGAAATGAAGCGGGATGCAATGGTTGCATAAATCTCTCTCCCCCCCCCTCTATATACACGTACATAGGTTGTCCATATTAACCCCAAGTGGTCGTCCACTTTAGAGTTTATGGAGAGTGTCGTCGTTGTGCTGCCAGATCGACTACTCATGGATTTCTGTCTTCTTCGATGCTTCATGCTCGTGAGGAAGACGATGGATTTCATGTGATGAGATCATGAGGTTCTTGGCTCAGATCGTCACCAAGGATTGTGGGTAGCACACATTTCATCCATGCGCCCGCAAGTGATGTCTGCATCGGATCGGACTCGAGATAGGAGGACTCTTTTAAAGATTACAAGATCTCAAACACCCTTCAAGAGATAAGCCTAATACTTATGTGATCTTGGTGGAATAAATTGAGATTGGTTCCCAAGCCATGTGGTTCCATTAAAGGGTTTTTAGTTTCGGTTGCTCCATCGAGTAATGTGACTAGTTGACCTAGATCGCATACGATGTGATCTTCATGCTTCCATGATGTGTGAGTTCTTTTATTTAAATCGACTCCCTTCATTTCAACAATTGATTGTTATTAGGAGTGCATCTCTGCCATCCATTGTGGTATAGAAAAGAGGTCAACCTTTAGCTCTTTTAAATGCATGCAATTGTTACAAGCAACGACTCTCTCTTTCACCACATGTCCATCCTCTCTACCTCTCCAACCCTTGTGGCCATCCACATAGGGTTCGTGGAGACTACAATTGTCGTCGCGCTGTTGTCGTGCTGTTGGATTGCTTTCTTGTGGGTCTTCATCTTCTTCAGTGCCTTGTGCTCTTGAAGAAGATGTCATATTTTGTGAGACAAAATTAGGAGATTCCTTACTCGGATCATCGCCTCAGATTGTGGGAAGCACGCGTCTCATCCGCATTCTCGCAAGTACTCTCTCGTCAGTCCAGAATTGAGACAAGAAGCCTCTTCCTTTAGAGGCTTTGAAATTACGGTCATGCTTCTAGAGGTAACCTTATAATCATGTGATCATGATGAAATGGCATGGGAATTGTACCCATGTTATACGGTTCATCAATTTGGTTTTAAATTATGTTGCACCATCGACTAGTACGACTAGTCAACCTAGATCAGATATGATTCGATTGCCATGCTTCTGTAGTGCGCGAGGCGTAATCGCCTCCGTTCAAATAGGCCCCAATCCATGTGGTTTTATCTTTGTTTTATGTTTTAAAATCCACTGACATCTAGATTCATATGATGAATCTATTTGTTCGGTCAGATATGATTAGATTTACATGCTTATATGATGCGCGAAGCCTAAAAACCTCCCTTTAGATTGATGTGGCTCCATGACCTCCAAAGGTGGAGCATGATGGTTGAGATCCTTTAACAAACATCATGCATGATAGTCACTTCTCTTCCCATCTGTGCGCAAAACAAAAGAAAAGACAAAATAAAATACGATAAGGAGGGAAATGCAAAGAAGGAGAAAAAATAGGCGGCATTGGCCTATGGGAATGGGTTCAAGAACGTTGCATGTTGGTTGTTGCGTAATGATATGATCGTTATTGGAGCCCATATGCATGTGTCGCATGTGATGCAAGATGTGAAAACACCTTGGACACTCCTTTTCTCCTTCTTTGGAGCTATCACCAACATACAACTAGTCAAGATTATGGGATCTTGAGCATTGAAGCTCAACCTCTCGAGGTTAGATTTGGAAATTTTAGGGCCAAATATTTCTCAATGTGGGCAATAAGACGGCACTGGGTATGGCTTGCGTGAAAGAAGGATGACCATGCTTAAGGGAACCAAGTTTCTTGATCAAAGAACACATGATGGGACCATGGTTGCCTAACAAAGTAGGTTTCCAAACATGAAAAATGATTCTTATGATGAAAAGGGTACCCAAAAGCCTTCCATCCTATGTGGCATGACACAACAACCATATAAGGTTAGGGATTACTTATTGAATGAGAAGTTGGCATATATCTTTGCATGATGTGACATCTCTTCGACAACCATCATGCCAAATCTCATAATAGAAGTCCATGTGCTCACAGTAGGTAGCTTATTTTTGATGGTATGTCCTTGATGACCTGCCATGTGCCATGTATCGTCTTATTTGGGTGGCATGTCTTCAGGAACATGCCATGTATCATCCTATGTTTGATAGCGAATCTTTGGAGACATGTAATGTACTTTATTTATTGGGTTATGGATGGGCATCTTCCTAGAGATTTCTGCCAATCTACCTTTGTATAATTCAATAGGAATCATATACTCCGGAGGTCGGTGCAAGGCGGATGATTTTAAAATAGACTCTTGATTCATTAAATAGAAAAGATGGCTAAGATTCTGTGACCTATTATTGAACCTATTCCAATTTCAACAACTCAGACTCGGATCGTGACGACCGTCGGAATACTTCGTATCAACACATACTCGGTATACTAATATCGATTAGATCTGAGATCTGTTATTGGATTGCTCATTTAATGAGCATTCTTCATATTATCCTTGAATATGACTCGAACCTCCACGTTTTTAGCATGATATTTTGAGTCTCATGGCATATCCAATCTTTCTTTGCTCATTAGTTATTAGCTCTTAGGCGCAGAGTAGAGCAACTTGGTAGCTCACAAGGCTCGTAACCTTGAGGACACATGTTCAAATCCCATCTTCGTAATATTTTATTTTTGAAATATATTTGGATGATAAATAGTTATACCAAAAATATTGCTTGATTCAAATATCATGTATAGATCTAGTACATGCGAACAATTTAACTCAATATACAATATAATAGAAAAATATTATGGAAGTTTTTTTACCAAATCCAAACACTATCACCTTTTAATCCACTCCTCCCACATACTACTAATGAAAGGGGAAAATGTAAATACTATCACTAAAGCAACCCAAGCAGACTTGCTACATTTATGTAATTTATGTCCCTCTATCTTCTCTATGAAATGAAGGAATTATTATATTATTGATCACTAACAACAGTGGCATTAATGATGTGGAGTAAAATAGGATTTTGTCTTTAAGTTATTACGGATGAAAAGTCATGGGGCGCCATTCATTTTGATGGTAGGTGCTCCTACCACCTACAATGGAAGTTGTTCATGTTGATGTCACGTCCTATTCCCCCGATTGCCACTATACCTACTACCTTCCTTCTTTCCATCGACCACCCACCACTGCAGCACCACTACCATGCCACCATTACATTGCCATTGCCACCCTCATGCCACTGCTACCCCCGTCGCCACCGACACCATCACTATGCCCACCACTGCCACTACCACCATCGCCACCATTGTCAGCATCGTTACAACCACCCACACCGCCATCACCTCCAACACATTATTGCGTATGTTACCACCACCATTGACTATGCTCCCCCCCACTTGCAACACCACCATCACCACCAACACAACAACACCACTCCCATCCGCTCGTAGGTGGCACCAAAGCTTGTCGCCACAAACAATAATGTAATATGCTACCTCGAATCACTGCCTCTTCGTCTCCTATGTTTTATTGTGTCCTATTGCTATGGGTCCGTAATGCCGTTTACGCATCTGTCGTTGCACCTGTCGTTGCGCATCATTGTTGTGTCTCCTCCCCTCACCATTGTCTCGAGCCTGCAATGCCGTTGCACATCATCATTCTGTCTAGACAGCATTGTCGCGCACTCGTTATTGCTTGTCTCATCGATGCAACCACCTGAATAAAGAAGTGAGATTGCACGTTCATACTTTTTATAGAGATTTCCAATTTATTCAAATTCTCAAAATCAATAGGTAAGATGCCACATTGGATGACATATGAGAATGTGATATTGGGAATGCAGATGCCATGTGAAATCAACGTTGTATTTGGATGGATTTTCAAGCATCTTTGAGCGTGAATAGTGAAACAGCTCCCACTACCCTTGCTAATTCGATCAAATTATTGGTCAAATTAATTAATAACGTTCGTTGCAGTCGGATAATGAGAGAAGATCAAAAAACCACTTTTAATTAAAGCAAGTTAATCTCGAGCGGCAATTTTTTATTTGGGCAAGCCCAAGGTCGAACTCAGGGAGGCATCTGTCTCCTTAGGTAAATTTTTAGCAAAGTCAAAGGTTTATTTTTCAGAGAATTTTTTTTGGTCTTTTTCGGTTTTTTTATGCAAGACACATGCACAATCCAGCCAGTTTATAAGTTAATTCAGATAAGCAATCAAATCAAGTCCAAAAATTATGAAACTTGGCCAAATGATGAAATGCAATGAAATTAAGGTCCTCTATTTTTTTTGGAATTTTCTGACACTAAATAAATTTACTGTGAATTAAAAAATGAATGCAAGATGATTTTGACTAAATTACTTTTAATAAATATAAAATCATAATATTTTTGGAAATAAAAATTACCCTAGATAGATATGAAGGTGAGGAATCCAGGAAAATTATTAAACCTAACTTTTGATGTGAAATGAACCTATTAAATTTTAATTAAGGAAATCGCTAAATGAATTATTTAGGCCTCGAGATGTGTGCAATTGAGATGAATTTTTTATGCAATGTAATTCTACTTATCCTAGATCTAATGTGATTTTTTGGGTATTTTTGGAGTCACAGAGAAATTACTATCAATTAAGAGGTATAAATGGGCAGAATATAGCAAAATTGAACCAATTAATTAATAGAAAAATCCACTGATATTATAAAAATATACCACATGTCACATAATGAAGAGGATAATGTACGCTACACAATGCAATTTTCCAAATTGAAAAATGAATTAAGATGAATGCATAAATATGCATGTAAAGACAGGGGTGTAAATGCAATTACAGGAATTAAAATTGATAAAAAAAAATAAAACGTGCTGACATGGACCAATATGCAATTACCTATAATGCTGAGGGGGTGGATGTAATTTCTTTACAGAACACGTGCTCCTCACGTGGGGTCTCCTGGTAGGGACTGAAATGTAATTCTGTAAACCTTCAGGGGCCTCGATGCAAATAACCCAGGACGCACATGCGGATCACGTGGGGTCCCAAGCTCGGTGGTCTTCAGAGGCTTGAAGCGAGGCTCGGGTGGCTCTGGAGGTTCGACTCTTGCTCGGAGTAGCTTCAGATGATCCGAGCCTAGTGGTCGAGGAGGAGGCTCGGATCGGGCGGCGTGGCCTAGTCTGGACCGTGGATCAAGTGATAATCCATTGGTGAGGAACTGCAGGTGTGTGGCGTGTCCGGGTCCGTTAGATCAAGATCGATCAAACGGTGATGGGTCGCTCCTGAGACGAGGACGTGGCCGATCAGTGACCGTTGGAGCTAGATTGATCCAACGGCACCTAGAGCGAGCAAGGGCAATGACGTGGCACGATCTGGACGCGTAGGATCCACCTGATCCTATGGCTGCGGGGCGTGGCGACGTGGAGGGCTTCTGACCGTTTGATCAAGGGGATCGAACGGTTGCTGGTTGTCGTCCCCAACGGTCCTCCGCCTCCTGCGACGGAGAAGACTGGGCTCCTGCGAAGCTGGCCTAGCTCTGCCTCATCCTCCCATCGTCGGTGAAGATGCTGGAGGGTCTGGCATAGCTCGGAAGGTTCGTGGAGGGGCGGCGGAGCGTCCAGTGGTCTCAAGAGTGGAGGAGAGGCTCTAGAATGCGGTGAAGGAGGAGCTCGGAAGCAGCTCAGACGAGCCTCCGACCAATCGAAATAGAAGTACCTGCAGGGGGGTTAGAAGATAGACGAAGCGTGTGTTGTGTCCGTGGAGTGGTCGGGAGTGGAATACGAGGCCTGTGAAGCAGTGATGGTGTCCGATGATCGAGCTCCGCCAAGGTGGCAGAGCTGGCGTCGGTGAGAAATGGAGTACAAGGTCGGAAGGAACGGAGGGGCTCGCAAAGATCAGAGCTCTCTTGCGGAGCTCGGGGAATGGTTGCCGGAGCGAGACGATGCTTGTGGACGGTGAATAAAATCGGAGAAGACGAAGAAAAATTCGAGAAGAAGATCGGGGAAGAGATTGAGGGATCTATCTGGGATCAGAAGCTTGGAGGGAGCTTCCAGGTCGTCGCTCGAAGGCCGGTAGGGGACCTGAGCTTGTGCAGCGCCTTGGAGGAGCTGCGACACGGCGGTGGAGGGCCGTGGATCTCGCCGGAGGCAGTTCTCAGTCTTCGCTCAACCTCGGGTCAAATTGTTGTCACCAATCTGATGGTGGGAGCTTGGAGACACTCTCCGTAGTGGCGGATGGGGGTGAAAGTGGACGGAGGCGGCTTATTTATAGGATGAAGGTGACGGGGTAGCTGGCGAAGAGGTGGAGTTGGTGGTTGTTGTGGAGCGAAGTTGAGGGTCGTCATGGAGATCGAGGGGGTTGGCGAAGATGAGGGACGTGTGGGTTGTGCCGTGGTGGCGTTGGGGGTCGGAGAAAATGGTCAGCGTGAAGCCCAAAATAGAAAGGGGGGCGGCCCCTTACGCACGGTGGAGGACGTGGGCGCGGGGTGTGCGGAGGTAGACGACGACCCCTTGGCTGTTGGATCAGGCGATCCAACGGCCCAGATGAAGGCGCGGACCGACGCTTGGGATCAGATCTAGGGCATGACATCGGAGGGCCACGATGTTGCCTTGTGGCATACTGGAGGTGAAGCGCCAGCAGACGGATGAGATGGACTCAGTGGTTTGATCGAATGGCTGAGAGAACGAAGTGTTTGAGCCATTATGATGGATGGATGAGGTGATGCCACGTGGCGCTAGCCTGATGAGGCGCTGATGGAAGGATGTGATGAGATCTGAGGATTGATCGGGCGGTCGAAAAGAAGAGGTTGCGTGGAGGGAATTGAGATGTTGGATTCAAGAAGAGATCCGATGGCGAGGGGCGCGGACGGATATTATAAAGGGACCGGGTCGCGTGGCGCAATCAGAGGGCGCAACGTGGCCAGCTGTGAATGGCTGAGAAAAAAAATAAAATTAGAGGGAGAAGGAGGCCGAATTTGGAAAAACTCAAAACATGGAAGTTATAGATCTCGATGAGATCTAGAAGTTTCATGTTGACCAAAACGGAGATGAGGTCCAATATGATATAAAAATACAAGGATACAAATATACATATGTATAGTATACACAGAGGCCTAAAAACCCAATTTTTGCCTACGAGCTCTGAATTGAATGAAATTAGTATCATTTTAAAGGTCTCTGGATGTGTATTAATCTGAAGGTGAGTAGACCTAATTCGAAGTTTGTAAGAGAGAGATATTGGCATTCTAAGGTCCAGGGGATTTGGGGCCTTATTGGGTATTTTACAAGAGAGGGATTTCTGGTCTTCTTCCTTAGATTATTAACTAATGGTGTACATTTATAAGGAAGGTGTTATTTCATTTTGGAGGGGATAAAATACAAATAAATAGGTGGATATTTTACAAGTGGATTTTACACATGGATTGGCTTGATATTTTACAAGTGGATTTTACATATGGATTGGCTTCTTATTTACATGCAAATATGAATGCTAAGATGCATATCTTGTGGGTTGATGCATGAATTCTATTTATGCAAGATAAAGGGAAATATGATGCTAAATACCTGGGGACAAAGCTCTATTTTCAACTTTAAGAGTGATGAATCACATATTCATCAACCCCCTATACTTAAATCTTGCTCGTCCCCGAGCAACTAAAATGAAATGCAAAAGTGAAATGATTTTGGGTTCCATACCAAGGTCATGAACAAAAGTTGAAAATGGAGCTTGACTCAACCTTTGGATTAATTGTGTGGTGGAACCTCATTGGGATATGAGCTTAAGACCTAACAGACTTCAAGTTCCACAAGTCTTCTTTTCAAGACTCCTCAATTTAGAGGTCAGAACAAATCCTCAAACATAAATTCCTGATGACTATGATTCTTACTTGTACTGTGTAAGTGAAATGTAACTCTCAACATCAGAAATGGCTCAGAACCAGCCTCCTCCAACAAGGTATCTCAAATAACCCGGTCCAGTAACTCTTTCCTCGAGGAGCGGGGTATTCCCTTATAAGTTCAAGTGCGAACTCAAGAGGAGGGGGTAGAGAAAAAAATGGACGGTAGCCAGTGTAGCTACCTATCCTGGGATGCCTGACCAGTGTAGCCAAGTCATCCAGCTGCATTTCTTTGCTAATATACATACTCCGACGGGTATTTTATTTTCTATCTGGCATGTCTATTTTTTTGGAGTTCTTGCATTTTTTTCTCTTTTTTCCTCTTTTTTTTTGAACTATATACAAGGTGCAGCATGTACATCAGGAGTTTTTCCTCTTGAGACAGTAGAGTATCCCTCTTTTGAAGCATTATTGCAACCCACAGCATCCTGTCCTTAGATGTCAACACCACCAGACTAGGTTGAGATGCACTACCCTCCCTAGAGGAGGACGGATGTTTCCACCCGTGTGCTACTCCAAGCTAAAGGATTCTACCTCCTCACCACCTCATCAATGAAGAGCTACGTGCATTGTGCTTGTCCAAGTTATGTCATTATTCTAAAAGAATCATGTGTGTGCACGAGATATTCTACTTAGACTGATCAAGATGATATGTGAACATAGACTTGCGGACTCAAAGAATTAAGTCACTTGACCTGAGAAATCTTAACTCCAGTTCCTATAAGGTTCCTATGAAATTAGGTGGATTAAGGCCAAATCAAGTCCATCCTCAATATCTACTCAAAACTTGGTTCAGAACCCACTAGCTTTTCACCTTGCATATGCAAGATATGCAGATGAGATGCTATGAAATGCAAGACTCTTTTTCTTTCTTTTCTGATGTAGATATGATATGCAAGAGTAAATAAGAAGCCTTTGAATTTTTCACATTTTTTCAATTATTTGGTATACCTCATATGTTACAACAATTTACAAGATTATTATACAGATTATACAAGTGTATATTACAAAAAAATTTCTCCAAATTTTACCCAGCCCATAATTATTGCAAAATATATACAAAGATACGTGAAAGTACGAGCTATGGGTAAAGTATATATGTAATATATACACGCCCCCCATACTTAGCGTGTGTTATGTCCTCAGAGCACGGAAAGCGAGGACAAAGACATAGCTCGTGCTAAGCGTAAGAGGGCCAAAGAGAACGAAAAATGTAAAGAAGTCGTCCTGCCCCCTATACTTAGGCTCTGGCAGCCTAAGTGTAGAAGAAGAACAAGAATGGGGCGGACGAGGTCAAGAGGAGAAATGGATGAATATACAATGCGGGCATCGGTCCCCCCATACTAAGGCTCAGGTCAGCCTAAGTATAAGACGGAAGTGAGTATGAGGACCAATGTGATTTGGAGGATGTACAGAGACCTGACTTAAGTGGCTCATCCCCCCTATACTTAGGATTTGTTCATCCTAAGTATAGTCCAAGATGGTGATCAATGAAGCTGGGATGAGTAACTAGAGTCGCGGGGGAGAAAGGACATAATTTACAGGAATGATGGTATATACAAGTGAGTTGGTCTGAATCTTTCAAGATGATGTTGATGGCTAGAGCTCACTGCTGCAAGGTCTCATGCGCGGCTCGAGGTGTATCTGTTGAATCTGTCTCGTGCATGAATACAATCTCCTCAACATGGACTGGCTGCTCATTGGATTCGACGAAGCGCTTCAATAGTTGTCCATTCACTAGGAATGTCGGTGCGTCATCTACGAGATCTGAGATCTCGACACACCCACTATCATGCACCGTGCGGACGACAAATGGGCCTGTCCACTTGGACTTCAACTTACCTTGGAAGATCTTTAGCCTAACATTAAACAACCATGCTTTCTGCCCAGGAACAAAGGTCTTTCGTCTGATATATCTATCGTGCCAATGCTTAACCTTGTCCTTGTACACCAAACTGTTGTCATATGCGCGGTTTCTGACTTCCACAAGCTCATTCAGATCCATATCTCTCTGCTTCTGCCCAAGGTGTGTGTTCCAATTGACGACGTTGATTGCCCATTCTGATTTATGCAATTAAGTGAGATCTGAATTTGTCTAAGGCAAACACTACCGCAAGCATCTTTTCCGTAACTGTGTAGTTACGCCGAGCGGTATCAAGTACTTTGCTTGCGTAGTGGATTGCAAACAGGACGCCATCCCTCCTCTGTCCTAACAAAGCCCCAACAACAAAGTCTGAGGCGTCCGTCATGATCTCAAATCTGGGGCTTGTAGGATATGTGCGTCCATGATCATTCCTTGCAATAGCTTAAAGGCCTCAAGACATTTGTGATCAACAACAAACTCCATGTCTTTGCCTAAAAGCTCAGTTAGCGGTCGGGCAATCTTAGAAAAATCCTTGATGAATCTCCGATAGAATCCGACATGCCCGAGGAACGACCGCAACTGCTTGACGTTGGTTGGTGGCTGGAGTTGTTTGATCACATCCACATTGGCAGGGTCAACCTCCATTCCTCTCTTGCAGATGACGTGCCCCAACACAATGCCCTCCGTCACCATGAAGTGACTTTTCTCCCAGGAGAGCACCGGATTAACCTCACAACAGCGTTTGAGGACTCGGTCTAGATTCCTAAGACATTAATCGAATGAATCGTCGTGGACCGAGAAGTCGTCCATGAAGGATTCCAGGAATTCGCTGACCACTTCGGCGAATACAGCAATCATGTACCTTTGAAAAGTACCTGGAGCATTGTATAACCCAAAAGGCATGTGCCTGAAAGCATAGGTACCAAAGGGGCATGTGAATGTGGTCTTTTCCTGGTCCTCCAGAGCTATGGCTACTTGATTGTAGCCTGAGAACCCATCCAAGAAACAGAAGAACTCTTTCCCCACTAGTCTATGTAGGATCTGATCAATGAATGGTAGGGGAAAATGATCCTTCTTCGTCGCAGCATTCATGCATCTGTAATCCACACAGACGTGCCACAACGTGGGCACTCTCGTCACGATCTCCTCTCCATCCTCGTTGGTGGTCATCTGAATTCTCGACTTTTTCAGGACCACATGGATCGGGGCCACCCATTTAGAGTCGGAGATGGGATAAATGAAACCCGCGTTGCACCATTTCTCTATCTCCTTCTTCACTACCTCTCGTAAATTTGGATTCAAACGACGTTGGAATTCACGAGAGGGTTTGGCTTCATTCTCCAAGTAGATATGGTGCGAACACAGAGCGAGATTTATCACGTGGAGATCGGAAATGCTCGAGCCTATTGCCTTGCGATTTTTCTCCAGGATCTCTAGCAAGCGAGATTCCTGCTCCTCGGTAAATCGCGAACTGATGATGATCGGAAATTTCTTCTCTTGACCCGTAAGGAAGGCGTATTTTAGTGTTGTGGGTAAAGGCTTGAGCTCAGGTAAGGTGTGATCATCTAGGAAATCTGGCTCAATCGTATATGGTTCGGTGTTGGAAGTGGCTAGATCTTTCTCTCTAATTGTGGCCACCAAATTATTCAGCTATGGAGTCGGATTGTCAAAGGTCTCCATGCAATCGGCAAAAGCCGCGTCCGACTCATCATCCTCATCTTCCGATTGTCCTACAGAGGGAAGGACTGACAGGCCCACCTGGGCCTCTAAGTCATCGAAGATGTAGGGAGATGCAGGTTCTGAGCTATACTCGTCTCTGAGGACCTGACAAACTGACTCATGTGCGGGATCATCTCCGGAGGGGAGGGACTCATCGGTGTTGGCTGGGTTCTGTCTCAATGGCCCAACCGTGTCTACATAGTCACAGTCTGCTTCGGTTGAAGAGTACTCGGTGCTAGATTCGGAATCCGGTCTCTGCCATCTGGTTTGCTTCATCTCAAGTTCCTCATCTCCGCCTGGAGTTTGGAACTGGATCTTCCCGATCTTGTAATCAGACAAGGCCCCCGCTGTCCTGAGGAAGGGCCTGCCTAAGATGATCTGGGAATATCTCGAATTACGAGGGGTTTCCATATCTAGGACAGTGAAGTCCACCATGTATTCCTGACCCTCAACTTTGATCACAACATTCCTCAATTCTCCTTGGGACCTCTTGGTTGATTTATCAGCGAATTGCAGGAGGGCTCTAGATTTCCTAAGAGGTCCGAGATTGAGCCGCTCATAGAGGGTTGTAGGTATTAAGTTAATTGAAGAGTTGTTGTCTAGGAGAGTGCGTGCAAACGCAATGTCATCGACATGACTCACCACATAATGTGCACCCATGTCTCTTCGTTCCCTTGGAAACGAGTTCTTTATTGCATAAGTCGTGGCTACTGACAGAATGTGTTTCTCAACACGACTTTTGGTCTTCCTGCTAACCCTAATAGGTGTGCATCTCACCTTAAGGTACTTCTGAAATGCAGGAGTCATTTCCACGTACTTGTCAAAGGGGATTGTGACCTTGATATGCTTGTTGCAAAATTCTGCCATCTCAGGGTCATCTTTTTGGATTTTTTTAATTTTCTTCTTTCCACCCTTGAGAGCTCGGGGAAAAGGATTATTGACTCTAACTCAGGTTCTGAAACTGAAATGTTTTCATTGAAAGCTGGAACTGAGTTCTGTACAAGACTTGGACTCTAAAACAGACTCGGACTCTGACTCTGACTAAAAGGAAAATACTGCGGCGAAACCGATGATGTGTCTTCCGCAACTTCTGGACGGTCCTCCTCATATGGAGGTGCGGGCTCTTCGTCGGTTTCGTTGGACTCTCTGCTGGTGCGGGTTTGCTGCAGCTTCGAGGACCCAGAAGTCCTCTTCTTTTGTCGGTGGTGGTGATGGTGGTGCTGCTCCTCTTCTGCATCCAAGTTCTCCTCAGGTAGAGACTTGGCGGCTCCTTCCTTCGATGCCTATGCCCGATCAGGTATGATCACGGTCCTTCCGCTCCTAAGGGACATATGGTTCATATTAATAAATGAAAGGATCTCATGTTCAGATAAAGAATTATCTGAATAGTATACCTGATCACGACGTCGGTTCTGGCCTTGGGTTAAGCTGTTCGGGTTGGCCTGAACCTAGGAGGGAATTGAAGTCTTTGGCGCCATTTGTTGATCCTTGTACGAGAAACACGCTTCAGATCGGTTCTCATATCCAGATAGTCATTCTGGATCTGTTGGACCCTATCAGACAGGGTCTGGATCGCCAAGGTGAGTGACTCCAATTCGGTGGGTTGGGCTGGCTGATGTTGACTTGCGGATGAGGTTCTGTACTGGCCCTGCTGGCCATGCCGATAATGCTGCTGCTGATGGGACGGTGACGGGCCCTGCTGGCCCGAGGGGAATGTGCGCTACTGTTGCTGGTGCTGTTGAGGCTGGTACCCTTGTTCGGGCCTAGACTGAACAAAGTGCGATGCGGGGACGGAGCTGGTTTTCTGGTAAGCTGGGGAAGGTCGGTGAGGCGGACCGTTTCCCATCCCCGTCTGTCTATCGACGGGGTCACGATTGTACCACAGCCCGTTGATCTCGAACACCTACGGAGGCTCCTCATATCTGATTTCCACTTGTGGGGGTGCATGCTGGTCCTGCTGGGTGTAAGTCTGATCCTTTACCCAGCCACTCTGAGGCCCCGGTGCCTAATCCTGTACAAGATGGACTCGGTGTACAGGTGCATGTGGTGCAGAAGGGACATGTATCTACATTTTGGCTACCTTCTCAGTAAGTTCCTCCACTTGCTTCGGCAGACGTGAGAGAGATTCAAGGTCAGTGACCCTCTTGTGGATCTGCTCGACCATGGTTAACTTGTTAGCTATCATCCCCATGCTGGGGATGAGTTCCTCTGTCAGATCTGCTACAGTCCTCCTAGCTGTTTCGTTGGATAGGAATGAGGGAGACAACTGATAGGCCCTGGTGGCATGCGACCTGCCTGTTTCCGCCATCTGCTCTAGTATCTTCCATACAGCATTCTCGTTCTTATTCAGATAGCTTCCTCCACAGACGGCACTGACTAACCCCTGCGTCTCCGGGGTCATGCCACAAAACAAGGTATGGACTAAGATCGCCTTAGAAATGCCATGGCAGGGACATTTCTGAATTAGGTCATTAAACCTACTATCCCAGGCTTCATGGAATGGTTCACTGGGTCCCTGGGAAAAACTAGCGATCTTGGTTCTCATTTGATTAGTCCTACTGAGTGGGTAGAACTTCTTTAAATATAGATCCTTGAACTGCATCCGGGTTGTACATATCACCCCTAGGTTCTTCAGTCAATGTGCTACCTTATCTCCTAAGGCGAAAGGGGTGGCCTTCAGTCGAATGTAATCCTGCCCAACCCTAGGATGACTAAGGTTGTTGCAAACTAGCTCGAAGTCTCTGAGGACATATGGTTCTTCATGGGCATTTCCGTTGAACTTCGGAAGCAGGCTAAGGAAGTGGGGCTTGAGCTCGAATGCTTCGGGGGGAACCGCTGGTGCCAACCAACTGTGCATCTTGTTCTCTGCTGGGTTTTAGGCATCAACCATTGGTCGGTCGATTCCTCTGCTGCAATGATCTGTCCCATTCTAGTTGTGAGATCTGCATTTTGCTATTCGGCTGTGGCGAGGCGATTAAGAATTTGTCGCAACGGGTCCTCATCCGGTGGCTGCATAGGTGGCATCTTGTCCTCTAGTCCTGGGTGCGAAACAAGGTCTGTGTTAGAGGACAAATCAAGGAAGGGATTCTTACCGAGGCGATGGTCTTCCTCGGTAAGCTCAGAGGAGAGGAAAGGGTTGGTTTGAGAGTAACCACCTTGGGTGTGAGGAAACCATAACTCAAGAGGGTCACGAGTCCTGGGTAGTCCAAGTTGCGCTTGGGCCGGTGAAGAGGAGTTTTGTGGGTGGCTCAAAGAGAGATTGTGAATAAGGAGTCGATATCCCCCCAGCTACTCATCTTGATTTGGCGAGAGGAATTGGGAGTTCTAAGTGAAGATAGGATTTGACTCATACCTGAAGCAAACAATTCAATCCAAAACCCTGGGTTCACACTCAACATAGTGAAGGACCCGAAACTGAGTCCAATTAATCTTGTTAATTTTAAGAGTGATTTTTCAAGCAAGACAGCAAGGATTACGTGGCCTATAGGGAAGTCGGCTCAGAGTCGTATGCGTCTTCCCTGTTTAACCTGTCGCCTAAGATAACGTCGGTCCTTCCTTTCTTCGCTCCTATCCCAAGTTGATGGATTCAAAGACCTGCCCATATCTACCTGCAAGCAGGCAAATGCTGACAAGGCCGGAACTTCACCCCGGGGGGTTAATGGCAACTTGTCGCGAAGTACCACAATTTCGCCTCTATCTACCTGAGACAGGCGGAGGCTACTTGGTACTAGTCAGTGAACCTTAATAAATTCAACTTGTGATATTTGCTAGGATTAGTCGGAACATGATATGGAAGGCGGGGATTTGGGCTCTGCCTTAAGTTGTTCACACACACTCAAGTACCCTCACTCAGCCTGAAAACAAGGTCGGGGATTAGTCTCCCGCAAACAGATTTTCCAATTTTATTTATTTATTTTTTGGTCAATAATGTTAGCAGACCCGATTTTAAGTTAAGTTATCACTTGTTAGTCCAACCACACAGCACGCCTATCGTCCACTCCCAATTTCCATTTAAATTAAGTTTGAAAAATAGAGGGGAAATCGAGAAAATCCGATGCACGAAAAACATTGATGCTTATGTTGAGTGTAGAGTACTTACAGCAATCCCTTCGCTTTATGCAGGATGCAAAACAGAATTGAAATCTTTTTTTATACTAAATGCAAATGCAGGCGACAAAATCCGCTCCTAGACAAGCAGTTCCATTAGCGAGTGAAGCACATGTTATTTTGACTAGATCCGCGGTCTAGGTACGTCTTTTAAGTGTATTGTGTGGTCCTAAAAATTTACGAGCACAAGCAAATCCTAGAGTGGCTCGAGGAGCCGCTAGTGCAAGCCTAATTTACAATTCAATCCACACAACATACGAGGACACAGTTCCACTATCTTTACACATGCGAGAACCCAAACGAGAACCGCTGGAAATGATGCAAAAAAAATAAAGAAATAAAATAAAAATACAAATTCTCTAAAATCACTCAAGAAATTAAAATGCAGGCTCCTCGAAGAGTCTTCGACTACTCGCGTTCCTCGCACAGAAATAATTTGAGGTCAGATAAAGAACGATACAAAAAATACAAAAATTAAAAGACAGAAAATATTCACAAGAAAATCAGGGGTCAGACTACCCGGGGATAGAAAATCAAATACTCAGAAATTACTGCAAATTAACCTAAGCTGTGCCTCCCCGGCAACGACGCCATTTTGAAACAGCTCCCACTACCCTTGTTAATTCGATCAAATTAATGGTCAAATTAATTAATAACGTTCGTTGCAGTCGGATAATGAGAGCAGATCAAAAACCACTTTTAATTAAAGCAATTTAATCTCGAGCGGCAATTTTTTTACTTGGGCAAGCCCAAGGTCGAACTCAGGGAGGCAACTGTCTCTTTAGGTAAATTTTTAGCAAATTCAAAGGTTTGATTTTTAGAGAATTTTTTTTGGTCTTTTTCGGTTTTTTATGCAAGACACATGCACAATCCAGCCAGATTATAAGTTAATTCAGATAAGTGATTAAATCAAGTCCAAAAATTATGAAACTTGGCCAGATGATGAAATGCAATGAAAATAAGGTCCTCTATTTTTTTGGAATTTTGTGACACTAAATAAATTTACTGTGAATTAAAAAATGAATGCAAGGTGATTTTGACTAAATTACTTTTAATAAATATCAAATCACAATATTTTTGGAAATAAAAATTATCCTAGATAGACCTGAAGGTGCGGAATTCAGGAAAATTATTAAACCTAAATTTTGATGTGAAATGTACCTATTAAAAATTTAATTAAGGAAATCACTAAATGAATTATTTAGGCCTCGGGATGCGTGTAATTGAGATGAAATTTTTATGCAATGTAAATCTACTTATCCTAGATATAGTATGATTTTTTGGGGATTTTTGGAGTCACAGAGAAATTACTATAAATTAAGAGGCATAAATGGGCAAAAATTAGCAAAATTGAACCAATTAATTAATAGAAAAATCCACTGATATTACAAAAATATGTCATGTGTCACATAATAAAGAGGACAATGTAAGCTACACTATGCAATTTTCCAAACTGAAAAATGAATTAAGATGAATACCTAAATATACATGCAAAGACAGGGGTGTAAATGCAAATACATGAATTAAAATTGATAAAAATAAAACGCGTTGACAGGGACCAATATGTAATTACCTATAATACTGAGGGGGTGGATGCAATTTCTCTACAGAACACGTGCTCCTCACGTAGGGTCTCCTGTCAGGGATTGAAATGTAATTCTGAAAACCTTCAGGGGCCTCGATGCAAATAACCCAGAACGCACGTGCGGATCACGTGGGGGTCCCAGGCTTGGTGGTCTTCGGAGGCTCGGAGCGAGGCTCGGGTGGCTCTGGAGGTTCAGCTCTGGCTCGGAGTAGCTTCGGATGATCCAAGCCTAGTGGTCGGGGAGGAAGCTCGGATCGGGCGACGTGGCCTAATCTAGATCGTGGATCAAGTGATGATCCAACGGTAAGGAACTACAGGCGCGTGGCGTGTCCGGGTCTGTTAGATCAAGATCGATCCAACGATGATGGGTCGCTCCTGAGAAGAGGATGTGGTCGATCAATGATCGTTGGAGCTAGATTGATCCAACGGCACCTGGAGCAGGCAAGGGCGATGATGTGGCACAATCTGGACGCGTAGGATCCGCCTGATCCTACGGTTACGGGGCGTGGCGATGTGGAGGGCTTCTGACCGTTCGATCAAGGGGATCGAACGACTGCTGGCTGTCGTCCCCAACGGTCCTCGGCCTCCTGCGGCGGAGAAGACTGGGCTCCAGCGAAGCTGGCCTAGCTCTGCCTCGTCCTCCCGTCGTCGGTGAAGGATGCTAAAGGGTCTGGCATAGCTCGGAAGGTTCGTGGAGGGGCGGCGGAGCGTCCGCTGGTCTCAGGAGTGGAGGAGAGGCTCTGAAATGCAGTGGCGGAGGAGCTCGAAAGTAGCTCAGACGAGCCTCCGACCAATCGAAATAGAAGTACCTGCAGGGGGTTAGAAGATAGCCGAAGCGTGTGTTGTGTCCGTGGAGTGGTCGGGAATACGAGGCCTGTGAAGCAGTGATGGTGTCTGGTGATCGAGCTCCGCCAAGGTGGCGGAGCTGGCGTCGGTGAGAAATGGAGTACGTCGTCGGAAGGAACGGAGGGGCTCACGAAGATCAGAGCTCTCTTGCGGAGCTCGGGGAATGGTTGGCGGAGCGAGACGATGCTTGTGGATGGCGAATAAAATCGGAGAAGACGAGGAAAAATCAAGAAGAAGATCGGGGAAGAGATGGAGGGATCTACTTGGGATCAGAAGCTCAGAGGTAGCTTCCAGGTCGTCGCTCGAAGGCCGGTAGGGACCTGAGCTCGTGCAGCACCTTGGAGGAGCTGCGACACGACGATGGAGGGCCGTGGATCTCGCCGGAGGTAGTTCTCAGTCTTCGCTCAACCTCGGGTCAAATTGTTGTCACCAATCTGATGGTGGGAGCTCGAAGACACTCTCTGTGGTGGCGGATGGGGGTGAAAGTGGCCGGAGGCGGCTTATTTATAGGATGAAGGTGACGGGGTAGTTGGCGAAGAGGTGGAGTTGGTGGATGTTGTGGAGCGAAGTTGAGGGTCGTCATGGAGATCGAGGGGGTTGGCGAAGATGAGGGGCGTGTGGGTTGTGTCGTGGTGGCGTTGGGGGTTGGAGAAGATGGTCGGCGTGGAGCCTAAAATAAAAAGGGGGCGGCCCCTTGCGCATGGTGGAGGACGTGGGCGTGGGGTGTGCGGAGGTAGACGACGACCCCTTGGCTGTTGGATCAGGCGATCCAACGACCAAGATGAAGGCGCGGATCGACGCTTGGGATCAGATCTAGGGCGTGACATCGGAGGGCCATGATGTTGCCATGTGGCGTACTGGAGGCGAAGCACTAGCAGACGGATGAGATGGACTCAGGGGTTCGATCGAATGGCTGAGAGAACGAAGTGTTTGAGCTGTTATGATGGATGGATGAGGTGATGCCACGTGGCGCGCGCCTGATGAGGCGCTGATGGAAGGTTGTGATGAGATCTGAGGATTGATCAGGCGGTCGAAAAGAAGAGGTTGCGTGGAGGGAATTGAGCCGTTGGATTCAAGAAGAGATCCGATGGTCAGGGGCACATGCATATATTATAAAGGGGCCAGGCCGCGTGGCGCAATCAGAGGGTGCCACGTGGCCAGCTGTGAATGGTTGAGAAGAAAAATAAATTTAGAGGGAGAAGGAGGCTGAATTTGGAAACACTCAAAACATGAAAGTTGTAGATCACGATGATATCTATAAGTTTCATGTTGACTAAAACGGAGATGAGGTCCAATATGATACAAAAATACAAGGATACAAATATAAATATGTATAGTATACAAGGAGGACCAAAAACGGAGATGAGGTCCAATATTAACTAATGGTGTACATTATAAGGAAGGTGTTATTTCATTTCGGAGGGGATAAAATACAAATAAATAGGTGGATATTTTACAAGTGGATTTTACACATGGATTGGCTTCTTATTTACATGCAAATATGAATGCTAAGATGCATATCTTGTGGATTGATGCATGAATGCTATTTATGCAAGATAAAGGGAAATATGATGCTAAATACCCGGGGACAAAGCTCTATTTTCAACTTTAAGAATGATGAATCACAGATTGATCACTCTTAAAGCGATTCCCCTGTCAGGGCATCCTGATCACCTAATGCCATGTTAGGGCATCTGATTTTGGGATTTCCCTATCAGGGCATCGATCGACGAATGGTTCACCGATCGACGAACCGTTTGCTAATCAATGCATCTTCTGACACATTTGGATTATATATATATTAAAAATAATATATAATATATTGTTCTATCATATCATTTGAATTTTATATGTATTGAAAATAATAAAAAAATTATTTAGAAAAGGCAATCAACAAACCTTTCGTCAAAATAATTTTATATATTATATTAATACATATTAAATTTGAACGATTTGTCAGAACGATACTATATACTATTTTTAATATATATAATCCAAACGGTGAATGAAATAATATTATCTATTAAGTTTAATACATATGAAATTCAAACGACGAAGCATTCGTCGATCGACAAATGGTTCGTCGATAAACAATACTAACTTGTCAGAAGATGCATTGATCGATAAACTGTTTGCCGATCGACGAACTATTGCCGATCGATGGCTTAACAGGGGAATTTCAAAATCACATTCCCTGACAGGGTATTTGGGTCATGGGGATGCTCGGAAATCACTCTGAATAGTATCTCTCAACGAGAAAGGTTCAATACTAGGGATGAAAATGAATACAAACATATTCACATCCGTTTGTATCCGCATTTATTAAATAGAGGATATGGATAACATTTTCTCATATCTGGAAAATACGAATGCGAATGCGTATACAAATATTCCACGTTCGTCGAATATGAATACGAATATGAAGTTAATATCCTCAATTTTGACGACTACGAATATGGATACAAATGTTCAAAATTTTTAGGATACGAATATGAATATTAATTTTTTGAAGGATATGAACATGGATACAAATACGAATACGAATAACGAATGTTCAAATTCTGGATGATACCAATACTTACATGGTACACAAAAAAGTAAGTTTGGTAAACTTTCTTTTATTATTTAGTTATATATTTATGTTCTCTTTTATTTTTTATTTATTTATTCACATATTCATTATTAAAATATTTAATATACTTTTTATACATTGAAAATTAGTATTAATTCAAGATGCTTATTGCTTTTAAGTAAATTTGGACATGTGTAAATATATATTAGTTCGCATTCGTATGTCAAATATCCGTATCTGAATTATCAATATTTATTCTATATATGTATTGATATCTTGAATATATGATCTTACATTTTACACACTCATGTGATATTTGTATCTGGATTTTTAAAAGATTAATGATACAGCAACATCCTATATTTGTATCCCTGTCCGCATGAAGCACCAATTGTCCGTGCCCCTCAGCTCCTCCGCGCATCTCCCGTACCACACCCATTGAAATTTCGGAGTCCCGCTCTCACCTCCTCTCCTTTTTACCCGCCGCCGCCATGTCCCGTCTCTTCTCTCGCGCTATCCCCCTCGCCGCCCTATCCCGTCCTATTGCTTCCTCCACCCTCCGATGTTCGGATTCCCTTCCCTCCCCCTCCCCACCCTCCTGGTCTTCCCTCTCCCCGTCCGCCCAATCCAAGCAGTTCCACGCGCCTTCGTGGAGGATCCGCGTGCCCGCACGCGTCGGCGGTGTCGTTGCAGCGCAGAGGGGCTTCCGGAAGGCGCGGTGGGGGTCTTCACGTAAGAAGAAGAAACAACCGCCCAAGGAGATGGAGCTTCACCTCGACGTTAGCATCGGGATCGAGGAGGGGCTTCCCGACGATCCCGAAGTCCAGGTTATTTCCGCGCATATCGCTTGCTATTATCCCGAGCTTGAAATCCTAGCCCAATTGAAGAGAACTGAATCTAAATTTGCACGGATTGTTTACGCCGAGTTTATCCGTCAGTTAGCAAGTGACCGCACCAAAATGCAAAATTTGAAATGATGACGTCCTCGTGGTGAAGCGTGAGAAGAAGGCAGGAGAGGGATAAAAAAGTGTATGTATGGTTTAGCTATTACAATTCTGCGAGATCTTATAATTAAGTGAATATCAGGTCAACAAAACGGTCATTGCATATAAAAATCCCAATCACATAAAAGGCATTACATCGAATAACTTTAAACTATTCAGTATAAAAATACATTTATATCTTTAATTTGGGATTGATGAGGGCTGGGCACAGTGACTGGCAGTGTTACATTTAAAAAATATATGCAAAATGAGTGCTTACACGTGGCAAGGTGGTAATCTCTAAGCTGTTTTCTTTATGGGGCAACTAACATGTCCATGCTTATCATGGAAAACGGATTGGAGTTGGAGTATAATTAATGTAAATGGGGCAATATACATGGCATACTCATGTTTCATTGTAGAGGTGGGACTAAACATGCGATGTTAAGCTATATGCCTGTGCGAAGTTGGAATGGATGTTTGAGATGAAAATGGTTGAAAATACTGGATTTGGGTGGGGAATATCGATCTGTGGATATGCTGGCACTACTAGATGCTACTATGAAATGGAAGTTGTTTTTTCATATTAAATATATTGGTTCGGCTAGTTTTATTTGTTCATTTGTTTTTATCTAATGTGATAGATTGATTGTTTTGATAGTACAGAGCATTGCAGAGTTGTTGAGATTGAATGCTCCCATGGCCCTGAAGATTGCATTTGATGGTCTCCATGATTCGGATTATAAAACAAGGGATGCCTCAATACATGATATTGGTAAATACGAAAGGGTTGAACTATCTTTGCTGTTATGCAATGATGAATACATTCGGGAGCTAAATAAAGAATGGAGGGATGAGGATCATCCTACTGATGTTCTCTCACTGTCCAATCATATTCCCGATTTGGATGTTCCTATTGTAAGATACAATGACTCTTCCTGATCAGTTGTTGGCATCTATGTTCTAACTGCTCGTGCTACAAACATGCTTTAACTGCTCATCCCATATTTTACATGGCATTTTCTTGAAATAGTTGATGTTGGGGGACATTGTCATTTCTGTTGAGACAGCTGCACGGCAAGCAGAGGAGCGAGGTCATACACTTCTTGATGAAATACGCATCCTCTTGGTAATATTAAAAGTTTTTTTACTTGCAAAGTTTTTCATTTATTTTTTTGAAGTAAGTGATGCCAAAAGTAGGTTTTAACACCAGCAATATGTTGTGTTGTTTACCTACGAGGATAACACATTACATCATACATTTTCTTTGCAAATAGTGATAAGAAGAAGAGTATATATTTTGGTTATTAATAATTTCTTTATATATGCATGAGAAATAGGCAATAACTCTTGAATGCCTAATGAAATAAATATATATATATCTCCTATGATAGGTTGAAACCAAGCTAATTGAATTAACTAATAGTACTGCCGATTAGTAGTAATGGGTGTGGTGGATGAGATGTGCTGGATGAGACTCGCGGTAACTGCCTAATCTTTCCAACATCTCACTTGAAATAGAATGAGAATCTGAATGTGTAAGTACATCGTAGCTTCCGAAACTTTCCATCATCTCGCTTGAAATAGGATGAGAATCTGAATGTGGAAGTACATGCACCTTTACTTGTATTATCGTAAGTTGGTAACATGTCTTATGAGATTATGTGGATTACGGACAACATGCTTCTTATGCCTTATATTATGATCTACATCACAACCACTATAAAAGGAGTTTTTGGAGAAAGTTTTCTTCGATTGGTTGTGAAGTGTAAGATCAATGGTTATGCAAACATGGTTTCTCATAGTTTTAACCCATAAAACGGAGGAGTTATTCATGCAGCACAAACTAGTGAAAAGTAAGGGTTGATCTTGATGACAATCATGCTTATACTAGAAAGCTCTCTATTCTAGTATTGGTTGAAAGCCTTAATACCCACACGAGGTTAGAATAACTAATGCATGCATTTAACATCTTAAGTAGTGGGTTTATCCCTGTTCGCTCCCAACTTTTGAATCTGAATGTAGACACTATGATCGAAGACACGTGATTTATACTTATTGGTTTATAAAAAATGGCAAGCCTTCTCCCACTTTAAGTAGGGTCGGCTACATGGATTCTTGCTTAAATGAATGTTGAAAGATCCGACTATTTTTACGCTGGCTGTCGGCTACCTAACGCAACACCCACAAGGGGGATTTGAACCATGATCTTTTGGGCGGTAGACACACTACGCTACCGCCATACCATTGAAGTGGGTATATTTATTGGTTTATAAGGGCCAAAAATTTGATGATGTATCTTTTTTTGTCGAGAAATTGATAATCTGTGGTGCTTAAACCCTGATCCTTTGCTTGAAAGGTACATCGTGTGGTGATAAAATAATTGAAGTGGGTTCATGATGTAGTCTCATTCATAGTCGAAGTTGACACACTATTTAACAAGTATGCAAATCGAATATTATTATCCAAATACAGATAAAGAGACGCTGAGTTCAAAGCTTTCAATTTCATATTTCTATTTCATTTTGCCTAGTCCGAAAAGAGAAACTTTGGAGATTTCACTGAAATCAACAGAAGTCATGGAAATAACTCTAAACTTGTTTTCCACCAAAAACTAGGGTTTTTAATGTTCTTAAATCATTAAAAAGGAGAGAAATACACACTTATGTAAAATGCATGGATTTATTTCTATGTAGTTGGGGTTTTTATTGAGAGTATTCTCAGATATGGGTTGCCTCATATTTTTGGTAATTTTTCCCGACCACCTAGAGAGAGAGATTATGAGGAGAAGGTTGCTTGAGGATGACCTTACATAGGGCCATGGGGATGACATGTAGAGATAGGGGACACTGAGAGCATGGGATGGAGAGCGGAGGGGGATGTATACAACATGATAGTGAATGAGAATGAGGGCCACCATATATTAAGCAAAAAGAGTGGGAGTTGTGGTCTGAGGTTGATGAGCATATTGCTGAAGAGATCGGAAGAAGATGTATGCACGAGGTTGATATGGCAGAGGTAGAGGACATGCTCAGCCTACATGCTCTTCAATGGTGCGCCGTAGGCATCAGAGGCACCAACATGTTTTGTTGAGGTGCTATCGTTGTGGGGATGGGGGTCACTTTGCTCGTACGCATGTGCGACGGGTTGTTTGCTTCATGTTCAACTCCCTGAAGCATTGTTGTTGCGAGTGCACACGAAAAGGGTGTTTGTAAGCTAAAGAAGGGTGCGACTGTGGTGCAACCTGTTGTCAAGGTGCGAGATCGTTGGTATCTAAGGGATACGATGGTGGCTATCTGAAGGCGAGTGAACTACTGCTTGAATCGGAGTTTGAAGTGGATGTGGTGGTGTTTGATGGCAAATTGTTTTGTGCGCATGGGCTTTCAGCATAAGAGAAGTGCCACTTACTGAAGGGGGAGGTGGGGCCATTACATAAGCAACCACCCATCTTCTAGGTTGGTGTTGCTTCGATTGTGGTTTAAAGGGTGCTATTGCTTGTTGGTGTTCCCCTACGATTAGGAAGTTTGTGATTATCATGGACTTGCTTAAGTTAGCGGGGCATGTTATGGATTGCTTTTTCTCATTGGTTACAGGCATAGAAGGTCGTATCGGCGATATATCGGCGATATATCGGCGATATATCGATTTCGACAGCGAAGGGGTATCGAAATCACCCAGCATATCCTTTTACAGGGATACCAGCGATATATCGCCATATCGGCTCATATCAGTCAAACGTAACTGGATTTAGTACAAAAAATCCTGGATATCGATCGATATCATCGATATTTCGTCGATATCTCTATATATCAATGTTATTATTCATGCAAGATTGATTCCACTACTTATCTAGCTACACCCAATATTAAAACACATATCTAGCTACACCTAGTATTAAAACACACAATGGTTTATATATATAGTTTCAGATTGGGGGCGCTGCCCCCCAACCCTGCAAGGGGGGCCAACCTGGGCCCTCCCAGCCCCCTGAGGCTCGCTGACTGGGCAGTGAGACCCCCGTACTGGTAGGGTATAGTGCGACAGGAAGGTACATACAATGGTTTTTCAACTTGGAGTATATTTGCAAGTTATTTCATGTTTTACGACTTGAATGAAATCCATTCCCACTATCTATAAGTCAATTCTTTAAAAAATTACCTATAAGCCAAGATTCAACATTAATATCGATATATTTGAAATGATCGATATATGCGATATAAGCTTCATAAATGACCAATAGGTGTAATCTAAGAGTGTATTTGTAAGTTATATACTGATCTAAGAACTTGGATGAACTCCATTTTTAATATAGGGATATAGGTCAACAACAACTAACAACACGAACGATATATTCGATATGACCGATATATGCAATATAAGGATCACGGTTTTCATACATGATCTATATGTGTCATCTAAGTGTAT
Organism: Ottelia alismoides; assembly: GCA_037367405.1. NCBI lineage: Eukaryota > Viridiplantae > Streptophyta > Magnoliopsida > Alismatales > Hydrocharitaceae > Ottelia > Ottelia alismoides. The sequence continues at coordinate 88,025 of JAZKJV010011313.1, forward strand.
ATTTGTAAGTTATTTAATGTAATAAGAACTTGAATGGAATCCATTTCCAACATCTATGGGTCAGGAACAAACATTAACAACAATATGTTCGATATGAAAGATATGTGCTATAAATGACTGATATGTGTGACATAAGCGTGTATTCGTAAGTTATTTGTTGTTTTATTATCTTGTATAATCTTAATTTCTGAAAAAACAAAAAAAATGGCTTTTTGAGCTATTTTCAGACATTTCCACCGATATTGTCGATATATCAGCGATATATCCCGATATATCCATTTCCCGGGCAGATCGAAACGATATTGATATCGATACGGCCTTCCTTGGTTACAGGAGGCCTAGGGCTCTTTATATAGCCTCCACAGAGCCTCCAAGTCCCACCACTACACGATGTGGGACTAAACTGTTAGATGGGTACAATAAATACTCCAACACTCCCCCTCAAGCTGGAGCATGCAATGCTCAGCTTAGACAAACAGAAAGAAACTCAACTCAACGCTACAAGACACTACGGACAATATCAACCCAACGCGCACAACTGTTGCTGTCGAGGACATTGCTTCTCATGCCGTGCAGGTGAGGATGACGAACGGGCTGGAGTGTGAGTCTGCTGAATCTCCTCGTCGGAGAGCATGCGCTCTGAACTGCGCCCGTCAGAGTCACTGCAACTGGAATGAGTCTCCTCGTCGGAGTACTCTGGCCCGCCACAATAATGTGGACAACTGCTCCATCTCTGAAAAGGGCCGAACTGAATAAGGGTCGTGGCTGTGCAATCCTCGTCGGAGTCCACGGTTGCTGGAGAATGGAGTCGGAGAACTGGGTCTCTCCCATCTGGCACAGAGAATGGTACACTGCTCTGGAGTACCTATGATACCACATAAAAACCCTTGCCCACATGGCATAGGGAACGATTCTTTGCTCTGGAGTCCCTATGGCTCACATGAAAACTCTGTCCGAAACAAGAAGAAAAGACGGGGACCACTGCAAAAGATGGCAAACACGTGCTCATCTGAAATAAGATCGCATCCTTGTGCGTGTCTGAAACTGAGGACTCGGAAGACAATCGTCGAGTCTGAATAATCTGCTGTAGAGTCTGAACGAATGGCTGGTCTGCATCTGGCATCTGAATCTGGAACACAAGACCTGTGACTCTACATATATACTCCCTCTTTCTCCCATACTTGTCGGAAAACATGGACGTCAACCAAGTTGGGAGATGACAAGAATAATGGGGGTAAATAAAACATGCCTAAGACGATAGATTTTTTTTCAATTTTTTCTAACTATTTCCTTCTTTCTTTTTTTAAAATAGCTGTCACCAATTTTTTTCTTTTTTTTTCGCGTACGTTTTTTTGATATGCAACTCTCTTTTTTTTAAATGAAAACTCTCGGCCCAAACTGGACCACTAAACCAGCTTCTCTTTTTTTTCCTTTCAAAACTTGCTGCTTTTTTTAATAACCATCGAGCCCCCCTTTTTAGGAATCTTAAGCCACGCATAACCCTCCCCCCTTTTTTTCTTGCGTCGTCGCTCCCCCTCGATGGGATCTCTGCCCCTGGGAGATGGAGGCGCGACATGCTTGGCGGGCTCGAGATGGAGGTTGCGCAACTGCTTGGCGTCGGGAGGTGCATGCATGGAGGGGGTTGCCGCGAGGTTAGAGGAGGTCGCGCGGGAGGGCGCAACTGCTGGGCGCCTGGAGATTGCGGCCCACGCTGCGAAGGGGGCGCCGCCGCCAGGTGCAGGTCTGGAGAATCGCGCGGAGGAGCCCGCCGCCTCCACCTGCAGAGGACTTGGATACTTGCGGCTGGGATGCCCTGGAGTCGCCTGCTGGGATTCGCCGCTGCTCCGCCTGGAAGGAGACAGGAGGGCTGGTGTCTGACATCTACGCCGTCAGGAAGCCAGGTGCGAAGGCAAGAGCTCCGCCTGAAGCTCGCTTCATGATGGGAAGGGGCGGAGTGCAAGGGGCGATGATGCCGCCGCCTGGGGTTGTTTCTACTCGATCTGGAGATGAGGAGATCTCACGCCTCCTGTGCGAGATCGGGACTTCAGCTTCGGGAGTTAGGGTTCCCCGTCTGGGAACCCATCTTGCGGCGTCTCTGCATATAAGACTGCGCCTGTCATATGCGGCAGAAGGAAGAGGGGTTGCGCCTGAAGGACTGGGGCTGTGCGCCACCGCCTGCGGAGGTCCCGTTAGGGCTTGAAGAGGACTTGCGAGAGCAACTAGGGTTTAGCCTTGCTAAGTTGCCGAGCATACAAAATTTCCAGAACTTGCGAGAACAACATAAAACATGGTTTCCATAAACCGTGGAAATTTCTTGATAATGGAAGCAATCGTCAGATCTGGAACTTGACAACGGGCGTGATCTTCAGGAACAGATCCTCAAACATGATAAATTTAATGAATCGAAACCTCGCTTTAAATCGAATCTCGAACAAATTATAAAACTTTTAACAACAATTCCACGAGAACCGAACTCGCTCTGATACCATGTTAAAAAATAGGAAGCGGAAGCGGAATGATAAAATAAAGCATAATCTAGAAATATGAAACTGGAAGAACGCGAGATTTTACGTGGAACCCTACTCCGTGAGGAGCGGGATGAAACCACGGGAGAAGCCCTCAAAGGGGCATGTTATGCATTGCTTTTTCTCATTGGTTACAGGAGGCCTGGGGCTCTTTATATAGCCTCCACAGAGCCTCCAAGTCCCACCACTGGACGATGTAGGACTAAACTGTTAGATGGGGTAAATGGATCCTGGATCCATTTACACATCTCCCTCATATATGACGCATACAATAAATACTCCAACATTACTGTTAATCCCCTTCAAATTTTTCCCATTTCCTTTTTTTTCCGGCTTCCCCCTTTTTTGAATACCCCGCGGGCTCAGTTGGGCCTAAAACATCTCACGTCCTTTCTTTCTTTTTGAATTAAAAAACAACCCATTGGGTTCATACTCCTTTTTTTAAACAACCCATCGGGCCTATTGTCCATCCTCCTTATATTACAACTCATCTCTCTCCCCAATCTTTCTCTCTCTTTTTTTTGTTAACAGACCTCTCTCCCCAAAATTTTTTAAATCATATCACCCCACTTTTTTTTAGAAGAAACTGTAGCAACCTACTTGAAAGGGGCATCATCCCATATTTCTTCTTCCACGCGCCTAGGATTCCTAGATGGATACCCATTACCATTGTTATCGAAAGGGTGACTCCGGGGAGAAGGAGGCCGATCATGGGGGGAGGCGGTGGCTTGGAGCGTCATTGTGGTATGCCACCAAGGGAGGGGTGGCCCTGCTGCGCGAGTGGGAGAAGGAGGTGCATCACATTGTGAATCCTGGCAGCGCCACCACCATGGCAATCTTGTGCGCTCTTGGCTACTTGGTGCATCTGGAGGTCGATGCCGGCGAGCTTCTTGATCTGGAGGTAGAGGTGTTGCTTGATGTTCGGTTGCTCTGGAGTTGCTTGTACCTGGAGCATTAAGAACAATACTCAACAAACTAAATTTGAAGACAATCTCAAAATCGGTTTGCTCTGATATCATGTAAAAAATAAGAATGCAGAAGCAAAAAGATAACCAAAGCAACGACACGATAAAAACACTTGGATTTTACGTGAACCTTACTCCCTAAAAGAGCATGATGAAACCACGAGAGAAAGCCTCTAGGGCTAGCTATTGTTTTCTCATCCAATACAAGGAGTGTGTGACTCGATATATAGCCTCACTAACTTAATAAGTCCCAACACTCATCCATGTGGGACTAAACAACTACCACCCATAAAGGCCCAATTATACAAATATCTTAACACTAGCCTAAAGGGCTTGATTCAAACTTCATTTTCCATAAACTATTATCATCATTGAATCGTAAGGATGGGTTCAAATTTTGTATTCTGATACCAATTGATTATGTTTGAAATTTAGGAAATAATTTTTGAGGGAAGGGAAGAGAGGAGATTGAGGTGAGGAGATAAGGAGAAGCATGCCGAGCTATGTGACACGAGAAGACTGGATTGGAGGAGTTGAGAGGAGAAACGAAATTTAATGGGGAGAAGAAGGACAAAGACTTCACAAAGCCAATGTCTAAATTAAATTTAATTTCATATTTCCTGTTACGTAAGAGTAGGTCCGGGAATTAGCACATGAAAAGAGAAACCTTACAAATCAAAAAACACATCCAAAGATTGTGTCTTTTGGATTCTTACATGAATTAAATATCATAATAATTAAAAATTGCAACAAACGTGTGAAATCTTGATATTTTGGACTGCATCAGGTGCCATAACGGAACCTTACTGGGTTCATGTTTACTTGAAGAAGAAAAATGAGAGAGAATGGATCCTAAACGTTGCTGAGTCTCTCCTTAATATCTTTCTTTTAGAGGTGAAACTTTATAGGGAGACCCAGTAACCGAAGTTGCTGAACAGAGTAGTCTCAACGAGTTTCAGTTCAGTCTAGAAATTAGGGATCTTGCCAATTGGCCTGCACCTTTGGGTTTTACTGGTGAAACCCTCAACTCTACTGATGAATTTTAAAGAAAAGCAATTCATCCTTAAATGAGTTTTTCAAGAAGAGGAGAAATGATGCAGTTCAAATTTATGGCAAGAGATATTTAGATTTTTTATCTTTCTATTTTTCTTGTTGTATTTTTTGCCATTAAAATAGTCGGTATCCTCTTCAATGGTCTGGTGGAGCATTATGCCCACCACCCAAAAGACTAGGGTTCAACTCCCCCCTTGAGAAGGGTTGCGTTAGGTAGCTGACAACCGGCATAAAAATAGTCGGATCTTTCAACATGGATTTGATAAGAATCCATGTAGCCGACCCTAAAAGTGGGAGAAGGCTTTGCCATTTTTTAAAAATAGTCAGTACATATCTTTTTATTTAAGGATGTTTCCTTTCATCTTGGAGGTATGTATTGATTGAGATATGATATATGTGAATCCACCCCTATTTGCAAAGGCCACTTGAATGAATGATATGACATTTGTTAGCCTTTGAAATTGAATTTTACCCATCAGTATCTCTCCTAAACTCTCAAATCCACTCCTCTACCCCTTTCTTCTTCCCTTATATTGCTCGACATGCTCCTCTTCATCTCCTCATGCCAAGTTCTTCTCTCTTCGCCCCCCCAAAAATCTTTAGTAATATTCAGACTGCATCACTAAGCCACGACCTTTCCTACTCAAATATATGTTCAGAAAGCTTCTTTGTTCCACACAACTATTCATTCCTTTATTATTTATGATTATGGAATCACATCAATTGGAGATTTTGTCAGTTAATGCCATGATAGAAGTGAAGTCCTCAGATAATATCCAGGGGGTCAATTTCACAAAAGATGGCTTCAACATTTTCCAAATTTAAATACCATAAGCACTCAACATTTCTCTCAAAGACAAGATCATTCACAATGGATGCAAGTTGTTGCAACAACGTATTCGGAGTATTTGATTTGTATGGACTTTATTGAGTCACCATGGCATTCGTTAAGCCAATCTTTATGATGTGAAGATAATTCCTTACAAAAAACAGAATAACTGTTTTTCATTTGTTATTTTTGTGTATACATCTTGTATTTGTTGGTCGTTTCCTCTCTCATTGAGTTTCACCCTTGTCTTTATAGGTCTTCCTGCCTTTTTGCAACTCTACTCTTAAAATTAGAACTAGATATATTACTTTTGGCCCCCTCTTGGATCTGACACCTAACTTGAGGAACATTACATTAAAATACTAAACTTGCTATTGGTTACTGATACCTTTTTCAGGTTCACGGTCTGTTGCATCTCCTGGGATTTGATCATGAGATCAGTGATGAGGCGGAGGAGGAAATGGAGAGGGAAGAGGAGCTTATTTTGAAGAGTCTTGGATGGAAAGGAAAAGGTCTGATAAAGAGTGCTGGTGATTTTGTGGAAGATGATGCAATTAATGCTGAAACTTCAAATGGTAACTTCGTCACAATTTTTTTCTTTAGATTTCTTTTTGATATGTTATTACAGTTTGATGTATAAGATTTCTTAAGAGAGTTTCCAGTTTGAAAATGTTTTCAGGGACCACTCGGATAGATGCAAGCAAAAAAGGCAGCTTGCGCTTTTACAGACCAAAGTATAAATATATTTTCTGTGACATGGATGGTGAGGATTTGAAATTTTGGGAGATCTTATGCTTATCTTTTAATCTTCCTCCTTTCAAGTAAGGCCATCTATGCCAATGAAGGTACACTTTTGAACAGTAGAAGTCAAATCACTTCAACAACTGCTGAAGCCTTGAGAGAAGCAATGTCAAAGGGAATAAAGGTCGTGGTGGCTACTGGAAAGGTGAACGGGGATCTATAAATTTTTTTGATAATATGTATATTTAATCCTTTATCCAGCAACAGATTCCTGATCTGTTTTTCTTTGATACATGTAGTTATCAATAGCTTTACCTGTCTAATTTATTTAGAGAGGAAATCAATGCTCATTGGTTTTATTGATCGAAAGCAGGCACGACCAGCAGTTATTCGAGCTCTCAAAGCTGTTAATTTAGCTGGAAAAGATGGCATTGTTTCTGAATTTTCGCCAGGAGTATTTTTGCAGGTCTTTTTTTATTGACATATTTTAGTTGACAAATTTTTAATTGACATAATTTATTTTTGCAAGTGAAGCTTAGTAGCATCAACTAGGCTATTGGTTATTATTTTAGCAATCATATACAGTTGTCAATGCAATTTGTTTGTGACAGCACATTGATGCTATCTATCTCCAACATCATGTTATCCAATGCGATTTGATTTTTATATACTTGCTTGCATGTATGAATTCATGGAACTTAAACTTGTATAGCTTCTGCCAAGAGGTCAGGAATATTTACTTGATACACTAAGTCCCCTTTGCCCTCGTTTTAAATATTTGTCTTTTGAATTCTTATGATGCTTGTTAACCCAACTTAATGTGCGAAAGGGCTTGATTTTGATCTGGTAATGATGCTTATTAGGTTTCTTTGGTTTGCCATAAAGTTTCAACATGTACCTAAACTTCTTCGGATCATTTTATTGACAAGGAGAAATTTCCTTGAGCATTTTGCCAATCTTATTATCTGGCCGTAAGCTTAATTATCTTTTGTATCTACAGCTGGTTTTAATTCTGAAGGCTATGGAGATTTTTTTTTGCAGTTTATTAGTGTTATTTTACAAGAGGTAATGTTGTTACAAGTGGAAATGTTTGCTGCCTGGATTAAAATGGTTTGTTAGGATTGAAATCTTTTGATGTCTATATGCAAGAAAACTTTTCTATTGCCATTTTACCCGTCTAATTTTGGTTATCTTGACTTGATGTTACTAGGGGTTGCTTGTTTATGGACGGCAAGGGAAAGAAGTTGTTAGAAGAAATTTGGACCGTGATGTCTGTCGTGAGGTGCAAATATGTTTGTTTAGTTGCAGCTTCTATAAAAAATATCTTTTTTGCAATAAGTTTACTGGAATAGAAAAATACGCCTTTTAAAATAACAAATAAAGGTTAGTTTTTAAATTAATTTTCATTGAGATTCTAGTGGTAACTTGCTAGAAATAATTTAAAAACGAATATAAGAAATCCTTAGTTTTGAATGGAAAAGAGTGAGAGATGCGAACATCCATTTTTGCAAATATTTTTTAAGCTCTTAAAACTTTACTGGCTAGGAGTATATGTTAGTTGTAGGCGTGCTTGAAAGCCAATAACTCACAGCTGGCTCTGACAAATGTGGTGCCTTCTTTGGGAACCCTTGTAGGGAAGATTGCATGCAATTCTTGTCCGTAGGCGTTTGAGAAAAATCCTTTATTTGAGAAGAGTCTGTCGATATCTCCTCTCAAATTCTATCCTAGATTTGAAATATGCCCTAACAATGTTCAGGAAATTGATGCCCCTGCGGCTTGAAGACGTATCGATTTCTTGAATCGGTCCATTATGCGCTCCTTCCCATATGTGGTTCGCATATGCCCCAATTATGCCCCAACTTCCTGTCGTTGCTTGCTTGCGTTGCTCCACTTCCTATGTCGATCATCTTGTTGGTGCTTTTCTTTGGTTCCAATCACTATTGGGTGATCGACATTGCCTCTTGTTCTCAGTAATCCCATAACTTATATCATTCATGTTATAAAGTAGTACTTCGGTTATAATCTTATAACTTCTTCTATATATGCATTGAAACTTATATTATATGTATTGAAATGTAAATCATAAACAAATGTTGAAACTATATTTAATGGATATGTACTAAAACTTAAATTGTAAGCATAGATTGAAATTATTTTTTTGGATATGCGATTATCCCATATCTAATATCACAATCAATAATTGTTGGATATATACTTCTTGATATATGCATTAAAGTAAAGAAATAATTTTTGTGTACTTCAATGGTTGCTGGATATGTATTTCTTGTACTTCAATAGTTGATAGATATGTATCAATAGTTCGTGCGTATGTATTAAAGTAAAGAATTAACTTTGTGTTAAGTGTTCTTACAAGAAATATAATTTTATATATTATGTATGCATCAATTATAATATTCTTTTCGATATTTATTAATTTTTAAATTAAAAATTAGAAAATAAAAAAAAGCATAGAACCACATATACTCAACATATGCCCCACATACGCTTAATCACTATTCAATGACATGTTCGAATGTATCCACATATTACTTTCATGAACCTTAAGCCTCAAAGAAAAACTCATGGAAGATATGAGTGCTTACTCTTTATAAGATAATTCAGTATTATCATACATCAACAAATTTTTTTAGGGATGGTGATCGGCCAATTCTGCTGCTAGTGTAGTTCCAAATAGAAAGCATGGTGTGCATATGCTCAGTTATATGGTGATCTTGATAGCAGATATGCATGGAATTTTTGGAATATAGATTGTTTAAGATTTTTATGTCCACCATTCCAAATGATTTTGATGCTTTTTAATGCTGTGCCCATCCTTTTCATCACAAACTATTAATGTGATGGATTTTTTTAATAATATTTATTTTATTCCTACATCCATTATACATATTAAAAGTCATCAAGGCATTTCTTTTTCCTACATGCATGCCATTTTTCCTCTTGTACTTCTTTTCATATCCCACTCGTCTCGATGCTTCATTCCAGAATGTCCCTTAAAAATTTCAAACATCCATTTCATCACGAAGTGCAAGACTTTTTTTAAAGAAAAAGGGCATCCGCCGTATAGATGTGTGCCCAAAAACTTCACCATTTATCACCAAATAGTTATTACAAAGCTAAACATGTACAATGTACGTAAAAATGACATGCTCCAACTCTCATTTAGTCCCTTAGCATGTGACACCACATTCTCACCGTCGAATCGATTTTGTCGAAAGACAACCCCATTTCGAGCCAACAAAGAGCTCATGTCATAGCCACACACCTTGACCTTTCCTTGTTAGAGCCACTCCAGTCCTCCCCAATTGATTTCCAGAAACCAACGACACTGTTATTACTAATCACGGTACTCCCGAAGAGGTTCCAAGCCACCACGGAGCTCCCACAACCAAAGAAAAGGCGGTCATCATCCTCCACATTCACCAAGCATCGAGGACATGTCGGATTCGACATCGGCACAAAACACAAGAATTTGTCCTTGGCCAGTAACCTTCCTCTCCTGAATAGCCAGAGGAACACCTTCATACGAGCTGGAACATTCCACTTCTAAATTTTTTTACAGTCTGCCATACACCCCCAGGGGCAATCGTCTGGGGACCCTTCAAAGCCCTGTATGCCTTCCCAACCACAAAGGATCCGTTACACCATGTCTAGCAACCACGGTCGTCGGAAGGCCCTGCCACTGCCTCTAGCTCCTCAGGAAGTACCAAGAGCTCCTCCAAACGTCCATTAAAGAGTTCCGATCTAAACTACGAAAAAAAAAGAATGTCCATCCCAAGCTTCCGCCATCGAGTACAAAGTTATCTGCCAATGCCTTTAGCTGCGGAAACCTTTTATGTAGAACCCCACTCTCACTCTAATCATCCATCCAAAATGGGAAGCCAGTGCCGTCCCCCAAAACTAGTCTCAGAAAAGGTCGTATCTCTTGTGCCACGCTGCAGATGCCTACCCAGAAATACGAAGGTGAGAGGCTATACTCCCCAGAGCCCGGAAACGAGAGACCAGGACAATAGATTCTTCGAATCAGCCCACAAACCAGGCTGTCTCAGTTGCCATAAATACATACAATCGACTTGCTCAACAAAGACTTGTTCATCTCTTCCAAACTGTGCGCACCAAGTCCTCCGTCTTCCTTTGGAGATAGTAACCGACTTCCAATCCACCAATAGGAAGCCATGTGGTTGTCCAACCGACGACCAGAAGAAGCATCTCATGATGGACGCGAGCCTCTTCCGAACCCCCGCTGGCACCAGATGAGCCGATAGGAAGAAGATATCGGGATAACGGAAAGAGCCGATCGCGACAACACTAGTCTACCTCCCCTAGATAAACAAACAAATTTCCAACCAGCCAACCTTTGCTCTTACTTCTAAAAAAAAAACACTTAACGACATGCATCCTCCCAACCATCAATGGTACACCCAGGTAATGCAGCGGAAGCTCCTTACACAGCGAATGCAGCAACCGTCACCCAAATTAATCTCTGTGTCTACCAGTCGAAAAGGAAAAGCTCATACTTCTCCCTATTCAACCTTATCTGAAACAACACCGAACATATCCAGAACCAAAGATAATCCCCTGCAACTATCAACACCATCCTCCATAAAAGAATTGTATCAGCAGTGCATTGGAGAATGAAAACTGATAATTCCTTCCTAGAGTAGCCACTGTAGAAGCCCCAGAAACGACGCAGTCGACCTTGACCGTCAGGGCACCGGTCGGAAGCACAAAGAGAAGAGATGCCAAGGGACACCCATGTCAGATCCTGCGTCAAACGGTAGTCGGTACTCGGTCGACCGGGTCACTGACTAAGGATTAATCGACAGTCGAGCGATTAATCGGATTTAATCGGGCTATAATTGGCTTTGAATTTTTAATCATATAAATCATTTTTATACATATATTCTTATATATTTACATATATTTATACATTTTTTATACTATCATAATGAAATAAAATAAGTAATTTAATTTAAATAAAACATTAAGCATATTAGAATAAGTTTGCAAAAAAGTAAAAAAAAGTAAAAAAAAGTAAAAACAAATGTGGTATCTCCAAGCAAAATTTGGTTGACTAGTGGGTCAAGTCGGAATTAATCAGTACTCGGTCGGTCACCCCACTGACTAGACTAGTCGGACCTACTAGTTGGACTAGTCGGGTGACTTTTACAACATTGTCCCACGTTGTGGCTGAAAATATCCCCCCTTTGATTGCCCATTCACCAAGACCGCACACGTGCAATCATGGCATACCTCTTCATTCATGAGATCCACAAGTCAGAAAAATCATGTCTGTGTAGGAATGCCCAAAGGAAGCGCCAGTCGACACAGTCATAAGCCTTCGAGAAGTCCACTTTCCATAGAACCCCTTTAACTTTCCTCCTAAGATATTCCGTCACAATTTCAGAGGCTGTAACCACACTGTACATGAGCTGCCTGCCTGGTAAGAATGCACTCTGAGCTGGTGAAATGATCTTGTTTAATAATCCCCTGAGCCTGTTAGCCGGCAGCTTTGCTATAATTAAGTTAGTCTCATTGGAAAGTGCAATTGGCCTGTAATATTCAATTCTTGCCACAACATTCTTCCCGACAAAGGTTTAACTATCGGTTTCAGATATCGTATTGATACCACAAAATTTTGCCCATTTCGACCACCATTTGTGAAGAAATGACCGGAAACTACCCTCATATCGTCATTTCGCTCGAAATTTCGGTTCCTTATTGGAACTGAAATTTTGGCGAAATTTCGCTGAAATTTCGCGAAAACTGAAACCATGCTTCTTGGGGAGTACAGAAATAAAAATTGGTTGATCCGATCAAAGTCAAAATTCCCCTTAGCAAACTCCGCCACTGCTCCCATTACCTCTCCTGCTAGCAGGTCCCGGAACTCCCTGAAAAAAGGTTGGAAAGCGATCAGGCCCATGGCACCCATCCTGATTCAGGCCAAAAAGCATCACGAACCTCTAGCAACTCAAACGGCCTTGTCAGCCCTTCCGCATCTAGGTCAGAAATCTGGCTCACCCCCACACCCAACCATCGCGATCCATTGTAAGGCTGTCTCCTACTCATTCCCTTGAAGTAGTCTGTCGCGGCGGTCGTGGCCTTTCCCTCCCTATGGAAGATCTCACGCGACCTCCACTGAATGGATCAACTTTCTCCTTCTACCACTAGCCATCTTGTAGAAGAATCTTGTATTAGCACATCCCTCTTTCAACTACTTCTGCCACTATCTCCGCCCCCACTCTTTCTCTCTCTTCCTATCCTCCTCTTTCAAGATCTTCTGCACAATCCCACTGTGGCCAATTCCTCACCATCAAGTTCCCTGTCATCCTCCACCAAGTCCAATCTAACCAACTCCTCCTGTGTCTGGTTTCTTCTCTGCTCCCTCTCCATGCGAGAGTCCCTCCTGAAACTAGGTAGTCTATGTCGTAACACATCCATCTTTAGTGCAAATCGGGCCATGACCGACCTCTCCACCTCCAACTCTGACCAGAAAGTGCTTACCATGTCACGGAATCCATCCTCCATAAGCCAACATCGCTCAAACCTGAAGTAGGAGGACGAGCCTCTGCCTCTACAAGTATCCATGCACAGAGGCGTATGATCCGTACGAGAATGAGGTAGAGAACTGACCATAGCCAAGCTAAACATCTCCAAGGTTTCAATAAACAATATGAAGCGATCAATGCACGACCGAGAGGATGAGTTCCTCTAAGAATAGCATCAATTTGTTGCATCTAGAACATCCACAACAAGCTCCTCAACTACCTTCGCAAAAAATGAGATCCAGGGTCCCGTACACCTCTCCATCGGTCTGTCTTCCGAGTGCAGAGTGACATTGAAATCACCTCCACCAGCAAAGTCATATCAGGAATCTGCGCCTTATCTCTCGCAACTCCTCCCACAATGCCTCATTTGTGGATGCCCCCGGTGTGGAATCAGGATTGGTCTGCCTTGCTCACCAAGGAAACCGTAACTGAATGGATTAGGATCTACTCATAGGCGAGGTCAAAGAGACCCTCGTTCCATGCAACCACAATACCACTCACCCATCCAACAACTAGACATGACCTAAATCAGTGAGATGGGGACCCCAAGTGGAACTCCATCTAACCGACTCCCAAGACTCAATCTTGGACTCCTGCAAACAAGCTACGACGATCTTCCACGGCGCCAACATGGAGCGTGCCGCCAACATTTTTTCTAGTTGACCCAAGACACACACGTTCCAGGATAGTATCTTCATTGGGAAACCGAGGGGTAGCCTCACCCTCTGTACTTCCATTCTCTCAGTTATCACCAATTCAAGCTCCCTCTCTACCACATTCTCCACTACCTTCTTCTCTGAAACCTCAACCACATTTCTGAATCGTCCACATCCACTGTCAATAGGAATACCCAGTGTATCTCTACGTTCCTGGCTTGAGATAGATTTCGGCGTCACTTGTACGCCAACGACCGCCACCCCTTCACTGTCCATGGCTTCTAGCTCCTGTCCGAGCTTTCTTGTCTCCCAATCCAATGTAGTTGTGCGGTGGTGTTTTCGAGAGGACAAAAATGTCTTTACTGCTACCTGTGTCGATCCATCCGTGGCCATCTTTGGTCGAATCGAGGTCACCTTTGGCAGGGAGCATCTCTCAGCACCTCCCCTATTTTTTTTGCAGCATGAGGGAACTACCATCCTCTTTTGATGAGTTCCCCTGCCATGGTTTGATCCCCAAGAGCCCACCATCTCCACCGATAGGCCGTCACGTTGAAGATCACTGACCACCCTCACCATCGCCTGGAGCCAAATAAATCTGGGTGATCGTCTCAGGTGTGGACACGAGGTCCGTGACCCTAACCACGATCGTCTTGAAATCACCTTTCTAGAGCCTCAAATCTTTGTCTGCTACCAACTGCCGTAGACCGAGCAGTAGTTCCCGAAGAGGCTTCCCCCGATCGAATGGTTCGGAACGGAGATGCATGACCCAGATGCTGATTTCAGGTCGAGAGTCGTGCTTGAGAAGTGTACTTCGATATCCGGAAGGGGGGAACCTCACAGACGTCTATTCAGGTTCGGTATGAGAGAGGGGTTAATCGAAATCGAACCAAATTCCTAAGTAGTACCTTGGATTTACTTAAATCCCTAGGTACTGCAAATTTTTTTATACGAGAGCTACAGTGGTGTCGCATGTTAAACATGCGACACCCGTAATGTTTTTTTTACTTGGGAACCACAGCCTTAACGCATCTTCTATATGCGCTATATGTAGCGCATGTCGAATATGCGATTTTCGACCGCGATAAACCACGCGTTTTCGAAAACCCTCCCCACGCCTCGTTCATTTTGTCCGCCGCCCGACTCCACCTGTGTGACCTCGCGACTGCGGCCTCCTTCTCTCCACCAAACCTTCGTTTTGAGCACCCCAAGCCCCACCAAGAGGTCCTTTTCTGTACCTTCCTTCTGCATTGCCGCCCTAGCCGCATCCGCCTCTCACTAGGGCGCACCCTTTGTTGCATCCATTGAGATTTGATAATTTTTTTTGGAGATCAGATATACGTTGTATAATATGCATATTTATCTTCATTTCATGATTGTATAGTTTTGACTTGTACGTTGCGTCACGTATTAGGTCGGAATGGATTCGGTTTTGTTTCATTTGAAGGGTACGCTTATTGGCTCTTCGACGACTAATGTACGTGGGTTTGGATTAATGTCTAATATGACATTCAATGAGATGCTGAACTTAGTTTACCGTAAGTTCAACCTGGATGTCAATAATCAAAAAATCCAATTACTACATCGCATCTCTCAGGGCCTAGGCGAAGAGCCATCGTTTTCGTCTATCGTCGATGATGATGATGTGCAAGGAGTTTTTGTGTATGCTCGGACCATTGGGAAATCAATGCCTATTGACATTATTGTTGAAACTGTATCGGTGAGTGAAGTCCCCAATGTTGTCACTAACACGGGACCCTCCGTTGTCCCTAGCACACAACCCTCCTTTGACACTAGCACTGATGTGCCTATAACGCAGCCATGTACAGATCAGGAATGGCACATAAGTGACGCTTTGCTGAGAGAGGTTAATCATGCTTTGGATGACTTCATCCCTTGGGGAACCGATGATGATCTGGAAGAAGATAGTGATGAAGATGTTGACGATAATGTGGTAAACGAGGAGATCTGAGTCGATGAACAAAGCACGCAACAGATTGTACCCCGTTTACCTTTTTTTGGGGTGAGAGGATTCAATACTCGTTCAACCTATGATGATGACATTCGAAAGAAGTATGGACTTGATGGCATCGTTGATGAAATACGCAAGGGTAGAACCTTCAAATGTAGAGAAGATTTGATTTATGCTGTAAAGAAGTATCACATCTTGGCACACTATGACTTCATTGTCAAAGAATCCACCAGCTTGATCTGGTCGGTTTTTTGCACACATAGATCGAATGGATGTGTTTGGTATTTACGAGGTCATTTTAGGAAATTTGATGGTCTGTGGGTGATCTCTAAGATTGTTGGGCTGCACACTTGTATAAACCCTGCAGTTAATCAGGATTATCCTCAATTAGACTACAAATTCATGTCTAGATCACTGCTATCTCTGGTGAGGGATGACCCTAATGTTCGGGTATCAAGTTGTAGAGCTCACATCCACGAGATGTACAACTGCTGGGTTACCGAGAAAAGGGCATGTGATGCTCGGAGGAAAGCAATCGGAATAATATTCGGTGATTGGAAGAAGTTTTACGCTGCAATCGGAATAAGTATGATAAATGAGACAAGTCGTTTGTTACCCTTTGATCTGCGTGATACAACGAGGACATATCGACGGAGAAGAAGACGTTGAGTTGTAAACTTCTAGGTTGTACTAAATGTGTAGTTGTTCATGTGAGTCAATTACGATAATGTATATCATTGTGGACAATTTAATTTATGTAATTTGTGTGAATGTGTTTGTGCATCAATATATAATCTATGTGAATGTGAATGTCTGTGGATAAGTTTGTCAGTTATGTGAATGTGGAAATCAGAATTCCATGGGAATATTGTGTATGCAGGTTAAAATGCAAATTGGGTGAAACTCCCGGGAAATGTTGGATAATTAGAGGGTTGCTCATATAGCGCATGTTCAACATGCGTTATAAGTGAAACTTCCTGGAATGTTACTGGAGGATGCTCATATAGCGCACGTTTAACATGCCTTATACTTGAAACTTCCTGGAATTGTTCCGGGAATGTTACAGGAAGATCCTCATATAGCGCATGTCTAACATGCGTTATACATGAAACTTCCTGGAATTGTTCCGGGAATGTTACAGGAAGATCCTTATATGGCGCATTTCCAACATGCATTATATGTGAAACTACCTGGAAATCTTCCTGGAATATTACAGGAAGATCCTCATATAGCGCATGTTCGACATGCGTTATACGTGAGACTTACTGGAAATGGGGCGTTCCGTATATAGGCAAGGTTCTTATAGAAAAACACATACCCAAGATGCGTTACTCTTGTAGTTCCCTGGTAAAAAAAACATTACGGGTGTCACATGTTTAACATGCCACACCACTGTAGTTCCCGTATAAGAAAAACCTTTTCGTAGTACATGAGGATTTAAGTAAATCCAAGGTACTACTTAGAAATTTGACTCAATCGAAACCGGATTCGGTCTCGTAATCGGGATCGGGCGTGAGTACATAATCGTTCCTGTTGAAAATGCGCCAAAAGAGAATGACCCTTCAATTCCACACACATCGCTAGTGTTTGCCGAAGTAGGTGCTTCGGCTCCTCCTCGAGGGGTGCCGCTTGGGTTCCTTGCCTATGAATGTGCCCCTCCACCTTCCCCAATGATCACCTGAGCCGTTACTAGCCCATGCCCCCCTTCGCTCGGCATCAACCACATGGGAACAAAGCTTTTTTCGATTTGCAAAAATGTGCAAGAGGGAAAGGAAGGGCGTGCCCCCTCATCACCACCACGACCTCAAAACCTTCCCTTGGTCGAAGACCGGAGCTGCAAAGCTCCGTCACCTCCTCGACCTCCTCCTCGAAGCGCAAGACTTTACCGCCTCTATTCCCTGTTCATCAACCCTAAAAATTCATCCCTTCCTCCCACCTCCCCTGCTCCGTTGATTCCCCCTATGCATAATCCCTGGGTAACGAGGACTTCCACAAGGGCCTCACTCTCGCTCAACGAATCTTCGTCAACGGCCTCCCTCCTACCCCTTCTCCTCCTCGGCACCAACCCATCTTCTCATAAGAGGCAACGCGATCGTGGTCGTTTGGGAGCAACAAGGTGTTCCTAGCATGCGAGGGATTGGTAGAATCATGTGATTATTTGCAAGAGCCTGGGATCGCCGATGAAAGAGATGTTGACTGTACGATTTTGGAAGGTGGTAATAGAGAGGGAGTGGGAGATGTGGAGGCAGAAGATCACTTTGTCGAAGACGAGGAAGAAGAAGAGGATCAACATGATGAGGTAGAGTTCCAGGGCCCCCTCCATCGTTATCTGCTTGCAACAGTTGCATCATGGGGTGGTCGATCGTGGTGATGCAATATAATTTTGCGTTAAGGTGAACCCAATTTCTTAGTCTATCGGTGGTGCAATATGCCTACAACCCAAAAGACCCGGGGTTCAAATCTTGGGATGGACACCTGTACATGTTTCCCCCTCTTGTTTCAAAAAAATCTCGCATTAAGGATTTCTTGGTGCATAGTTAAGAATGCCATCCATGCTGCAGGTTAATTCCATTTTGATTACACCCTCTACATTGTAGATTAATCCCATCCTATTATCATCTTTTTCACTTAAATACTTATATAGTGCTCGATTTATAACATTACGGAAAAATGTCTCTATAATGCCAAGTGTTTTTGAAAACATTGGTTATGTTGTTTAGTTTTAAAACATAAGACACCAACTACCGATTTCAAAATCACAATACATAATTGCAATTTGCAACAAATTCTTCCCTTTATCATATCGTTTGTAATGGTAAATTGTTAATCTGTCACATTTATTGACAACGTTTATAATAATGGTTTCTAAAAAAAATAATTACCATTGATATAACTACAACTATGTAATTGGTTGTGAATTTTAACTATAAGAAATGATTTTCTACCACATATAATATACCTTGTTAACAACGAATGACAATGCAATATATACTAATTTTTTAAGGAAAAAAGGCAAGACGTCGAGAAACCCAGTGACTTCTATATATTTAAGAAAAAATAATACATTTACAAGGATCAAAACGTATGCAACCTTTTTGCATGCTCAATTACATTTTCCATATACATTTGCTCCCCTCATTAGACAGAACCATTCCGAGTCAACCACAGAGACCAAAGGATAACAACCACCTAAACTTTGGTTGGACTATCCCCATCACCAAGAGCGTCCATGGAGTCCCAAAAGTCACCCCAAACCACTGTCACAACTCTCTCCACGTTCGCCTCATCCCACTCCCCCTAGCAACATGGCATGCAATCAATAAATGCTCAACACTCTCCTTCGCCACTTGGCAACACATATAAGTGCCATCGCAACAGGAAAGAACTACACTCTTTTATCTCCCGTCATAAGACGCTTCCTTCGCAACAACCAAATGAAGTTCCAGATACACAATGGTACCTTCCAGCTCCATAAATCAGTGAATCGATCTGATATTAATGTTCAAACTTGACTCTCCAGACGATATAAAGCTCTACAAGCCTTCCGCACAATGAACCACCCATCAGCCCAGGACCAATGATCAGTAGATCCATGCATCCCACCACTAGCTGGCGGAGCCTTAAGCAGTAACATGAGGTCCACGAATCACCGATTAGATAATTCAGTATGAAAGGGAGGTATCCAGCTACGACTCTCCTAACAATCTATGACGAAAACCTTTGTGTTAGCTGCCAAAGCGTAAAGATGTGTAAAATGACCCCTCAATGGACTCTTCCCAGTCCAGTCATCTCTTTAAAAACTGAAATGATAGGCATCACCTAGAACATGCCTCGTCAACGACCCCACACTTGGAAGCACATAACAAATCCCCTTCCAGAAGTTGGAGGGCAATAAATCACCAACATTTGGTTCTAAGGGATCTATCGAAATCCCGTAGATAGAGCGCAAAGTTCTGCACATCAAGTCAGTCCCTCCTCCCCAAATTCTGGCCACCCATTTTGCTAGCAGAGCCTGATTCAAAGTCTCCAGATTGCATATCCCCAGCCCACCATCCTCCTTTGCCAGCATAATAGTCTTCTAACAAACCACAATCATCCCTTGCAACTTCCCAGTTGAGGCCCACAAAAATCATCTCATAATCGCTTCTAGTTTCCCCTTCACCTTGGAGTGCAGGAGGCGCCAAGACAAGAAAAACACCGGGATAGTCGAGAGGATCTCCTTCAACAGCACAAGGTGGCCACCTCGAGACAGACATACTGCACGTTGGCTTACCAACTTCTTCTCGAACTTCTCAATCACATTCTGTAACTCCGACAACCGCAACCTATCACCCACCAATGACAACCCAAGATATTTGATAGGGAGATCCCCTCTTTGTGCATGTGACACGATCTCATAGGCAGTGTCCTGCACTTCGTCCATCCCCAAAGGCACAAAAGTGAACTTTGCATGATTGATTCTCAAATCAGAGACCATCCCAAAAAGCTTAAAAACAGTGGCCAATCCTTGCACCTCGATCGGACCACCCTTCGTAAAAAATATGGCACCATCCACATATTGTAGCGTACGAATCGAAACCTCATCAACACGGAGACTTAAAAAGAAACCCCCCTCACTGGTCCCCCCATGATCCTTGCCAGAGCATCTGCCACTACCACAAACAATAAGGGCACTACCGGACAACCTTGCCTCACGCTCTATTGTGGTTGGAAGAAGCCACCCTCCTGTCTGCCATTCATCAACATCGCATACGAAGTAGTTATCATACACCTTTTAATCCAGACGAACTGCCAGTCTGAACAATCATAAGCCTTCAAGAAAAACACCTTCCATAGAAGATCTTTGGTCTTCTTCCTTCGCCATTCCGCCATAGTCTCAGACGCCATGATAACCCCATCCATCATGTGGCACCCCAGAACGTTGTCTGAGCAGGATTGATAATCGATCCAAGCACCTCTCGCATTCTGTTGGCAAGCACCTTTGGCACAATTAAATAAACAACATTAGACAATACAATAGGGCACAAGTCCGTGACACGCCTCACAACGTCCTTTTGCAGGAGGAACATAAGAGATCGATTCAATCGTTTGAACCCACCATTAGCTTGGCGTAACTCCACCTCCAACACATACCAACCCACCATGTCCCAAAACTCCCAAAATAAGAAAACCGAGAATCCATCTGGTCCAGGGGAATCATCCCCATTTAGATTAGACATCGCTCGCTTGACCTCGGACAATAAAAATGGTCGCACCAGCTCCTCGGACTGCACCTTCGACAAGCGCATGATATCTCTGCCTAGTCGTCTCACGCTGCAGCTTGGAACACGCCTACAGATTCCCAGGAAATGACTTCTCATAGCCTCACCGATAGGGCGATCATCAACAAGAACCTTACCCTCCACCTCAATCGAGTGAATGAAGTTCTGCCTATTGAAACATGAAACATTTGAAAGAAAAAGGGTTCTCCCCATTGGTCTCATCTGAGAAACCAAACAACGCGTGACTGAAAAAAGCACCGGCATCATTCCCAACAAATATATACAATATGCTATTGCCGTCGCCTTACATTTAGCATCAAAACAATATGCACAAATAATCTAGGACCACAGTTCTATTCTAACTAAAAGGAGTTTGAATAGTGTGTTTTTATTAAAAGGTTGATTCTTTATAGATCAGATGACTTACATGAATGTGGTGTTTATTACCAAAGCATGCAACACATCTCAAGTTGGATCTTGATCAGATGCATTGCACCTGCCATCAGGCTCGTGTCTTAAAATGGGTTGGGCTAATGTGCCTTAAAACTATATCTAAAAAGTGCAGGGCTATCAGGCTTTCGGGTTGGGGCCCTATCAGGCCCGAACCCGTCTTGAAATAGATTTGGGCTTGAATTAAGGCCTGAAGCCCACCCAATTAATTGCAAGTTTGGGTTTGGGCCGGGCTACATGGGACAGGTTTCAGGTTGGGTGGGGCTAGCCCAACCCAATGCTCAACCCTAATCCAAATCCTTGTGAAACTTGAAGTGATATGCAACAACCTTGCCCACACGAACATCCTCTGAGGCAGCTAGCCCATCACATCAATGGAATGCATAAATTTCTCTCTATTGCCTCTCAACCCTAATCCAAATCCCTGTGAAACTTGAAGTGATATGCAATAACCTTGCCCACACGAACATCCTCTGAGGCAGCTGGCCCATCACATCAATGGAATGCATAAATTTCCCTCTTTTGCCTCTTCCCACTACATGGAAGGACATGCTATTTAGGTCCCTATCTTTCATCCAAGTTTTCGAAAAGTGTTGCCATCATTGATCGGTCACTTATATTCCTCCTTGTAAACAACCTTTTGCTGACCCTGCCTATACTTCCACTCGTCCCGCATTCAAGGCATGTTTCTTAATTCAGTCCAGCAAGTTCTTGTCTCTGCGCCATTTGTTTGTTTTCTTACTGAAGGAAGATTATCTATTTCTAAGGCCTCTTTAGGGAACTCTAATGCTTCGTTAGTTTAGTGGTCAACTAAAAAGCCGCAAGACCCACCGATATATGTGATCTCAGTTGCTTTAACAACCATTCCATAAAGTTCTCTTCTTTAGCCAAGATTGCCTAAGCTTGAAGAACATAGAAGATGTCTAGCCCTCATTCGGCTCCCATATTAAAAGGGGTATGGAAAAATCTGGTTTATGGAACTCCCTTAATTAAGGAAAAGATGGAAACCATAGAGCTCAACTGAGTTGATATATGTTCAACCAATGTCCAGGAAAAGCATCCTTACAGGATGCATATCCGACCACATTTCCCCAAGCACCCTTTAGACCTCATCGATTTCCTTAATTGGCTCGTTGTACGCTCTGGGTGCATATATATGCTTTATTTACAACAAAATTTGTCTAAGCGGTCTAAGTGATTTTTAGCACTGATCCTAACCCTGACCCGGATCCTTAAAATCCAATTACCGTAAACCCCCTCATCCTATTATATCCAAAATCATATGATCTCTCAGTCGAAGCCTAACATAATTCGAGAACCCTAAACCCCAACCCACGAGATCTTTTGCTGTGCTCCATTGCCTCATGCTCAACGGTTACGATTGTTGATGCATCGTGTTTCTTGTTCCATCATGTTTCTTGCTTTATCGCCTTCTCAAGCTGTCTCCTTGATTGCTATGTTACGGTGCAATTGCTATTCAAGGTTATCGTTGTTGCGACTACATATGAAGGTTGCGGTCGCAACTAAGCAATTCTATCGCTGGCCTTGAATTTGAGAAAATATCAGTCAAATTTCTTCGAAATTTCCATTTTTCTAGGTCAACAAAATCACAACGCTACCTTATTTCTTTTCTAGGATTTCGATAAATTGTCGGCGAAATTTTGACGAAATGTCATTGAAATTGCATGTCTAGGCAAAATGGTAAAAATAAGGAAATCCACCCTTTTAATAGCAATGAGATTTCACCCAATTTTTTACCGATGAGTTGAGTTCTTACAAAGCAGTCGTCAAACCTGCTATGCTTTATGGAACTGAATGTTGGCCTGTGAACCATAGACATGTGCAGAGAATGACAGTAATAGAAATGAAAATGCTAAGGCGAATGTGTGGACATATACATACACACATACGTAAAGATCGAATTCAGAAGGGTGCAATCCGAAGGAAAGTTTGTGTAGCTCCGATCGAGGATAAGATGCGAGAGAACCGCTTAAGGTGGTTTGGTCATTTGCAACAGAGGTCAGCTGATGCATCAGTTAGGAGATGCGAGTTTTGGGATGTTGAGTCGGCTAAGAGGGGGCGAGGGAGGCCCAATAAGTGTTGGAATGAGACTATACGAAGGGATCTTAGTTTTTTTGGATCTAAGCTTGAGAATGACCAATATAGATCTGAATGGAGCAAAGAATCCATGTAGCCGACGTTACTTAATGTGGGAACATGCTTTGTTGTTGTTGAGTTGAGTTCTTAGAGAGCTTTATATTGTTTTCAAAAGTTTCTTTACTTTTGAACTTTTAGGTATGATCTAAACTAAATCAATTAGAAATAAGCTTCCAGAGTTCAATTCAGAGTTCAATTCAAATTTTACCAGGGGAGCTTTATATTTTTTATTTTTTATTTTGATATAAATGTCTTTTTAGCGGTTATTGCATGTATCACCTCATTCTTGCTGAAGATGTAACTATTATGGCTTTTGCTTCCAGTTCAAAATCGAATTCTGACGGTAGGTAGCACATTGTTGCTACATATCAACGTGTGTGGTGATTGTGATGATGATACCACTTTTTTAAACTTATTTTGATACCTCTATTTTATAAATAAGTGCAGTTAAATTATAAATTATATTGACTGATTTAGGAACATTAAGTACCTCAACTTTGGGAAAAAACCGAGTTTAAAGTCATTTCCACGATTTCCGACAAATTCAGCAAAATTCGTTGAAATTTCTTTTTTTAGGCTTTTGGTGAAATTGAAATCCGAAATTTAAGGCCTTGGCTCTATCTCAAGGTTGTTGCTAGAGCTTGCTCCATGTGAATCATTCAGCTCCCCCATCGCCTCCTATTTTGAGCATCGGTTTCGGTTACCATTTCGGTATTGACCAAAACAGATTTCGATGGAATTTCGGTGGAATTTCGACCGAAATTTCGGTCATTTCGATCATTTTTTGTACTAGGACCCCCATATTTCGGTCGTTTCGGTCATTTCGGTCGAATTTCGATTTCGACTGAATATCGATATTCGACAGAAATTCGACCGAATTTCGCTGAAATTTGAGGCCATGGAGTATATCATATGATTTATAAGTACTATTTTCAATTGACCATTGTTTTTCTATTGTTTTACAGAGGATTGATGTTATGGAACATAGCTATGGATTTGGAATAGTTGATTGGATTTACTACTTGAAGCATATACCCTGTTTTGTTGCAAAAAAAGTTTACGAACCCCTAATTCTAATGATAGTCAGTGGGGCATTTTAATCTCACTATTTATTTGTAGGATCATATTTCTTTGATTGTTGTACATTTTTATCCATTGTCATGCTTAAACATGTGCCAATTCATTAGTATAAAAGAAATTAAAAGAAATTCCATTTATGTTATTTTATTCACAATCTGTAGAGTTGCCAATTTCTTTTATGATCTTTTTATTTGAAATAATACCACATCTATTTATTTATTTATTGATCTTTTTAGTTTGAAATAAGAGCACATTATCTACATAAAAGTCTTTTTTCTTAGATCTTATTGAACTACTGCATTTTTATTACTTAAATTCATTAGTAATTATTTTTTGTAGTTATATATTTATTTTTAAATTGAAATTGAGAAAAAACTGCATAGAACTATATATACCATGCATATGTCCCCGCATACCTCTTATTCACTATTCAGTGACCTTTCCAAATGCATACGCATACCGCGTACTGTATTCCTGAACCTTGAATCCATACAAAGATCCCTCGTGGTCATGAACAAACTAGCAAGTGCTGCAGGCTTTGGGAGGCTCTTTTGACATTAAGCAATCTTAGTTTAATTTGAACATCTCTGTGTGGTTATGATGAAAGTCAGATATTCTCTGGCTAGTCTATACCATCCTCTACTAAAAGATGCAGTGGAGTGATATCTATCCTTCTAGTTTATGTAGATTACATGATTCTTAATAGAAGTGATAATGAAGAAATATCTAAACTTAAATGGATTCTTGCAATTGAGTTCATTCTAAAAGATTTAGGGAAGCTGAAGTCATTCTTGGGAATTGAAGTGATTTATTCCTCAGAAGGGATCTGCTTGAATCAGAGGAAAAACACTCTCGATTGAAGGGTATAATAATGCAGATTGAACTGGCTCAGTGGATGACATGTCTACTTCTGGCCATTTTATCTATTTGAATGCTACTCTGGTTATTTGAGAAGTAAGAAGCATTGTGGTCTCTAGGTCGAGTACTGAAGCTGAGTATAGAGCTCTGCGAGTTGCGAATGATCCAAATGCCTATGGGGATGTTTTGTAACAACAAAGCTACAATTCATCTTGCAAACTATCATGTTATGCATGACAATATCAAACATCCAGAGATCGACAACCATTTAATTAGTGAGAAGAATGATTATAATGAACTATGCCTTAGATGGTTTGGTGATCAAGCTGCTGATTTCTTCATTATGAGTCTTCCTATGGTGCAACCTGAGAACATTGTAGGCAAGATAGGCATGGTAAATACATCTATATACTTACTATTAGTGGGTTCCATCTCAACCTCTTGCCATGTGTCTTCGATTTCCTCTCACTTCATCGTAGAAAGTTTTTCTCTCTCCCTACGGTTGCTTTACTCGATTTTTTCCCCTCCGCACTCACTCCCGTTCACACTCTCGCTCCTATCTCTCTTTTCTCTCTCTCTCTCTAATAACTCAACGATCCTCTCTCTCTTCCTTTCCCTCTTCTCTCTCCCCCCATATCTCTCTTTCTCCCCCATTTCTCTCCTCTCTCTCTCTCTCTCCTTCTCTCAAACGATATATCTCTCCTTCTATCTCCACTCATTTCTCTCCCCCCCTCTCTCTCTCTCAGTATTCTCTCCCTTCCCACTTACTCTCTCTCTCTCTCTCCATATTCTCTCCCTCCCTCCTTTTCTCTCTCTATTCACATTTTATGCATCTTATTCCTTTTTCCTAAGTTTAAAAATATATTATTATTCATTAAAAAAGCAAAACATATATTATTTGTGGATTTTATAAAATTTGAAATATATATTAGAATTTTTTAAAAAACTGATATTTTCCTTTTAAATTTACTACTTTGAAAAAAATAATTGTAATTTTTTAAAACTATTCTTCATATCATTCGTATGTAATAATTTTTTAGTTGAAAAAAATGAATGAATATTTTTATTATAATGATTTCAATAAAAGTATAAATTCAAGCAAAAATTTAATCCATTGTTTTTAGTAAACTTTTTTTAAATTCTTAATCAAATAAATACTTTAACATAATAATTTTTAAATATAGAAGTTATATGAATTTGTTCTTATAAGTTTTTTTAAAAGAGTGGTAAGCATGTATTGAGTTTCATTTTTAAATATGTTATATAAATATAGTAAAATAAAAACTTTATTTTTTAGTAAGAATAAAAAATTATAGAAATAACTATTATCATATTAAGAAAATATACGTCACTTTTTATCTCTCTTTTTTACCCACTCTCTCCTCTTTCTCTCTCCGTTATTTAAAAGTTACATTTTTTCCAAACTTATTAATTTATTCAAATTCAAAATTTGTCATAAATGTAGGTAAAATCCCATGTAGATATTTTATTATTGTACTAAATTAAATACGCCACTTTCTATCTCTCTCTTTTTACCCGCTCTCCCCTCTTTCTCTGTCCATTATTTCAAAGTTACACTTTTTTCCCTAACTTAATAAGTATTCAAATCAAATTTTTAATCATTGTGGGTAAAAATCCATTTAGATATTTTATTATTGTACTAAAATTAAATTATATTTACATATAATGTTAAAGATGTGAAATACAATACTAATTGAAAAATAATTTTAAACAAACTTAATTGTGAAATACAATACTAATTGAAAATTATTTAAAAAAACTTAAATTTGCAGATATAAATCTTATAATAAGTCAATAAAAATATAATTTGAAATAATTGCAAATTGATGCTTAGGTTATTATGTAACAAATAATTCAATAAATAATAAAAATAAAAATTAACTTATGAATAAGATAATGATAGAACTGTAGTTATACTAATATTTTATTAATAAAATTTTTAAAAAATAATCTAAAAGTATATAACAGTAATTTTTCTGAAATGTAATACATACACAACTTATTTTTCTTCATCTTTTTTGAATTTGGGTGACATATAAATATTAGATTTCATTTTAATTATACCCATCAATCGAAAGGATTTGAAATCTTTTCACATTATTTCTTATACATTTTATATGTCTATGGATTAATAAAGTATATTTTGACAATCATAGATCAATTAATTATTGTATAAATAATAAGTTAATTAAAACTAATATGATATATGTCAAATATATCAAGAATAAAAAGAATGAGTGTTTTTATCATAATAATTTTAATAAAAGTATAAATTCAAATAATAATTTAATTCATTGATTTTTTAGTAAAATCTATTTAAAATTATTAATCAAATATATAAATACGTCAACATAGTAATTTATAAATATACCAGTTATATGAATTTTTCTTATAAATTTTGTTATTATTTTTAGTTACATTATTTATTTTGTTTTATTATTTCCCTCCCAGATAATTCTTATGTAAATTAATAGCTTTACCTTTTGACTTGATGCATATTCACACTTTTATGCGTCCATTATTTACTTCCCAAAAATTTAACTCAACCTATACATATGAGTTCATTAATGTTCTATTTTAAAAATTTACATCTATAACATGCAATCTTACTAATTATATTATTAAGTTTATTTATCATTAAACTTTGTAGAATTTACTAAATTTCTCTATTGCTGGTCGATCCCGCCGCGAAGCGCGGGTATGCTCCCTAGTATGCCCTAATTGAGGGGGTGTCAAGTTGTTAACATGTAAAATAAATGGGCAAAACAATACTTGGATGAGAGACCATTTACTCGATTTCCTACTTATTGTACTCATCCCCCTATTTATAATCTAACGAAGAGAGCTATATCTTTTCTCATTTTTGAGACACTAGGGTTTGTGTATGTCACTGTAATTTTTCCCTCTCTTCCATGGTGCTTGATTTTCTTGTTTAATAGAGTACATGGGGGAGCCTATTTGAGACATATTTATTTAATCAGGTAAGAGGCACACATGATATAGCATTTAAGCAATGAATGAAAAGCCTGAACTTACATTGTTTCTGCTATCCCCATTTGTTTGCTCCACTGGGCTACTTCCTTCGAGGGTTCAAAGGAAGATTGAGTTTATGATTGAGACATTTTTTATGGTCGGACAGTAGACAGTAAAGAGGAGGAGTACATCTTGTTGATTGGGAGGTGGTGACGCAACTTAAGAAGGATGATGGTTTAGGGGTCTTGAAGCTTGAATGCATGAGCAAGGCCCTACTTAAGAAGGACATGCCAGTCAGGGTGGAGGACTACATGCTTGTCGCATTGTCCAATGCTATATATCTCTTGGTGTCAAAAATCCTTGCTAATAGATTGCGAGAGATGTTACATCGTATCATCTCGCCTGAGCAGACGACATTTGTGCCTGGGAGAGGTATGGCGGGCGGGTTGGTGTTGGCTTCGGAAATGGTGACGGATTGGAAAAGAAATAGGATCAAAGGGTACTTTGGAAGGTTGATTTCTCCAAAGTGTATGACCGTGTCGATTGGAGATTCATATGAGCCTCGCTCGAGAGAAGGGGATTCTCGGTGACGTGGGTTGCTTGGATCAAGCTGTGTGTTACTACTGTATCCCATGCTGTGCTCGTTAACTGTAGGTCGGAGGGTGGTTTCTTCCAGCCGCAGAGAGGAATTAGGCAGGGATGTCCGCTGACTCCGCTTCTCTTTGTGATTGTGGCTGATGCTTTAGATGTTTTGATGAGGATGTCTGTTGATGAGGACTGGTGTTCATGATATAGAAGGGAGGACATTTCCATCTTGTTTCTACAATATGCTGATGATACGGTGCTGTTCTTGGGGGTTGAGGAGGAGAAGATTCGACGGGTTTCACTCATCATGGATAGCTTTGGGGACATCTCCATGCTCTAAATCAATAGGGAAAAGTCGACGATGGTATCTTTTAGCCTTGCGAAGGATGAGCTGCAGCGAGTGACTGATGTGCTAGGTTGCCCCACGACGGCCTTGCCGATTACATATTTAGGGCTCCCATTGGTGGTGGAGAAGTCGAGGTCCGATGATTGGAGAGAGCTACTGGAAAGATTGGAGGGGAGGCTGATAGGGTGGAAGGCGACGATGCTTTCCAAGGGAGGAAAGTTAGTGCTCTTGAAGCATGTTCTCACGACCATCCCAAATTTCTTTTGTTCCACGAGATTGCTGCCTGCGGGGGTCTGTGCTAAGATTGAGTATTTGATGAGGAGATTTTTTCTGGTCGGACGTGCGACATGGCAGGGAGGGTGTCCACCTGGTGGACTGGTTCAGGGTGACTGCGACCAAGAGGAAGGATGGATTAGGTGTGCTGCGGTTGGGGGAGATGAATAAGGCGTTTATGGCGAAGTGGGTGGTGCGGATTTGGGGAAAATCACATGACCTAGTATGTTGTTTGCTCATGAAGATCTATGGAGTTACCATGTCGACGGTAGTCATCCCAGGACGTCTTCTATCCTCTTTGTGGAAGGGGATTATTGCGATCATTTCGGAGACAACCATTAAGATGATACTAGTGCTGGGGTATGGCATTTGTTTTTGTTTCTGGAAGGACGACTGTACCCGGGATGGGGGGTGGGGGTGCGATACCCACGTCTCTTGAGGCTGGCTGGTGACAGCGAGGTGCAAGTGCAGCAGGTTTGGGACCATGGAGTATGATCGCCGACATTTACATCTACATTATTGGATCAGAGTTTTGAGGAGTTCCTCTGTCTACAGACATAGCTACTACAAAGTGAGAGTCCGTCTTCGGGTAGATATATCTATGTTTGTGGAGACAGGAGGTTTACGGTGCTGAAGGCATATCGCTATCTGGTGGAGGACGGGGGTGTATGCAGGAGGAGGTTCATGTGGATATAAGAATGATTTGGCAGTGCAAGGTACCTAACAGAATTAAGGTTTTCTTGTGACTCTTCAGATTTAGGAGGATCCTCACCAAGGCCTGCTGGGGACAATTACTGGTGTTGGAGTTGCGATAGATGCAGTTTGATGAGGGAGGATGTGGATCATTTATTCTTCTCGTGCCCTCTGCTGAGGTTTGGAATCGGGCCAACATCATGTGGCTTGCGTGGAGTGACTGTCCCGCCTTTTGGAGAGATCTTCGATCAATGTGCGGCTTTGGGCATGAGGACATTTCATACCCCTTGCGGTTGTCTGGTCGATTTGGTGTGCAAGGAACAAGGTCATTTTTGAGGGGAAGGCATTTCATATCGCTAAGGTAACGGGACATTGTAGGGCACTCTGTCTATCATGGCAAATGTGATATGATGTAATACCCATACTTTATTATTATATATACATATACATATACAGTGTGGTGGGTCCCAACTTGGGCCGCCACCCCTCTTTCTCTTTCAAAAAAAGGCCATTATAGCAACAATGTACTTATGATCATGCTGACTTTCATGGATATAGTTTTTTGTTTATCAAGGTCATGCTGGTCAAACTCATGTTATAAGGTTCTGAACTTCCATATACAAATCTTTTGAAGTTAAATGAAAGGGGTTACCTGATTCAAATAATATTGGGTTTGTTAGTAAAAAAGAAGAGAAACTTCAATTTCTATAATGCTTCTATAATACTCAAATCTACGTTGTAATCAACTTAGAAGTTCTTTTATATAGATGTGAGATGTGATTACATAATAATAAAACACAATAGAATAAACCCTCACAAGTCCTAATTAAATCCTATCTTAATTACCTAATTACCCACCTATTTAAAGCTATCTCAATTTTTCTCAAGTTATTTAGAACAAAATAAAAATATGGTAGACCAACTTAGATGAAACACTAATTATTTTTTTAATTGAGAAAGGGGTAAGACCCCGAGACGGGACTCACCGCGAAAATTGTATTACAGAATCAAAACTGAATCGTCATTATTGTAGCTAGGTCGAGACAAGGGCCCTCCAATTCCCATGTACATTCTCAGTATAGAAACGTTGGCCACGAAAAATGTTCTCATTCCTAGCACACCAAATAACCCACATGAGGGCAATCACAAGTGAGGCATCTTCCTATGAGTTCCCAACCGAGTTCCAGCAAGAGGCATCGCTGTCAGATATGAGCCACTGAATATCAGAGATGAGGTTCTGCAATGAAAGAAGATGTGGTTCATGACTTCATGTTCCTCTCCACACCTTTCGCACATCAAGTCATTCGTATTGAAGACTCTATCTCACCACACCTTGATCAGGTGGCGACTATGCCGGAAAGCCAAAGAAAAACTTTGATGCTTTGTGGAATTTTACAACTACAAATAAGTCTACAATCGCAAGTGAGATCATCCTACGAGGAGTTATTATTACGTGCGGAAAATCTATATGCTCTCTTATCGAGAAATTTCCCGCCGCCCAAACAAAATGGTCTCTGCCATTCATGAATCCTTCAAGATCTCCCAAGTTGCCCAACAACACATCATATTCCGCGATTCTTTACTCCGAGAAACCAACTGTAAAATCATGTCTCCAGGCTCCAGACATCCACACCTACATAATACAACATTCTTGTCTCCAGCTAGTGCAAAATGATGTGGCTAACGCTCCTGGAAGGTGCCCTCACATGTCCAATCATCGAACCAAAATCGAAATAATGCACCATTACCCACCACCATACGGACCATTTCTCCCAGTTTAAAGAATATGAGTGAGGCCCCGCCAAAGGGAGGAGGGAAGTCGAACAATAGTCCCAACAGGAGAACCTCGTACCACCATAATAACAAAAAAATGGTGCTAGGGGCACCCCTGGCGAACACCGCGCTGGTGTTGGAAGAAGCCACCCTCTGGCCTTCCATTCATGAGAACCACATACGATGCTGTCGTAATACATTTCTTCATCCATACGATCCACCTATCGGGGAGCCCCCTCTTCACCACAGATGTCAAGAGTATGCGCCAGTCCACACTATCATATGCATTGGAGAAGTCTACCTTCCACAACAGTCCTCTCTCTTGATTCCTCTTCCAATTTAGGACCATCTTGGAAGCAAGCACCAACCATCCGCTATGAGTCTCCCATGTACAAAAGCTGATTGCGTAAGAGAGATGATATCATTTAAAATAGCACGGAGGTGATTTGCAAGAACTTTGGCAATAATAAGATAGATTCCACTGGACAGGAATATGGGTCTGAAGGCTTCCACTCTGATCGGAACCTCTCGCTTCGACAGTATAAATATGGGTGCTTTGTTAAGACACTCGAAACCTCGATTGTCCTCCCAGAATTCTTGTAGCACCATAATAACCTCTTCTCTAATTAGGACCGGAATTCCCTATAGAAAGCGACCGAGAAGCCATCGGGACTAGGAGCACTGTTTTTTTCAACAGTAAAACTTCTTGCCTAACCTTAGCCTCCGTGAAAGGGGTCGCCATGGCATCTGCCTGAGACTGCAAGATCTCCTTTACACCCCTACCACGCCAACCCCATCCAGTGCGAGTAACCCTTCTGCTAAGAGTATGATAGTGGTTCCGGAGCGCACACCTAACCTCTAGGTATCCAATTACCTTTACCCTATCCATAACAATAGAATTAACATAGTTCGTATGCCATCTACCACTGGCCACGAAGTGAAAGAAACATGTGTTATTACCCCCATCCTTAAACCAACGTTGCCTCGATGGCACACTAATTCAATCCTAACCCTTGTATTGTGCCTGCAAAGTTAATATTTCCATGTTCTAACAACCTTAAATATGAAACCTTAAATATGAAATGATAATAATATTATGTTATTTTATGCATTTAGGAATAATTAACCATTTGTTACATGCAATTGATGATATAAAGGTAGTAGTTTTATCACTTGCATGTGAGAACCCTTGCAAACTTTTCGTTGCACTTTGAAAAATATAGCAACCGACACCAACCTTCTACTATTACACAACACGTTGCTTGGTAGGGACATTCCAATGACTTCTGATATTATGCAAGAATTCGGGTTAAAAGAGATCTGGAAATTTACATTGGTAGTCTTTTACCCAACACAACCATGTTTCCTTTACTTAGGCTTGGTCCTGGTTGTTAAAACCAGGGCCTTAGATTTTGGATTTCGATTTCGCTTTGTCAAGTTTGGAAAGAAAAATTTCGAAGAATTTCTGTGGAATTTCATTGAAATCTTTGGAAATCTTGGAAATGACTCTAAACTTGACTTTTTCCAAAAATTTAAATTTTTATTATTCTTAAGTCAATAAATAAATTATAAATGCATACTTATTTGTATAATAGAAGTGTAAATATAAGTTTTGAAATAATATTATCGTCATAATCATCACATATGATGATATGAAGAGCAACATGTTGCCTAGAGTTAGAACTGTATGCTAAAGTGGAAGCAAAACACCATGATAATCATCTCTTCGTTAAGAATGATGTGTATATAATAATTACTAATCAAAACACACACACACACACTTATATTATCAAAATAAAGAAAGAACAAAAAAATAAAGCTCTTCAAGTAAAACTTGAATTTAACTCTTAAATCTCGTGTCTAACAGATTTGGTTTGGTTTTAGATCTAAAATTTAGAGACTGACTAAAAAACTTTTTCAAACAATGTAAAGCACTCTAACAACTCAACACATTGGCGAATAAATAAGTGGAAATTCATTAATATATGCAAATTTTGATGGAAGTGAAAAGTATATTCCATTATTTTTGTTGTTTTGCCGAAACAACATACAATTTCATTGAAATTTTGTTCACATTTCGCTGAAAGTTTGTTTAAATCCTATAAAAAGTAATAAGGCAGTGTTTCGATTTTGGCGACCTACTGAAATGGAAATTTCAGAGAAATTCAGTGGAATTTCATTGAAATTCGGGGCCATGGTTAAAGCGGCAAAATGTTAGGAAGGTTGAATTTAGAACTGCCATCTTCAACAAAGAAAATAGTGTCATTTACATACTGCAAAATTGGTATCATTGTCGGCTAAACTCTCATAGGAGAAAAGGTTGACAATAGACCATCGGAGGTTGGGAGCTGCCTTTGACAAAGGTGTCACCCACACCAAGGACAAATAGCATTATGCTAATTGGTACTCTTGCTTGAATCTGCTGCATCTAAACTCTAGAACCTTCAAAATTTCCATCTAAGAACGGAGGAAGAGGCAGACTTAAGACAATACAATGCTTCATCATGGAAATCTAGAATTCTGGAAGTCCTCTCTTGTATACGGAACATTAAAAAAATTGTCTAATCCCGAGTAATATAACCCTTGTCCAATCTCGAGGAATGAAACCTTCAGTGAAGATCCTCCCCTAGCAGGCAACAATCTTAGAAGCAGTTAGAAAGCTATCTACATAAGATATATCTTTTATGGAAGGTGGTTGTATGTGACAATCACATTGTGTAAGATTTTTTTTTTTTGAGGAAGAAGAGGATGTGGCGTCGAGGAGATGCCCACATGTGTAAGATTGAGCCTATTAGCCTAAAAAGCAGGGCCTCAGATTTCAACAAAATTCCACCGAATTTCTCCGAATTTTCTATTTCTTTAGGTCACCAAAATTGAAACGCTGCTTTATTTCTTTTTCCAGGATTTCAACAAAATATCACTAAAATGTAAACGAAATTTCATCGAAATTGCATGTCATTTCAGCGGAACAAAAAAATAAGTGAATATACCCTTCTCTTTCATCGAAATTTACATATATTAATGAATTTTCACTTATTTATTCGTTGATGTGTTGAGTTGTTGGAGTGCTTTACATTGTTTGAAGAAGTTTCTTTAGTTAGTTACTAAATTTTAGATCTAAATCCCAACCAAATTAATTGGACAGAATATTTAAGAGTTAAATGCATGTTTTAACTGAAGAGCTTTATTTTTTTGTTCTTTTTTATTTTGATATATATATATGTTTTGATTAGTAGTTATTATATGTGTCACCTTATTCTTAATAATGAGGTGATTATCATGACTTTTGCTTCGAGTTTAGCAAACAATTCTGACTCTACGTAACACGTTGGTCTAAATATCAACATGTGTGATGATTACAACGATAATATTAATTCAAAACTTATATTTTTACAATTCTATTTCACAAATAAGTGCGCATTTCTATTTTATTTATTGACTTAGGAATATTAAAAACCTTAGGTTTTTGGGAAAAATCAAGTTAGAGTCATTTCCAAGATTTCCGACGATTTAACCAAAATTCTCTGAAAGTTCTCTTCCTGGACATGGCGAAATGAAACCGAAATCCAAAATTTAAGACATTCTTTGTTGCGGCTTTTGACTACTACAAGGAGTATGTGTGATTGTATAAGTACTAGTTTGTTACAACTTTCCAAATATTATGACTGTAAGTGTTTTCCTACTATCAGGTTAGATATAGATTGAGCTTGTGAATGCCACGCGATTTCTTGGTATTAACTTATTTGTTTGTGACTTGTATCGCATATATTTTACAATCACAAGCTATACAATGTATCTATTAGACATACATGTTAAAAAGATTTGTGTGTGTGTATGTGTGTCTGTCTTATTTTATTTCTAAAATTAAATATTGTTCCAAGTTGAAAGTATTTTAGTTAGATACAAGTTCGAAGCTATCATTTCTGTCTTCAATTTCTTACATAAAATATCATTTTGCTAGTACTATTTGTTGGCCTATCTTTTTCTTCGTTATTATTGCACGTCACCATTCTTTCAAATTCAAGAGGTGAAACTAATGGTGTCTAATTTTGATTCCAAATCTGGTTCTGATTCTTAGCAGTAGACTAGTTTTTTTATTGTTGGAGCGATTGGATGGAAATGTAATATATCATGTTAATATCTTACTATTAGTAAAAAACATGTATTTTTATATTATTTATCGAGTTAAAGAATATTAGAAGTCTTAATTTTAGAAAAAAACGAGTTTTCAAGTAATTCCCCCATTTTCTGGCCATTTCACCGAAATTCCGTCGAAATTCTAATGAATTTCTCTTTCCACGCTGACCGAAACGAAACCGAAATCCGACATTCAAGGCCTTGCAAAAAAGTCACCACTATGAGATATACTAAAGTTAAATGAGGCACTGGCATGCCAATTCTCAACTCTCAATCGAAGATCACTTAGGGAACATGAACAACAAGGATATATTCAGCTGAAAAAGCTGTCCTATTCCGTGATAATTCACCAAGTTCTAATGTTTTATCGCAGCATAAATGGTTGTGTGGGTTGATCTTTCACCAAAGAGTAGTTTAAACCATTGACACATTTCCTCTGCCAGGGGCTATGTTTACTACTTTGCTCTATTTCATTCTCTAGTTAGGTTATCATTGAAGATAGAAATAGCCAACCTTACATGCAATCGCAAGTACCTGGGTCCCCTTAAAAGGAAATTTCTTAAGAGATTGCCATATTGTACACCGCATATACATGGCAAAAAAAGATACAAAATATCAATTTGATCTCCTTAATGCTTGTAACTTCACATTTTTGAGTAAAATCTAATGCTACTTCTGAACTGGCTTCTAATGCTTCTAAAAAATTGCAGGCTTTTCTGTACTCTTTGGAGCGTAAGACTCCCCTTGTAGCATTTGGCCAAGACAGGTGTATGACGTTATTTGAGCACCCATCTGTTGAGTCGCTGCATACTGTATATCATGAGCCAAAGGTATAAGAAGAAAGCAGAACTAACTAACTTGGATATTTTTGGTTCATTTGATCACTGTTGTAGAAGCTTGTATCTTATACAGGCAGAAGTCATGCCTTCTATAGAGCACCTTCTAGCAACTGCTGATATACAGGTAAACTTTTTAAAAGTCAATTGCACATTTTTTTAGAGAAGCAAAGTTCAGTTGCACAATCATGCAATGTGGATTTACCTTTTCAAGCACGGGGCTTTTGATCTTTTGCCAACTTTTTTTGAAAATGTTTCTTCATTTCGCGTCCAAGCCTTTGTGGCTTTGATATGCTTTGCTTACATATTGCATGCTTGGTAATAAGAAAACAGAGTATATATAATAAATGATTTGAAATTCAATGGCCAATGTTGAGATATTAGTTATCTTCTATCCTTTTCTATGCATTCTCTTCTCTTTCTGTCTACACTATGTAATTTGCCAAATACGTTTCTCCTCTATATAAGAGAACTCTATGGCCTCATGAATAAACAACTCATTGCATTCTCTCTTCTAGTTCTCCACATGGTATCGGAGCAATGGTCCTAAACCGGGGTTATATCTAAAACCCACCGCCACCACCAGCCTTCGTCCTCCTCAAGCCTTGCACAAACCATTCTTCCTTGTTTAAGGGTCTCGTGCGAGGCCTCGGTGGGTTCCCCAAGCCTACCCTAGCACTAACCAGCACCACCAAGAGCTACCCAGGTGCCGCGCGGCACCGCTCTGCCCCACCCAGTTGCTACCCAACGCTACCCTACACCATGTAATTTGCCCAACATATTTTTCATCTCTATAAGAGAACCATAGGACCACATCAATAGAAAACTCATTGCATTCTCTCATCTATTCTCCACAGACAAGTCATAAGCATCGTTTTTTAAAGAAAAATAATGCATCTTTAGATGTCAGATATCTTGATGTCATGCATTCTGCTTGAGCTTCACGGTGTCAAATAAGTGAATTGCCTGAGTGGCGAGTTATTATACTTCGTGGTTAGTAGTTTACTCTTATTGCAAATAGTTGCCGTGCACCTGATTTCGTTTAGTTTTGATTTTTCAATCTATATTATTCTCACACCTTTTGTAACTATTATTTGGGAATAATTGTCCTTCTATATCTGGTGTAGATCTAAGACAATCTTTTGTAAATATCGTCATCTGCTAGTTATACATCATACCTAGAAATAAAGACGACGTGAAAAATGCCCATGCCATTTTAAATGGTACTGGCTACACATTGATTCGATGCCTAAAACTGATGTAATTTGTATTATAAATAAATAATAAATAAATAAATATCTGAAAATGCCACATCATTTTCTTTAGTTTCCTTCAGCAAAGCTTTGCCCCTTCTAGAAAGCATCTTTTTCCAACTTCTGACACCTTCAAAGCTGGGCACTATTTTACCTTCTTTGTATATGTCTAAACCGTTGCCTTAAACAAATTTTCTGCATGTTTTCTATTGGTGTCCTAACAACTTTTTGTTATTTCAGTTGCTAATCTGATCCTTACATCCAATCCACCTTAAAGAAATTTCTTCATTTTACGTTACATCATCGCTTGAACTTTTTGTTTCATTATCTCTTTATGAATTTGATCTTACTTTATATAGCCATACATCTACTAGACTATCTTTATATCAATTATAGACGTTCTCTAATGATTGAATGTGCAGTACAATATATTATTGCTGGTCTCACTCCAACTCTGCAGTAATTACCATTATCTTTGAGTTATTTTTGCGTGGGAAACACCTGAAAATCCTGCCACTTCAGCCACTTGCATTATTAACTTTTAAATCCAAAGGATGATCTCTACGGAATAGTAACCATCCAATTTCATCAATAAATAAAGGAAAACAGTGACAGAGAGAGACTGCCAAGTCAAGGTATAAAGTATAGACGCTACATCATCACCCTTGAGTGACCTACGAGGTCCACAACCATATTTGCCTAAATTGTCGTATTGGACTTCAACCTTTGATCAAATATGGTCCTCTCACTAATATTACCAAGCAACCAACCTCCCCTGAGGAGGCTGTAAAAGACTCATTCAAAAAACGATCAAACTAAGTGAGTCTTGCTTTTGTGAATGCTTGCTTAACTATCATTGCTTTGGAAAGACAAGTGTGTAATATCTTTGCTTCATTTGCCAGATGGGACAACTCAAGTCTACCCTCGATGTTTACCTTCTCATCTATATTCTGGTCACCAATATTTTCCATATGAGTAGCCACTCCATAAGTTACACATTCGATCATGGGCCTAAATGTCGTTGAATTTCGAGGATATTTCTCACAAAATATTATTTTGCCTATGTTGAGAGATTGTGAATTGAACTAATAGTGTGAGAGTTGTTTAGTCCAATGCCTTAAAGTTCATATTTCGGTTTCGTTTTGCCTAGTTTAGAAAGAGAAGTTTAGAGAATTTCACTGAAATCGTTAGAAACCATAGAAATGACTTTTTTTTATAAATTAGGATTTCCAATGTTCTTTAATAAAAAATAAGATAGAAATACACTCTTGTTTGTAATATATGTATAAATATAAGTTTTGAAGTAGTGTTATCGTCATAATCATGCCACATTCTGTTTTTTTTGAAATAAAAATATCTTGACACCTACTGATTTGTAGCAGCAACATGTTGTTCAAAGTCAAATTTGGAGTATGAACTAGAAGCAGAAGCCCTGACATTCTCGTCTTCAACAAGAATGGAGTAACACATGCAATAACAACATAGTATAACACATATATCAAAATAAATAAAGGAAAAAATATTGGGATTTTTACCCCATGAACCCTATAATCTTTGTAAATTACCTTCTCAACCATGTAAACATTGTTATTATTCCCTCGACCCCGTAAACTTACTAACTCTTACAACATGAACCCTACAGTTAACTTCCATCCATTTGGCCGTTAAAGTGAGCTGGATTCCGTCAAAAAATAACTATATTACCCTGTTTGTTATTCAAATTTACAAATGTATATATCTACCCTCTTCAACTCATCAAGAAGCATTATCGACGAACCACCTGGAGCGACACCGCCTTCATGCCTGTGTAAGAACAGGAAGGAAGAAGACCTATACTATAGATCTTTCTCCTTCTGGATCTAGACTGAGTCCTATAGCCACGGTTCCACTGCCCATAGGGAGCATCAAACCACTAGCAGTTCGTGATGGTGATGCTGGAGATCTAGTCTCCTTCCCCTACGTCGACAAAGGAGTCAACACCCACCTTCTTCCATCTATTGTGAACCTCAAGCATATTTTACATACCTCGGACATTTCTTCCCATCATAACCCGTTAGTCGAGCCTTTAAAGCTCGAGCTTCCATCACCTTCTGCAGGTGTTCCACGGAATGAGGAACCTTTAGTTGGGACCGACAGAACAACATAAGAGTAGTTCCATGGCAGAGATCAATATCATTCACGGTACTAGATTATCTCCTCCGCAGAAGCTAACCATACACGACAAGTCACAATAGCTCTATCTTTGGCCCGCCCTTAGCTGGAGCTTGAACCTCAAACATCACCGTAGCAAACCATCGAGCACATCAACAGTAACCACTGCCGTTCATCATCGTCAACAGAGGAGCTTTGACCTCCAGGAGTGGCTTCCTTTTTCTACACTCGAGCACACCCTCCACATCTTCTTCGCAATAACATTGATATCCTGAACTCCGCCACGTTTCCATCTTTCACGAGCCGCAACAGAACATCTACTAAGCTATGCAGCTCCTCTTTCCCGAGTAATTACAGTAGCTCACACAACGAGCAATACAATGGAGTCATGGGTCGAGGCGATTCGATCGAACTTATCCATGTCTCCTCGTTCTTGAGCAGCAACAAGCTGCAACCAACATCTGTACGTTTGATTTCGGAGCTTTTCCTTCTCAAGCACCATGAATTCTAACCGCAACATCAACTCCTGGTTGCAATCACCACCTTGAAGCTCATCCTTATCCTCTACATCAGCAAACTGGGAACTTGAACCCATACGTCAAGGTCTATCAGCTCACCCTCCACCGAAAGCCGCCATGTGAGGGAAAAATCACCCTTCATTTGGGTATGGTTTGATTAACTCAACATGAACTCAAGTAAGTTGGCTCAAGAAGAGTCAAACTAACGACATGGTTTATGGTGTAAGATGAAGCAACTTTACGGGAAATCCCAAAAATATTATATTAGATTAAACCTTGAAGTTAATTCTTGAAGCTTATATCCAGTTAATTTAGTTTAAAAAATATTATATTGGGTTAAAACTTGAAGATAATTCTTGAGGCTTGTTTCCAACTAATTTAGTTTGGATTCTAATCCAAAATATTAAGTAAATAAGCTTCTCCATAAAAAAAAATTTCCCTAAAATCTTAGCAAAGAAACAGGATGAAAGTTCGTTGACAATGACGGATTATATCCCCTTATTTTTGTTGTTTTGTTAATACGACACTTATTTTTTGATGAGATTTTTCGATAGTTCACCATAATCCTGGAAAAATAATGTAGCATTTCAGCAAAACTGACATGGACAAACTAAAGAACAAAGCAAATCATTTCAAAGTTTCAATTTGATGTTAGAGATTCATCTTAATTTATATTTTTAGAAGTTCTTTGGAATTTATTATTGTTGCTAGAGATTATGTTGCGATTGGGCACATCGAGATTGGTGTTCGTATCAAACGGTGATTCTTCTTCCCTAATATTGTTCACGGATCTTCGTTGAAGTTACCATGATAATTTCTCCAGATATTGTTAGTGGATTTCCTCCCACCCTTGTAGTTTTTTGAGGTGAACATCAAGATGCAATCCTCCGGTAA
This sequence comes from Ottelia alismoides, assembly GCA_037367405.1. Classification (NCBI taxonomy): domain Eukaryota; kingdom Viridiplantae; phylum Streptophyta; class Magnoliopsida; order Alismatales; family Hydrocharitaceae; genus Ottelia; species Ottelia alismoides. The sequence continues at coordinate 129,588 of JAZKJV010011313.1, forward strand.
GATAGCTCGAAAATCGAGCCTCGAATTAGACTCATATTTCTTGCATTGTTGTGTGCACATTTTTTTCTTGTGGAGTACGACTATTAGGGTGCACCATGCTTGTTTGAATTAGCATGGATGGTATACAAAGGCTTGTACGCGGGAGATGAGAGATTAATACCTCTTAGAATGTTATTAAGACTCCTCGGAGTTAGGGATTTAGTGCTTGGTGCCTCGAAGGAGGCCCATCAAGGGCTACCACGATCTCCTTGTCGCATTCCATCTTGACATATGGATCCCAATACCACATGTTGTTGATTGGAGTGGCGATGTGGTGGTGCTTTTTTGAAGGTGGCACGACAATACCGATGCTGATGTTATGACAGAAACTTCATAGATGGAGATAGGGGGGCTAATGATGGAGATAAAGAAGACATGCGACGCTTTCCCCATATCTTGATTGGGTCCCTTAAGGCCCCAAGTCTCGAAGAAGTAGTATCAAACCCTACTATGCTACAATGGTAACCCCCTCTTAGGCCTTGGGCTAGTTTGTTTTTTGTTTTAATATATTCCTTATAGGTCCAATAGACCACTTGTATTTTTTATAAGAAGAGGGTGGGATCCCATGATGGGACCCACCACAAAACTTACATTAAAAATAAATATCATGTTACAAGAGACCATGTCGAACACATGGCCCTACAATGATCCAACGCATTCATTGAATAAAAGGACTGGCCCCTAAAATATATTCATTTCTACAACACCAAATCACCAACAAAATCGTAAATGGGAAGGAACTCCTTCGAGTTGCCACAAACCGCCCGTAAAGAGCTTCAGAAAAGTGTGCGTCTACCCACAATGAGCCAAGAAATCTCCGCTTTTCTCCAGACCTGAACAAACTGACAACAAGTGGAGAAAAGATGATCCAAATACTCACTACTCAGTCACCAGCTCATACCTGTCGCACCATATGTCACTAATCTGAAGAAGCTTTTCCCTTCGCTCCTTCGTAAACACTCACCTAAGTCTAACAATCCATAGGAAGACCTTGATTCTTTTTGGAATTTTACTTCCCCAATTGTTTTTAATATCATGTTTAATCTTGTCTTGTACCACAAAGCCGTTGCCTGCAAAGAAGCGATACACCTTGATCGAGAACTTACCATCTGTCCATACGATATGATCACTTCCAGTAGTTGGGCCCTCTGCCTCTGATAAATCGCTGAGAATCCTCAAAAGATCATCCACTTTTTTCTCCGATAGGACTGCCGTAAATATAGGAGACCACGTACCGTGCATCCATACCCATTGCACTGATTTATTCCGATCCTCCGCGAAGGCGAACAACCGAGGGAACCGTACCCCGATGGCACCACTGCCTGTCCAATCGTCATGCCAAAATCTGAAATCTTTCCCTTCCCCCAGCACTGGCTACATCCTACCCACCATTGTAGGCCAATTTTCATAATCCTCTACCAGATTAGCGATGGTGTACGAATGGGGCCGACCACCAATCCCCTCTAATCCATAAATCCTCCTCGTCAATTGGGTATCAGGATCCTTTGAGTTCCAATAAGCGCACCACCCATTTCGCTACCAATATCTTCTTCATGTCCGCAATACCCCCAGGCCTCCGTTCTTCGTCGGTTTCGTGATCAAATCCCAACCTACCAAGTGCACTCCTCTCTTCTCCTGCTTACGATCCGACCAAAAGAAGCTCCTCATCTGAGTCTCCGGCTTCCTACGAATTCCCATCGGAAGTAGCCTAGTAGAGCAAAAAATGGGATGCTTAACAACACGTGTTTAAGCAGCACTAACTTGCCCCTGGACAACGTCGCTACCTTCCAGCCCGCCTTTTTGTTCTACAACGTGAGAGGCCTCCAGTCCGCTTTTAGTCTACCAAACACTGGAGGAAGACCCAAGTAGGTGATATGCAACTTGCTCATTGCAATACAAAAATTGACTTCCCTCAGTTGATCTGCCCGAGATATCCCCAAAGATATCCATAATCTGAGATGCTCATCTCATCTGTTCTACCCCACCCTTAAGGAGAATCAACATGCCATCATCATACTGGAGTAGAGGGATCGAGATGTCACTATTTATTTATCTAGCACACCATCCAACATCATTCGCTAGCCTTATCATAACTGTTAAGACGTCCGCCATGTTAACAAATAGTAAGGGAGCGAGTGGACATCCTTGTCGGGCCCCACGTTGTGGCTTTAAAGAGCTTCCCTTTAGCCGCTCATTGACAAGCACCACATAGGGTGTTGTCGTGATACACCGCTTGATTCACGAAAGCCACATCTCCGAAAAACCTCGCTTCTCCAAGGAGGACCATAAAAATCGCTAATACATGCAATCATACTTCTTAGAAAAGTCTACCTTCCAGAGCAAGCCTTTAGTAATATTTCTTTTCCAATCTAGTATCATCTCTGATGCTAGTACCAGACCGTCCTCCATCAACCTCCCATGCATGAAAGCCACATGTTCCGGTGAAACACCCTAGAGATGACTAGCAAGGACCTTTGCAATGATAAGACAAATGGCATTCTAGAGCACTATCAGTGTATAATCCTCTACACCGCTCGACACCTCGTGCTTGGGCAGTAGGAAAAGAAGAACCTTATTCTGATAATCAAATCCCCAATTGCCTGCTCGAAACTACTGTAGTACTTCCGTAACATCATCCTTAACTACCTTTGAAAATTCCCTATAGAACACCATAGGAAAGACATGTGGGCCCGGGACACCATCTGTATTAAGATGAAACACAACCTTCTTGACCTCTTTCTTCGTAGATTCCGCCATGAGCGTATTCCCTGGTGACTCGGAAATTCCTCTAACACCTCTTCTACACCACCCCTACCAGAACGACTGCGTCTCCTGCTGAAACCATAGAAATGGGAACAAAGCACCTCACTCACCTCTCGATCTCCCTGCACCTTAATACCATCATCATTAATCGAATGTACGAAGTTATGCCGCCTGTTCCTGTTAGCTATAGAATGGAAGAAACATGTATTTGTGTCACCCTTATTGAGCCACCTCTGCCTGGTCCTCTGTATCCAGTAGATCTCCATCTTTCTATCCTCCATGTGTATCTCTGGTTGCCTTGCCCTCGTCATCAAGTCACGTGCATCGTCAAGACCATCAAGTTTGCAAACCTGCTTCTGCGATTGCATCCGCATGGAGCATCGTTGTTCCCGAATCTGCCTACGATATTCCATCAAATATAATCGAAGGTCTACAGGTTTAGTGGCAAGACGAATTGTAGCCGAACCAGAAGGACGAATGCTCCTCCAGAAGTCTGCTATCATCTCATGTAATCTATCCTCTAATAACCATGCACACTTAAATATGAAGAAAGATCTCGACTGGAAGACCTCCCTCGAGTTCCATAGTAAATGCGTATGGTCCATATACGCCCTAGGGAGAGCATACACCCTTGCAAGACGGAAAAACTCCATAGCCTCTTTGGACATAATGAAGGGGTCAATGCGTGATCTTGACCTCGAGTTCCTCCAGGTGTATAAGCAATCCGATACATTCACAATCTGAAGACCAAGCTTACTAATCAGGAGGGAGAGCTCCACAGATCCTGTATCCGCCCAACCCCTCAAACACGATCGATCGTCCAGACGAGGAGTCCCGTTGAAGTCCCCTACATTAATCCAAGCATCCATCGGAAAGGATGCACATGCAAGACGAAGTTCCTCAGTAAAACAGAGATGTTCATACCATTGCATGACTCGTATACATTGGTAATAGCAATTGTCAGACCATCAGCCTTGCGATGCGACTTCGTAGAGATATGGTGCCTGCCCTTTATTTCTTCCAATGTTGTAAAAGTCCCCCGACTGGCCCGACTAGTAGGTCCGACTAGTCTAGTCAGTGGGATGGCCGACCGAGTACCGACTAATTCCGACTGGGTACATTAATCGACCAATTTTTGCTTGGAGATACCATATTTTTTATGTTCTATTTTTTTATAAGCAAACTTAAATGTTTTATTTAAATTCAATTACTTCTTTTATTTTATTATGATAGTATTAAAATGTACAAAATCTATGTATAAAAATGAGTTATATATTTAAAATAATCATAAAATTCAAAGCCGATTAAAATCCGACTAAATCCGATTAGTCGCCTGACTGCCGATCAAACCTTAGTCAATGACCCGGCCGATCGAGTGCCGACTACCGACTTTTTCAACCTTGATTTCCTCTCTCTCCGGCTCAAATTTATCATTATTCCATCTTGTGATGAGGCCCCCCCGAATCTCCTTCAGGTGCAATAGCCCTGCACTTAGCCAACTCTTCCCCTCCAATACTTCTCCAAACCACATCAACTTCCCAAGAAATCTTAGTTTCCTGCTACAAAGCTACATCCTCCTTAACCATGGCCTCAAATTTCAGCGAAATTCGGTCGAATTTCTGTCGAATATCGATATTCAGTCGAAATCGAAATTCGACCGAAATGACCGAAACGACCGAAATATGGGGGTCCTAATACAAAAAATGACCGAAATGACCGAAATTTCGGTCGAAATTCCACCGAAATTCCATCGAAATTCTGTTTTGGTCGATACCGAAATGGTGACCGAAACCGACATTTAAGGCCTTGTCCTTAACCCCCTTTTCAAAGTTTCTTACTACCCTTCTCTTCTCTGGTTGACTCAATCCCCTAGTGTTCCAGGTTAATATATTCATTGAGAAACAATTCTGGACCCTATTAGAGGCACCACTCCCAGGCATGTCGTCGTGCCTCTCTCCACTTCATCCCCTCTCACAGCTGCAAGGGGTGCTGGTTCACACTCGATGCTATGCTCATCTTGCACTGCCCTCGTGAAGTCCTCGTTGGAAGAGTCCTTCACCTCCAATATCTCCTTCGTGGATTCCATCGCCTCCCTCATCTCCTTGTTGGACGCATTTGCCTCCATCGTAGGGGCACCACTTGTCTCGTTGATCGTACCAGCCTCCTTTGATATTTGTTAACCCTTCACTATTATTCCATTTCCATTAGTTTCCTATTCATTCTATTCCACGCTGTGGATTAGTCTATGTGATATCACCTCACTTATCACAGACTTCAAAGCTGTGGATAATCTGGGATTGGAGGTTTCATTGAACTGAGCTCATGCCATAACACGTAGCCTCAACTAATCCTCCAATGCTACCTTGACCAATTTTTCTTATCTTATTTTCCATAGTTTTTAACCCTCAACTTGTCTAACAAGGAAGTCTACATTCCTTGAGGACCACATTGTTTAAAGCTACATGCTCGTAACCAATCAATTCTCTTTACCAGCGGCTTTAGGTACGTGTTATCATGACGTAGTTGCTACTTGTTACCCTCAAGCCTCCATGGAAAACTAACGTCTTCAGTCATGCAATTCGTTTAATGGCAGTCGAGTACTACATGTTGCAAGTAATTTATTTAGCATGATCAATGTATCAAGTCAACCATTTACAGGCTGTATGTCGGACATATAGTGTCTACTCAAATAATCTTTATTGTAATAAACAAAACATAGTCTTTTATATGATTCACGTAAAAACCATGTCAATATTACATAATACAGCAATGATATCATTTTCTGCATCAACCTTTAACTTGATTCACCTATTGATATCTGCGTACAAATACCCCTATAGACATGTATACTTTATTCATTGAACTTAAGTCCAAGAAGGCCTAATTTGGTTCTTAACAAAACTACCATGAATCATAGTAATTGCATGTCTCTATTATTACAACAATGGAAAACATATTAAGGATTTTAATGTAAACATGAACCAACTGAACCAAGCAGAATTTCTTTTATTAAGCACGCGAATGTTATTCGTTGACGAAGAAGACAATAATCAAGAATCTGGTGTAACTTAACTTGAAAACCCCCCAACAAAAGGAAATATTTCATTATCTGATCGTGTTTACCTTCACTTAACCTTCAATTAACTTAGATTCATGCCTACTAGGATGATAACGACTCTTGAAATTATTGAATTACACTTACGAATCAATAAATACGAAGAACATACGAAGAACATGCAGAGAACATGGAGAATGGACGAACAACACGAATAAACTAGATTTTCTTAAAATTTCAGCGGAGTTTTCCTTTATATCAAGTGATATTTCAAAGTGAATTTTGACAGAGTTTTCCGTTATATGGGGTGATATTTCAAAGAGGATTTCAACATAGTTTCTTCTTATAAAAGTAATATTCAAATGCAAATCAACAGAACTTTGAAAAGAATGAAATAAGAAGATCAGAGATGATGAAAAAACGATACCATTTACGTCATGGGTGAGTGAAGCGTGCGAGGAATCGTATGTTCGCTGATTGTAAGGCCATACTCACCCAAGTAGAGCGTTACTCAAATTTCTTCATCACATAATAACACTACTATTAACATGTAGTGAAGAATCGGTGTGTCTCATAACATGGGTGGATAAAGCATGTGAAGAATCATGTACACACCGACCATAGGGTTGCTCTCACCCAAGAAGGGATATGCTTGGGTTTCTTCCTTACATGCGGATACGAATATATAAAATGAGAGAAACATGAAAATCTAGCTCAAGTTGGATTTAGTTTCCTCCTAACCAAAGCCGATTATGAGAGGATTACACTTTTATCCTTCTCTTCTTTCGTGCAACACTTCGCTTACGCTTCTTCCCGTCTTCCCTTTTCATATCTCAACCTCTCAACTTTTGCTATGGGAGTGGTGGTGTATGGAATGGATGTGCAGAGAATGAAAGGTGTAGGGCTATATTTATAAGCATTTTCGCCTGCCTACACATCTCGATTATCACCTATTTATTGTGATTTGCGAATCACCATTCACTTGCTGTGCATGACAATCCCAATCAAGAGCTATATCATTATCAAATCCATGGGTTTTTCAGCCTATGATTTTACCCATTTCATCGGTGATGCTTAATTAATGCTAATTGCGATTAATTGGAGTTAATCACAATTGTTGAGATATTTATATCTCGTTATCTTTATTCTGTATTCTTTATTTCGTAGTTTCTTATTTCTTCTGTCTACTTTATGTAATTTTTCCTTATAGCTTTTCTCCTATATAAGAGAGCTATATGGTTACGATGGAATACAACTTTCCATTTCACGCCTTTTGATGAATCTCGTATTCATCATATTAAAATCAAATTATTAATCTCCTTGCTTAACTAATTCAATAAAAATCACAGACAATTCATTAATATTAAACATGTGTTATATTGTATATAAACTGCGTATAATTAACCTATATTTATTGTATTTAATTACTAGTCTCCTTTATTTTCAATCTTATAAACCCATAGAAATTAGGTTAATTAATTGTCTATAATTGTCTTGACCCTTAAAAGAAATTAAAAATACAAAAAAATCTCAAAGACTAAAAGCTGTGTTTTTAACCTTTAAAAATACACCAAAAAAATACACTTTTGTATAAATGACCTTTTTTTACTTTCTGTCCAACATGAAACTTGTAGATCTCATCGAGATCTACAACTTTCATGTTTTGACTTTTTCTTAATTTTGCTTCCTTTTATTTCTTTTAGAATTATCTTTGTTTTTCTATTTATTGATTTTCTAGAACGGCTACGTGGCGCTCTATGGAGCTGCCACCCGACCACCCCCTCTTGCGCCACCCGCCACCTCTGTCCGCCCTTGGATCACCTCCATCTCCACCGTTGATCTCTGCTCCATCTTCAGTCGTTCGATCTTCCTTTGGATAAGATTTCCACTGCACCTTCACGTTTTAACCTCGCCTACACGATCTCCTTCGCATCCTACGGCCACCCTCGCTCCACATCACCCGCTTCACTTCCAGCCACTAGATTCCCCTGAGATCTGATCTCAACCACCCGCTTCCGCATGCATCCCAACCGTGTAATCAACCCCCATCTAACGGCTTCGAATTCTCCACATCATCTTTTCTCACACAACCTTTCGATGAAACCCATGCTCCATCATAACTGTTCGTCACCGCTTCTTTCCTCACCATCAGATCGATCTGATTGATCAAATCTTAGCCTTCCGTCCGCGCCATTTGATGAACTTCAGATTTGCCTCTTTGATAATGTGGAATTGTCGTAGTATAGGAGGCAAATCTGGTTCAACAAAGACCACACTTTTGAATATTGGACATTATTTTACTTGACATGTTTACCAATGTTGAACTCAGGGATACATGCCTCTTTATTATCTTTATCAAATTTTGTCATTGATGTGTGATTATTTTCAAGTTTTTAGGTCTTCATGCAGATGCACAATAAAATGCGGGTCACATAACGCAAAGAACGATGCATGTATTTTTTATGAGATTTTTCAATGCAAATATAAGATGATGCATGAACATAATGCAATGTTAAATGCAAGAGACAAGCATGCAGAATAATATTTACAAATATGTCCTTGGGGAATGTCAAAGTAGTGAGTATAAATTATAGTTCAGATTCAGAGTCAATTTGAGAATAAAAATCAAGATTAAGCAACTATTAATGATAAATATCTATAGAGAAAAAGACACTACGAATCATCCAAAAATTAGCTCCATTAATTAAGTGTCCAATCAGTGATTATATTATGCCATAAAATAGATGATGAAACAAGCTTCAAAATGACACTAAAATCATGTAATTTGGATCTAAAATGCTCAAGATATGAAGTAAACGTTGCAAGGGCATAAATGTAATAAAAATGCGGGAAAAAAAAGATAATTATTGCAAATAGGCCCCTGAAAGGATCCATTTGCAAATACCAAAACCCAGAGGGGAACCCTCTATAATTTTTCCTTCTATGCACAAGGGTTTTATGTAAATATTGAAACCCGACATGGCCTTTATGAAATTTGTCCAAGCGTGCACGTGTAACACGTGCGCCTGGACCCAAGTGTGATTTTGGAGAATGCTGAGGCTATTTCTGCAAATGACCCAACCCCCTCATGCGCATTGCATGCGAGGGGTAGGCTCGAGAGACATCCTCGGTTCGGGCAATGTGTTGTCATCTGATGCTCCAGATCGGAGGCGGGGTGTGGTTGTCAGAGGTGCGCTCGAGATCGGAGGCGGGGTCCAAGCTCTGATCATTGAATGATATAGACCTGCAACGTTAGTGGCATAGCCGAAGCGTGGTGCTGTGCGGGGGTTGTGAGTTAGAAGGGGGCCTGAAGGGTTGTCAGGAATGGAGGCCTGAAACTTCCTCCGCTCGTGACGACGGAGGAGGGGAGTCGGAGTGGGGAGGGGTTCTGGAGAAAGGAGAAGGTGGTGTGAGGATCAGTGATGGGTAGCGCAAGAGGGGGCAGCCGTATGGCAGCTCCAGAGAGCGCCACGTGGCCGCTTCAGAAAAATCAATAAGTAGAAAAAACAAAGATAATTATAAAAGAAATAAAAGGAAGTAAAATTAAGAAAAAGTCAACATGAAAGTTGTAGATCTCGATGAGATCTACAAGTTTCATGTTGGACAAAAAGTCAAAAGATGTCATTTATACAAAAGTGTATTTTTAGGTGCATTTTTAAAGGTTAAAAACACAACTTATAGTCTTTGAGATTTTTTTGTATTTTTAATTTCTTTTAAGGGTCAAGACAATTATAGACAATTAATTAACCTAATTTTTATGGGTTTATAAGATTGAAAATAAAGGAGGCTAGTAATTAAATACAATAAATATAGGTTGTTGACGCATACACATTAGTAGTTGTACCTTTCTGTTATTTCTAATTTTAGTTGTATGCTTTATGTAATTTACCCACAGGCTACTCTCCTATATAAGAGAGCCTAGGGCTTATGGAATAAACAACTTGCTCATTTCTCCCAACATGGTATCAGAGCGACGGTCCTAGACCGGAGTTCTTGAAACCCTAACCCTAACCCTACCCCACCCGCCGACCCCCTTTCTCTCTCTCTCTCTCTTCTCCGCAGATCGACGCCGCCCTTCTCCTCCGATCGGCGCATCTCCAGCACATCTGCGGCGCATCCCAGCCGCATCTGCGCCGCATCTGCGCATCTGCGGCGCATCCCAGCCGCATCTCGACGCACCTCAGGCGCATCTACGACGCGCATCACCGCGTGATCTGCGCCTCACCTACGCGCGCACATCCAGTGCGCGATATCGCGCATGATCTGCGCATTCCCAGCGCCTGACCGAGCATCCACATCGCATTCACAACGCATCCACAGCACCTTACAACGTGCGTGAGCCATACGCGCATACACAGCGCGTGCCCAGCGCATCCAGTGCGCGTGTCCAGCGCACTAAGTGCACAGCACACACGATCTACTGCGCATCCAGTGCGCATCGAGTGCTCCGAGTCCTGTAGCTACTGTGCGGGTGCACGGTTTCCAGCCCTAAGACCCAGAACATCATCATGGGTTTAGTTGCGTGAGGTCTACACGTGCAACTAAACCCATTTATGTCGTTGTTGACAAATCATAGTGTTTGTCAATCGTTCCAGTCTTCATTTTCAATATGTCAGAGAGCAAGGCAGATATCCCATCTATTAGCGCATTCCGTGGTCCAGCGCCTATTGTCAAGATGGACGGTACCAATTATGAACTGTGGGCAATGCAATTCATGAGCATGATGAAGTCTACTGGTAAGAAGCATATTCTTACCGAACCAGAGCCTGCTGAGAAGACTGGAACCTATGCCTCCTGGGAGGCTGATGACGCATACGCCAAAGTTTGGCTATCTGGTACGTTGGTAATTGAGATTGCCAATGACATTCTCCATCAAGCCACAGCGAAGGATATGTGGGACATTCTGGCGGCTACATATTCCCAGGCAAAGAACGAGACAAAGATTCTGCAACTCCAGCATGATATCTTCACCATCAAGCAGAATGGTCGCCCTCTACATTCTCTCTATACATCACTGAGAGGGATGTTCGAGAAGCTATATAGTTTCATGCCCTTGACAGCCACGCCAAAACAGCAGAAGACATATAGAAACGCCACTATGGTGGGTGTGTTCCTAGCTGCACTTGATCCTGAGTACGAGGCAGCACGATCACAGATTTTGGCCGACTCTACTATTCCTCCAATGGAGGAAGCCTTTCATAGACTGAGTCGGATCACAGTTCCCTCAACTGCTGCAAGTCAGAACTCTTCAGCCATGGCAGCAACCAGAGGTCGTGGTTCATATCACCAGGGTCGTGGACGTGGACCCCGTGGGAGGAGTGGCCGCACTAGGCCAACATGCACCTACTGTCATCGAGTCGGACACAATAAAGACACATGCTACTCAAAGCATGGATTTCCTGCATCAGCTCGAGCTGCTGAGCAAATAGAGCCTCCGTCTGCTGCTACCCTGGATCAACGGTTTGATGATCTAGTTGCCCGTCTGAGGGGCATTATACCACCATCCAGTCCGGCACCGACTACAGAGAGTCATTCGGATGCTGCTGCTTCTGCCTCCGCATCTACCAGTTCTTCAGGTAGTACACTTGCACTTCACAGTAGTAGATCTGATACATTGCCATGGATTATGGACTCAGGCGCTACACATCATCTATGTGGCGACCAGAGTCTTCTTACAGGATACACTCAGATCCCTCCAGGACGGACAGTAGTCATTGCCAATGGCACCCATTCCCCGATCATTGGTCAGGGGGAGATTAGACTGACATCTTCCATGCAGCTCAAGAATGTGTTGCATGCACCCGATTTTTCAATGAATCTGTTGTCAATTAGTCAGATTACGAAGGATCTTCATTGTCGAGCAATTTTTGATCCATCTTCGTTGATTTTTCAGGACATCCATACGGGCAACGTGATTGGTCGTGGCTATGAGCAAGGAGGCCTCTACCGCTTGAATCAGACCCCATTCGCTGGAACCACTTCCTCTCCTACTGGACAAGTATCCCCTTTACTGTGGCATCTGCGTTTTGGTCATTTACCGCTTCAGAAGTTGCGTCATGTATTACCTTATAGTCTTCCTCACACATCTGTTCAGTGTGAGGCGTGTCAGTTGGGAAAGCATCACAGGTCCTCCTTTCCCAGTCGTCCTGGTCGGAGTAGTACCTCCAAGTTTGAGTTATTTCATGTTGATGTCTGGGGTCCTAGTCGTGTACCTGATCATTAAGGACAGATTTTATATGGTACTTGTGGATGATTTTTCTAGGGTGTCATGGGTGTTTCTGATGAAAAATAAATCTGAAGCCGGAAATATAATTATTCATTTCATCAATGAAATACAAAATGTATTTTCCGCTTTGGTAAAATTTGTGAGAAGTGACAATGCGTTAGAATTATGCACAAATGCTCTTGCTATTTACTACTCCTCAAATGGGATTGTTCATCAAACGTCGTGTGCTCATACGTCTCAACAAAATGGAATTGCAGAAAGGAAACACCGTCATCTTCTTGATGTCACGAGGTCTCTTCTTATACAGAGTCATGTCCCCTACTCCTACTGGGGTGATGCTGTTCTCACGGCATGTTACCTCATTAATCGTATGCCCTCTTCTGTTCTAAATGAACAGATCCCGTTTACCATTATTCATCCCGACAAGGAGTTATTTTCACTTACGCCTCATGTGTTTGGGTCGGTTGCATTCGTCCACCAGTTGTCCCCGGGTACTGACAAGCTCTCTCCTAGGGCTGTCAAGTGTGTTTTTGTCGGGTACTCCAGAACTCAAAAGGGGTACAAGTGTTTTGATCCTCAGCGTCGGCGGTATATGATCAGTGCAGATGTTACATTTTTTGAAAATATTATGTATTTTTCTGCCTCTGGAGACAAGCAGCAACCACCACTTTTCACTGACTCCATATATATGACACCACCTCCACCACCTCAGCTGCCGTCACCACCACCACCACCATCACCACCACCACCACCACCGCCGCCGCCGCCACCACAAATTATATCACCGCTACCATATCATTATACCCGCAGGCTTCCTCCCGCTCATGGCCATGACTCGTCTACTAGCTCGCCTATGGTATGTAATGATAATATTAATGTTGATGGATCTGACGACATTTCTGAGCAGGATACGTTGCAGGGGCCAGAGGAGAACATAGTTGATTTGGATATACCCATTGCTCTGCGAAAGTCGAAGAGAAGCTGTGCTACATATCCCTTATCAGCATCCGTATCTTTTGAGAGGCTATCTGGGGATTTCAGGTCCTTTGTTGTGGCACTTTCAGCTGTCGAGATTCCGAGGATTCATCATGAAGCTATGCAGGATAGCAGATGGAGGCTAGCAATGGAGGAAGCATGGCCTCAAATTTCAGCGAAATTCAGTCGAATTTCTGTCGAATATCGATATCCAGTCGAAATCGAAATTCGACCGAAATGACCGAAATGACCGAAATATGGGGGTCCTAGTACAAAAAATGACCGAAATGACCGAAATTTCGGTCGAAATTCCACCGAAATTCTATTTTGGTTGGTACCGAAATGGTGACCGAAACCGACATTTGAGGCCTTGGGAGGAAGAAATGGCGGCACTCCAGTCCAGAGGAACCTGGAGTTTGGTTCCTACACCTCCAGAGGTGAACCCAGTGAGCTGCAAGTGGGTGTTTACAGTGAAGCACAATGTCGATGGTTCAATTGATAGATTTAAGGCACGACTGGTTGCACGTGGCTTCACACAGACATATGGGGTGGACTACCTTGATACTTTTTCGCCTGTGGCACGTCATTCCACCCTACGGATCTTATTGTCAGTTGTAGTTGCTAGGGACTGGCCACTTCATCAGTTGGACGTGAAGAATGCATTCTTATATGGCGATTTACAGGAGGAAGTGTATATGCAACAACCACCTGGGTTTGCTGTTGAGGGGGAGTGTTCCAAGGTATGCAGGTTACATAAGGCTATCTATGGCCTTAAGCAGAGTCCCAGAGCTTGGTTCCAGAAGCTATCAGATCTCTTTGAGAAACAAGGATACAAGCGCTCCAATGCTGATCACTCCTTGTTTGTGCAGAAGACCACTAGAGGTATTACTGTAATCATGGTTTATGTTGATGACATCTTGATTACAGGAAATGATGAGCAGGGCATAAAGCAGGCGAAAGAAAGACTGGGAACCGAATTTGTCACCAAGGACTTGGGAGTCCTGAGATATTTTCTGGGACTGGAGTTTGCCAGAAATCAATATGGATTAGTGATGTCGCAGAGAAAATATGTTACAGACCTATTGAGTGAGACAAGTATGCTAGGGTGTCGGCCTGCTACGACACCAATGGATCCCAGCATGAAACTCTATGATGATGACACGAAAGAGGTGGACAAAAGGAGGTACAGAGAACTGGTAGGCAAACTACTGTATGTCACGATCACTAGACCTGATATATCATTCGCAGTGAGTCGTGTGAGCCAGTTCATGGAGCAACCACGTCAGGTCCATATGGATGCTATACACATGATTCTGAGATATCTGAAATCATCCCCAGGTGCAGGCTTGCTATTTAAGAAGGGAAAGGAGATCTCTATCACAGCATGTGCTGATGCGGATTATGCAGGATGCCCCAAAGACAGGAAGTCCACTTCAGGATTTGCAGTTTATGTTGGAGAGGCATTAATCTCGTGGAGGAGCAAGAAACAGACAGTGGTAGCCAGATCCAGTGCTGAATCAGAATACAGAGCTATGGCCCAGGCTAGCACAGAAATGATGTGGGTAAAATCTCTTCTTACAGATCTATATATTGATATACCGCTCCCTATGAAGCTGGAATGTGATAACCAGGCAGCCTTGTTCATTGCAAACAATCCAGCCTTCCATGAGAGGACCAAGCACATTGAGGTTGACTGTCACTACATACGTGACATGATTCAGAAGGGTTTCATTGCTACATCTCATGTCACCTCAGAGAATCAGACGGCTGATATCTTCACCAAGGCTTTACTTCGAGGCCCATTCCAGAAGTGTGCATCCAAGCTGAGCATGATAGACATCTATGCTCCATCTTGAGGGGGAGTGTTGACGCATACACATTAGTAGTTGTACCTTTCTGTTATTTCTAATTTTAGTTGTATGCTTTATGTAATTTACCCATAGGCTACTCTCCTATATAAGAGAGCCTAGGGCTTATGGAATAAACAACTTGCTCATTTCTCCCAACATAGGTTAATTATACACAGTTTATATACAATATAATACAAGTTTAATATTAATGAATTGTTAGTGATTTTTATTGAATTAGTTAAGTAAGGAGATTAATAATTTGATTTTAATATGATGAATACGATCTGATCAATTCGTTCTTTTTTAATATGATGAGTACGGGATTCATCATATAAATCAAAGTTTTAGAGAAAAATCGCAAGGCTATAGACTGTAGATTGTCAGATTTTTCAGAGATTAACCCAACCCTTTGTTCATACCATATTTACCTTGAGGATAATGCTAAACCCTCCCGTGAATGCGAACGTAGGTTGAATCCAAATTTACAGGAAGTAGTTAAGAATGAGATCGAAAAATGGTGTAAGGCTGGTTTCATATATCCCATCTCAGACTCCAAGTGGATGTCTTTTTTGCATGTCGTCCCGAAAAAGTCGGGACTTCAGATTATCACCAACGAGGAGCGAGATGAGATCACAGCACGAGTACCCACGTCCAAGGTTGCAAAAGTCGGTAGTCGGTACTCGGTCGGTTGGATCACTGACTAAGGATTAATCGGCAGTCGGACGACTAATCGGACTTTAATCGGCTTTGAATTTTATGATTATTTTAAATATGTAACTCATTTTTATACATATATTTACATAGTTTTTCTACATTTTTATACTATCATAATAAAATAAAAAAAAGTAATTGAATTTAAATAAAACACTAAGCATATTATAATAAGTCTGCTTATAAAAAAAGCAAAACATATAAGAATATGGTATCTCCAAGCAAAAAATTGATCGACTAGTGTACCTAGTCGGAATTAGTCAGTACCCGGTCGGTCACCCCACTGACTAGACTAGTCGGACCTACTAGTCAGGCCAGTCGGGCGACTTTTACAACCCTTCGTGGTGCATCTGTGTGGATTACATGCGCCTGAATACCGCATCGAAGGACCACATTCCGCTGCCTTTTATTGATCAAATTTTAGAGAGATTGGTAGGGAGAGAATACTTATGTTTCTTAAACGGGTACTCGGGCTACAATCAGGTAGCCATCGCCCCTGAGGAATAGGAAAAAACTACTTTTACATGTCCATTCGGCACTTACGCATTCAAGCGCATGCCTTTTGAGCTTTGCAATGCCCCCGACACTTTTCAGCGGTGCATGATTGCGGTTTTTGCCGAAATGGTTGGAGATTTTTTGGAAGTCCTCATGGATGACTTCTCGGTCCATGGTGATTCATTCGGTGATAGCGCATTGCACCTGGATCGAGTCCTCTAAAAGTGTACGGAAGTGAATCTGGTGCTCTCTTGGGAGAAAAGCCATTTTATGGTAAAGGAGGACATTGTGTTGGGGCACGTCATCTCCAAGAAGGGAATGGAGGTTGACCCTGCCAAGGTGGATGTGATCAAGAAATTCGAGCCACCTACCAATGTTAAACAAGTGCGGTCTTTTCTGTGGCATGTCGGATTTTATAGGAGATTTATTAAGGATTTTTCAAAAATTACCCGACCGTTAACTGACCTCTTAGGGAAAGATACTGAGTTTCATGTAGATCATAAGTGTCTTGAAGCTTTTGAGCTGCTCAAAAAGAGGATCATTGAGACTCTCATCCTACAAGCCCTCGACTGGTCTCTTCCCTTCGAGATCATGATAGACGCTTCAGATTTTGTAATAGGAGATGTGTTAGGACCAGTGTTGCAATATTCGGCCGACTAGACCGACTAGTCGGACCGAATATGCGATGCGGGGGGTACACCGATTAGAATAGCCCTTATTTGGCCATTATTTGGTAAACCGACTACGCGGCCCGACTAATCGGGATAGTCGGGCGCAAAAACGGCCGACTGGGCTTTTAGGGATCGTCGGTCAGATCCGTTTATGGATCCGACCCGCATATGAAACCCAAACCCAACTATCCCAAACCCTTCCGTTCAGGGTAAAAACATCGTATGCCCTAACCCATCCTGCCGTCCTGCGAAATACGAAAGTCTAAAGCCTGCAGCGCCGGAGATATCGCGGGTTGCGGCCAAGCTCGGAGTTTCAAGAAGCTCCGACGACAACTCCTTTCGAACGTCATCGCCATTCATCCCCTGATCGGCCTCCAACGAGTTGCGCCGTCAGTGATCCGCTACTCGCCGGTGGTAAATGTTTTATTTTTATTTCAGAAGTTATATTATACATCTTAATAGATTTTTTTCATTAGTTATTTTATATGTATGCATCTTATTGTCAGTTTAATGGTTTTATTGAATTAGATATTATTTTTGCATCAAATAAATAGTTGGTCACAATATTTCAGATTTTAGATGTAGCCCTTTTTCTAATATGTTATACTGCTTTTGCAATACATGGTTTTGCAATGTTGGTCATGGGATTTTAGATTTTAGTTGGTCACAAAAACAGATTTATTTGACCTGTGCACATACTGCTTTTGCAATGTTGCACACATATTAGTAGAAGCAGTGCCATCAATCAGATTCACAGATTGACCGCAACATCTTGCTCTTGCTAATTCAATTTCAATGCATGGTTTTATTACTTCTTTCAGCAGCACTTCCAACCATTAAGCTAAGACCCTCTTGTTCCATCTTACTCACCATCCTTTTCCTCAAGGTCATTGTGTCAGGCAGTTAGATGTAGCCCTTTTTCTAATATGTTATAATTATACCTGTTGAGAAATAAATATGCGGAAGCGAATATGGAAAAGATAAAGAAAATAAGGACGGGATTTAACGTGGAACCCTACTCCGTAAGGAGCGGGATGAAACCACGGGAGAAGCCCTCAAAGGGACGGATATTCTATTGGAATTTCTCAATGAGTATAGGGGGTGTGAGGCTCTTTATATAGGAGCTCAAGTGAGAATATTCTATAGGATATTCTCTATAGAATACTCTCTTAATAAATAGCCACACGGAATATTCTCTAACAGTCCCCCTCAAGCTGGAGCTGAGAAAGCTGCAACTTGCAACAAAAAGAAAGTATACACCACATCTTCACACGATACATCACAAGAAGAATACAAGCCCGTTGCTGGTAGAAGACCTCGCACGAGGACGGGTCTGCGGCTTTCAGGTCATCGGAACGTATCTCTGTCATGCCTGTAGAACCGCTGCGATATCAGGTCACCGGAACGTATCTCTGTCGTGCCTGGAGGTCACCGGAACGTATCTCTGTCGTGCCTGGAGTAGAATCGCTGCAGAAGAAGAAGTCCAGCGTGGAGTAGTAGTCGGGTCGCAAAAGAAGAAGTATGCGCCCTGTCGAAGAAATTGATGCTCGGTGAAAAATGGATGCTCTGTAGAAATCTGGTCTGTCAGTCGTGGATGGACAATAGAAGTTGTGAAGAATACATCTCTGACTCCCCCTTTCTCCCATACTTGATAGAATAAAGGGCATATAACATCAAGTTGGGAGAAACAAATGAATAACATGCAACTTTTGTTTTTTTTTCATCATTTTTTTGTTTCACTTCTTCCTTTTTTTTGCACAATTCTTTTTTTTTTTACATCTCTTTTTTCTTTTTTTTTGGGTAAAGCCGTTCAACCTTTTCTTTTCCGGCTTTTGCAAATCATCATTTATTTTGCGTACGGCTTTTTTTTCCTTATACGCACCTTTTTTTTTTGTGAAACAACATACAACCTAATTTTAGGCCCAAACTCTTCTCTCTCAAAAAATTTCTTTCTCATCTCTCTCTTTTTTTTTAACATCTCACAGCCCACTTGAGCCTTATAACAAATCACCAGAATTTTTTTAATGACCACGCACGGCAGGTCACATCTCCCCCCTTCCGTTTCCTTTTAAAAAATAAAAAAACCACGTTAGGGTTCCCTTGGGAACCCCATCTCTCGTTAAAGGCCACCGCCCCTGAAGGAGCTCGATGGGTGCGCCGCTAGGCGCCTGGGCATGCTGCCGAGAGGAGATCGGGCCAGAGATCGCCCCTGTGCGCCAAGAGCAAATGCGTCTGCTGGAGAGCCCGCAAGGGCAGGAGGTCGCCGATGTAGTGGATGGGAGCCCGGCCTGGAAGAGGACCGCCCTCGCTGCGGAGGGGGCGCGATGGGAGGCACGTTTGGTGGCGATGGGAAGCGTGCTGGGCACAGGGGCTCGTGTTGCGCGAAGGCGGCGATGGGCTAGGAGTTGCGCGTGAGGGTCTGAGAGGAGGGAATAGCGCCGTCGTTTGGGGTAGCGGCATCGGGAGAAGGAAGGCGCCGAGAGGAAGGAGCTCGCGCTCCTGTTGCTGCCGATGGGGAAAGGGGGGGCTGCGCCTGGGGAGGGCGCGCCACTCGGGGCGTCGCCTGGGGCTGGGCCGCACTAGGTGGAACGGGGCTGCGCCGCCGTGAGGAGCGTCCTGATGCCGCCTTGAGGTCGTGAAGGCGCTTGGGTCTGGTGGAGGATGTGGCCTCCTCCTGGAGGCATCGTGCGGCCTGAAGATGGGGCCTGCACGAAAAAGATCTGCTGAAATGTGCTGAAGCGCGCCTGGAGGGCCCCTTGACTCGAGATGGCGCTTGGTCATGTGCAGAGATGTGCTCGGGGCTGCACCTGGAAGGTGCGTCTGGGTGATCCAGAGGTCGACTGCCGGAGAATGACTTCGTTGGGTGCCAGGAGCCGCGTTGGAGAAGATAGAGCGCCGCTAAAGAGGCCTGGCCAGAGGGTGTTAGACCTGGAGGATACACGGCCTGGTTTGCCGTGAGCGGCTGTTGAAAATGCGGCCTGGAGCTGCCTGGATGCGGCTTGGACTGCTGCCTGAAAATAGGGGTTCAAAGCAAACCCTAGAACGCGATCTTGAACAAGAGCCAATCCGAATATGAACAATAATCGAATCTTAAAACATAACATGATTCCACAAGAATCGAACCCGCTCTGATACTATGTTGAGAAATAAATATGCATAAGCGAATATGGAAAAGATAAAGAAAATAAGGACGGGATTTAACGTGGAACCCTACTCCGTAAGGAGCGGGATGAAACCACGGGAGAAGCCCTCAAAGGGGCGGATATTCTATTGGAATTTCTCAATGAGTACAGGGGGTGTGAGGCTCTTTATATAGGAGCTCAAGGGAGAATATTCTATAGGATATTCTCTATAGAATATTCTCTTAATAAATAGCCACACGGAATATTCTCTAACAATACCCATGTTTGCTTGAAGTTATTTTTTGCATCAAATAATGTGTTGCTCCTCCTTGCATGTAGCCATGTTCCTAATTTCAGATTTTGGATTTGGAAAAAATGGTCAATATATTTCTTTGTGAATTGATTTTTTTATTTGTGAATTGTAGAAATGGCTGCACTTTCTAATATTGGGTTCGATAGTGACACAACATTTTATACGCCACCAGGATCGAATGATCCCGCTTGGCAATTCGGTTATCTTAAAAAACCGTCAGATGCAAATACTGTTGTTTGTAGATTCTGCAAGAAGGTGTTTAAGGGAGGAATATTCAGATTTAAGCAACACCTTGCACACAAAAGGGGGAATATCGCTCCATGTCCAAAAGTTGATGAAGAAACAAAGAAGCAGATGTCTGCATATTTAGATGAGCTGATGAAGAAGAAGGTACAAAAGGCAAAAGAAATTGATGATATCCGAAAAGAAGTAGACATCATGAGTGATGTTGGATCAGGAGCAATAGATAAACGACCTCGATTATCTGAATCAGCTGGTGAGGACATGGGAAGCTGTGGACCCACGCGCCAAATGACAATTAAAGATGCATTTGCTAAGGATCATCGAGAAAGAGTCGTCTCTTACATATGTGATTGGGCATATATGGCATCGATTCCATTTCATGCACTAACAATTAAATCATTTTGGCAGTTGCTCGAGGCAGTTGGGCAATACGGTCCTGGTCTTAAACCTCCCACGAGGCATGAAATAAGCGGTCCATATTTGAAGAATGCGGTGAAAAGAGTATCGGATGAGTTGAATTGCCACCGAGAGATGTGGAAATCAACAGGTTGTTCGATAATGACTGATGCATGGACAGACATTCGTGGAAGAAGTCTCATGAATTTTTGTGTCAACTGTTCTCTTGGGGCTTCATTTTTAAAGTTCATGGACGCATCAGAAGATGCACATACTGCGGAGTATATCTTCCAATCAGTTGATCAATGTATCAAAGAAGTTGGGGTTGATTACGTTGTACAAGTTGTTGCTGATAATGCTTCCGCAAATGTAGCAGCAGGAAGATTGTTGCAAACAAAGTATCCACATATGTGGTGGACATCATGTGCTGCTCATTCTATTGATCTTGCATTGGAAGAAATTAGCAAAGAACCGAGGATCAAAAGTGCAATTACAAAGGCAAGGAAACTCATAGTTTTTATATATGGTCATACGAAAACTTTAAGCTTGATGCGAATGTTCACAAAGAAGAGAGACATTGCAAGACCTGGGCAAATTAGATTTGCAACAACATTTTTAACTTTGGAAAGCATTTTGGAAAAAAAGACAAATTGCGGTTGATGTTCTCTTCAGATGAATGAAGAGCTTTGAAATGGTCAAGGACAAGAAAATGGTAGGAGGTATCATCAATAGTCTTGAGCCCGACATTTTGGAACCAAATTACACTTGCAATTAAAGTGTTTACACCATTGGTTCGTTTCCTACGTGTTGTTGATGTAGATCGCAAGCCATCCATGGGCTTTGTATATGGCTGCCTAGAACAAGCTAAACAAGAGATAATGTCATCTTTTAATGGTTTGGAGTCATCTTATAAACCATTTGTTGATGCAATTATCTCTAAAAGAAAAGGAAGGCTTGATACCCCATTGCACCTCACTGCATATTTCTTGAACCCGTACTTCTTCTACAATGATTGTAGCATGTTCAATACAAATGCTGTTGTGAAGAATGGATTTATGAATTGCATGGAAAAGTTTTATCCAGATTTGGATATTCAAGACATCATCACGAGAAAGGAGTTAACTGCATATAAACTAGCTCAAGGATTGTTTGGTAAGCCATTGGCAGTGAGACAAAGGATAGTAAATGATGGACATTCAGGTATTATATTTGTTAGCATAATGTACTACTTGAATAGAATCAGTCATATATTGGGTTTTTAAACTTCACATGCTTGAACAGCTAGCTGGTGGGCTATTCATGGGATTGAAACACCCCATTTGCAAGCTATGGCTGTCAAGATTCTGAGTTTGACTTCCTCATCCTCTGGATGCGAGCGAAACTGAAGTACATTTGAGTCGGTAATATATCTATCGATCTATTTATTCGAAGTGTAGGATTATATATATACATTCAATTGGTATGCAACTTTATTTTTCAGATTCATACAAAGAAAAGGAACAAGCTGGACGCTAAGAGGCTAAATGATCTTGTTTATGTGCGATTTAATGCTAATATCAAGGAACGTCGACAAGACCAATCACGGGACCTAATTTCTTCAAAAGATCGCACTCACATGAATGAATGGATTGGTGGGGAGCAAGCTGAAGATGATGAGGTTTATCCTGGTTCAGGTTTAACATGGGGTGCAGTTGCACATGCATCTGGTGCTGAAGATATCTTACAACCACGAAGAAGCAATAGAGGTGGAGCTTCTGGTTCAAGCTCAAGTGCAATGCCGACACCTGAGGAAGATGAAGAATTCATTTTTGAAGAAGAGATAGATGATGGAGATGAAGAAGAAGAAGAAGATGATGTTCCTTTGGATGATGATGATGATTAGTAGCATTTGTTTTTACATTTAGCATGCTATGTTATTTTGTGATGTTTGATGTATTATGTTAAACATACTATGTTTGTGCTTTTGAACATTCTAGCATGTATAATGTTGCTAAAATTTGGTTCTTAAATTTCTTTGTTGTCATAATTTATTTAGATTACATAGTTCATTTAATTCTTATCTCATAAAATTGAAATTAAAACATCTCTTTTAATAAAAAACGTAAGTATAATCATGGATGGAATGAATATATATCAATATAAATATAGAAGACTATTTCATTGAATATTATATATATTAAAATAATTAAAAAATACAAAACCGAATAATTCTGAATAGTCGCCCGAATACCGATTATTCTCTATTCAGTGACCCCTCCGACTGAATACCGAATACCATCTTCTGCAACACTGGTTAGGACAAAGAAAAGATGGAATCATGTATGCTATTCACTACGCAAGCAAAGTTTTAGATCCAGCTCAGAAAAATTACACTGTGACAAAAAAGGAAATGCTTGCAGTAGTCTTTGCCTTGGAGAAATTCCAATCTATACTTTTAGGATCTAAGGTGATAGTTTACACAGATCACTCAGCCATTCGATACTTAATGACGAAAAAAGATGCCAAAGCACGTCTCCTCTGATGGATACTCTTACTTCAGGAATTTGATTTGGAGATTAAAGATTAACATGGAGTTAAGAATGTCGTGGCTGATCATTTATCACGGATCGGACAAAACAAAATCCCTGAGTCTAGATCCATCCGTGAAACCTTCCCAGACAAGTCAATTTCTGCTATTGACTCTCTCCCATGGTATGTTGACATGGTAAACTATCTTGTCTCCAAGAAAGTTCCCTAGGGTTGGCCCAAGAACAGAATCGACCAGCTCAAGTCGGAAGCCAGCCACTACCATTGGGAGGATCTGTTCCTTTTCTTTGAAGGACCGGATTGTATACGGGGAAGATGTATTCCTCAGGAGGAGTACCAAAGTATCCTCAATCTATGTCATACGTTGGAGGCAGAAGGACATCACTCCGGGAAGAGGACCTCTGAGAAGATACTACAATGTGGATTATACTGGCCGACCTTGTTTAAGGATGCTTACAATTTTGTCAAGTCGTGCCCGGTCTGTCAGAGAATGGGAGGGACCATTAGTCCCAAAGATGCCATACCTATGCAACCAGTGATCATTTATGATGTATTCGATGCATGTGGCATTGACTTTATGGGCCCGTTTCCGAACAACCAAGATTTGAATATATTCTTGTCGCGGTAGATTATTTATCTAGGTGTGTGGAGGCTATCCCTACTCGAGCGGCAGACATCAAGACTGTATGCTAGTTTTTGAAAGATCATATTATTTCGAGGTTTGGAATCCCTAAGGTATTAATATCTGATGGGGGTAGCCACTTTGTCAACCGGGAGGTGAAGAAGTTGACTAAGGAATGCGAAATCGAGCACCGTGTCACTAGTCTTTACCATCCACAATCCAATGACATAGTTGAGGTGTCAAACAAGGAGGTCAAGGAATTTTACAGAAGCTAGTCCGCCCTGAAAGGAAGAACTGGTCCCAACTCCTGGACCAAGTTCTATGGGCTTACCGGACGGCTTAAAGACCCCATTGGGCACCTCCCTGTTTCTAATGGTATATGTAAAGCCGTGTCATTCACCCGCAAAACTCGTGCATAAATCAGAATGGGCAATCAAAAAGATCAATTGGAATTATCACTAAGGAAAGAAGAACAGTTATATGGATTTGAATGAACTATCCGAAATCAGAAATCATGCCTACGAAAACAACACCATTTACAAGGACAGGGTGAAGAGATGGCACAACAAGAACATTCGAACAAAGACCTTTATCTCAGGGCAGAAATTATGGTTATTTAATGCAAGATTGAAAATTTTCCAAGTTAAATTGAAATCCAAATGGATGAGACCCTTCATCGTGAGAGGGATGCACAATAACGAAAATGTTGAGATCTCAGAGACCGCAGATAACACACAAATTTCTATAGCCAACGGTCAGCTACTTAAACATTTTGTCGAATCAAGCGACCAATTAGTGCAAGTAGAGCAGATCTCCTTCACTTAGGGCACTGTATTAGATGAAAGACTCAAGCGCCGAATGAAACACCTCTTCCATAGAAATTCCATCACTCTTCTGTATATCCATCACTCCGTTCATCTCCTCGGTCCCCCACCTGTGATTACTCCTCATACTTAGGCTGACTTGAGCCTAAGTATCAGGGGACCAATACCATTGTTTATATATCACTTCTATTCTTTTTGACTCACCTATATTTAGTACGAGCTATGTCTGCATTTCACTTTGTTCCATGAGAACCTAGCACAAGCTAAGTATATGGGGGTGTGTTTGTATATATTCTACTTTATCCATAGCTCGTACTTTAATGGTTTTCATCTAACATCGGGGATGTGCACAAGTAGTGTATATTATATATATAATACTAAATTCTTTCTATAAATAATACATGGTTTAAAGGTATAAAACAAAAAGAAAACAACAAAAAAACAAAAACCTTTTTGCATAAAAAATCCACTCATGGTCTTGCATTTCATCAAGCATCTCATGCATTCCTTGGTTGGTATATTCCTGACACATTCACTTGCACTCAAGGCTTGAGGATTTAAAGATACCTGATTTCTGAGATCTTGAGAGACCGAGTTAACTAGCTTTAGTCATTAGGGTTTTTGAGCTTAATAATACACACTTCCCTAGTTTGAAAAATGTGAGCGCTATATTGCACTCTCCATCTCTACCTTCTAAAAGAATATGATCAACACAACACATTCACAACTGCATGATTGATGAGATGAGTTGAGTTATCACTTGAGGAACTAGGAATGGAGATTTGAGTCTAGACCCGACCTAATGATTTTCGAGGATGGGATAAAGTTAATGAAGGCTTCAAGAAACCTGAGTGTCAGCAAACCCTAGCCAGTATGTGAACAAGTTCGCATGCTATCTTTGATATTTACCTATGTGTCAGGGTGTGATGAAACTAATTTAATTGTTGATCAGTGTGCACCAACTTTTGGTAAAAGCAGTGGAGCTAGCCAAAAAGAAAAGAAAAGAAAGAAATGCATCAAGAAAAAGCTCTATCCTTCAAAGTCAAATTACAAAGAGCTTCCACCAAAGTCGAGCGCACCCAAACATTTTCAAAGTGTCCACTTGGACCAAACGCTATTAGGACCAAGGAGTCGGGCTAGCACCATAATGGGCTCTGCATCGTATGGTGATACAAGTTTGGGTGTCGAAGGTATCGCAGATACTCAAAAGAGACACACCCCGGTGTACTCCCAGAAAAATAAGTGCAGAAGACTCCGAATTCTCTTGACGAACACATTGATCAACAAAAATAAAAAAAATACATATGTTAAGTAATAAGGCACTCGAGAGGCCCCTTGTTCCAATGTGAGGGAGAAAAAAATAGACAATCCTATGCCCTCCATTATCTGGTCATTCATCTAAACTTTCAAGTCTGACAAACTAATGAGACGGTGGATTGAATGCAAGAATCGACTTATTCCCTAGTGTTGAGGATTAGGTCTAGAGGAGAGCCTCATGGACTGGAACTTTAGGTGATGTCTCGACTCGACTCTCATGAATGCAGTACACTAAAAATCATATCCTTATATTATATGTACAAATAGAGAGTCTGATAAATAGAGAAGTTGGATTCCTTTTGATTAAAGCATGGTTGAACCCATAATTTTAGGATCACTCAAATAAGGGTCTTTTATGAATTGAGCCTTGAAAACTCACATGCACAGTCAGGGATTTATCCAACTAAGTCATTCATTCATTGATGCTCGGGAACGAGCATGGTTTAAGTATAGGGGTGTGATGAATCTCAGACTCATCATGCTAAAATTGGTCAATTAGACTCTGCTCCTAAAAGTTAATATGCATTTAATCATTAATATATCATCATTAGCATTCATACAACAACAACAAAGCCTTTTCCCACAATTAAGTAGGGTCGGTTACATGGATTCTTCGCCTCCATTCAGATCTATCTTGGGTCAATCTCGGGCTTATATCCAAAAAACTAAGATCCCTTCGTATAGTCTCTTTCCAACACTTCTTGGGCCGTCCTCGCCTTCTCTTAGCTGGTTCAACATCCCAACACTCGCATCTCCTAACTGGTGCATTGATTGATCTTCTTTGCAAATGACCAAACCATCTTAAGCGGTTTTCTTGCATCTTATCCTCGATCGGAGCTAAACCAACTTTCTTTCTGATTGCATCATTCCGAATCCGATCTTTACGTGTGTGTCCGCACATCCACCTTAGCATTTTTATTTCTGCTACAACCATTCTCTGCACATGTCTATGGTTCACAGGCCAACATACAGATCCATAGAGCATAGCAGGTCTCACGGCTACTTTGTAAAACTTTCCTTTAATTTTTAAAGGAATTTTCTTATCACAGACAACAACAGAGGCTCCTCTCCACTTTAGCCAGCCCGCATTTATTCTATTAGTAACATCTCTATCAATTTCCCCATCCTATTGCAAAATAGATCCCAGATATCTAAAAGAATCTCTCTTCCGAATATTATTGTCACCAATCTTTACCTCAATTCCTTCACCATTGCTTCCATCAAAGGTGCACTCCATGTATTCCGTCTTAGCCCTACTTATACGAAATCCTTTAGTCTCCAATGCATGTCTCCAGACCTCAAGCTTCTCATTTACTCCATCTCTAGTCTCGTCAATCAACACAATATCATCAGCAAATAATATACACCAAGGTAACTTATCCTGAATGTGACTTGTCAACTCGTCCATAATCAAAGTAAAAAGAAATGGACTCAAAGCTGAACCTTGATGTAAACCAATGTTGATGTCAAAATAGTCAGTCTTCCCAGACGGGGTCTTCACACAAGATAAAGCCCTATCATACATGTCCTTTATGAGGTTAATGTATAGGACATGTACTTGTCTCTTCTCCAAAACTCTCCACAATATTTCTCGTGGGACAATCATAAGCCTTCTTCAAATCACTAAAGATCATATGGAGGTTCTTCCTTTTAGCTCTATAAATCTCCATTGTTCTCCTCATCAAATGGACGACTTCAATAGTTGAGCGACCTGTCATGAATCTGAATTGATTTAGCTCTATAAATCATTAGCATTCATACATGTGTACATAATATTCGCATTTCATCATGCATAATGTGTAAATTTGCATAAAAAGATGCTAACTTCCCTTATTTTTAATTAATTCATCCTAACTCCATTGACTTGAAACCACCGCCGTTTTGTGTAGATATTACTAACAAGAATAAATAAAAAATACAAAAAATTACTAACTCAAATAAGTGTCAAATAAACCCAAAACCAAATTTCACTTCTGACGGACTAAAACGCACATATCTCCCTCATACAATGTCCGATTTTGGTCTACTCACTTTTAAAGTACTCCATTTTCAAATACCTTCAAAACAAGACCAAATTCATAAAATTCGGAACTTATGTGAAAGTTGGGTTTTGGGCCTCTTTTGCGCATTTTATCTTTTTGCTATTTTTGACCCGAGTTTTTATGTACATAATTAATCCCTTTTATTTTATCTCTTTTTCGTTTGTGTTTTTGATGAAAGTTTTATTAAGCGGTATAAAAATCCAAATCCAAAGCAAGACTGAAATCAAAGAAACTGATTGTGTCTAAGTGTCCTTTGTGTGTCTATACAAAAATCTTGTATTTCGTACTTCTATTTTATTTCCCTATTTTCTTATTTACAAAAAATCTGAATAAAATAGATTAATGTGTAATTAAGTGTCCTGTATTTTATCGTATTTTTTCTAGATTTTTATCCTCTTTTGAAACCACCAAAAAAATTACAATACCCCCAAAAGACAGTTTTCTACACATGGAGAACTACCAAAAATACCACTTTGCATAGTTGACCTCTTTTGCTCCCGATTCCTTCATGAAAGTTATAGATCTCGTCGAGACGAACAACTTTCGTGAAGGTAATTTTTTGATCCGAAGTTTCCTTCTATTTCTTTTCTATTTTTATTCCTCTTTTAATTCTGATTTTTTGGGGGTGACATGTGGCAGCCCTTGGGCATGCCACGTGGCACCCCTTCTCACTCTATCACCTCTCTCTCCCCGGGTCACGTGCAAGGCACGTGACCGGCTTCTCCAGACAGGTCACGCGCGAGGCACGTAACCCGTCCCCCCTCCCCTTCCCAGCATCGTCGCTCCCGCTCCGTAACAACTGCCTCGCGCCTCGCACCTCTGCTTGATAGTTGCGCCTCCACCCTCGCGTAACCCCCGATGGCCTTCACTCCCCTTCGTTGGGCGTTACAGCCGCCGCCCTCCTAACTTATAAAGCTCCACCGCCTTCACACCCAGCAACCTATCCACTTACTTCAAGGCCTTCCCTTCTTCAGCCGCAACCCCTTGCAGGTGACAGTAGCCAAGGGCCACCTCGCTTGCAACGACGAAAGCGGAGGCGTGGTGCGATCCTCGGCCGTATCCCAGTCGAGTAGCAGCTCGAGCTGCTGGAGCTCGGACCCCCATTCACCAGGTCCTTCGAGCGACGGAATACCAAGGGGATTCTATCTCCTGGTTTCCAGGTGAATTTCGAACCAAACCCATCTCACCTTTCTCCCCCTCTTTGATTACACTCTATCCTCCATAACCTCTCAACCTCCAGCCTCGCTAAGGCCAGAGATGAACTCCTGATCCTTTACCGTCGCATGGAGCCCCATTTCCCTTCTTCGTTTTTGCTAACCCCCTGCATGTCCCCACTTCAAAAGACATAGTCCCAGGTTGGAGCTAAAGCCACCATCGGATCAAGCCCCTAGCCTTGATCCAATGGTCCTCAGGACTTGAGGAAGAACGTCAGGAGAGGGCAGCGACAACCTCAGATCTGCTGCTCCATCCGCGCTCCCACTACTCTGCCACCGCCCTCATGCGCTTGCCATCCTCCTCAGCCTGCGCGAAGCCACCGTTGACCGCTCATCACCCCACACATCCGCTATGTCCTCGCGACCACCGCCCTATGCCAGCCACCTTCGTTGCCTGCCTCGACGGAGCCCCCGCTCCCTCTCCTCCACTCCGTCTCGACTACTGCCCGTCGTTGGATCGGGGGATCCAACGGCTACAACGCAGCCACATCCCCCCCCCTGAGCCTCAGCGACGTCTCCTCGACACCTTGAGGCTCAGTTATTGAGCCTAAGCCTCAGCTCCCGAACTGCACCTGAGCCTTAGCCTCCTCTCTGATCCTTGCTGTGCACGTGCAATCCATGTGCGCCAGTGGGTTAATTGCCATTACCCCCGCCATGCCAGGAAATTCCAAAGAGATCCCTGCCGCCCAGGTCACGTGCGTCGCACGTGGCCACCTTGGAGAAATTGCACCTAAACTCCTCCGAGTTTGGTTATTTGCAGATAAGTCCCTCCAGGGGTCAAATTGAAAAGAAGACTTTATTTTTATTGTATTTTAGTCCCTGAACTTCACTTGAGCATATCTTCTTCATATGAACTCCGATTTTAGCGTATAATATATCGTTTTGAAGCTTGCTAAACACTCTATCTTATTATATATTTTGTGGACAGATCAAAAGCCCATTATTGTTGTTAATTATTTGATGAACCTTTTTGATCTATGCAAGCTAAAAATTAACATAGTTGTGCTGCATTAAATAGAGGAAATTAATGGTCTCTTTTACAGGGAATCAACTGAGGATTTTAAATTGAATAATTCTCTCAGGATTATTGATTATACTATTTGAGGAATTGATTTCTGTAGGGGCTCGATTAAGGAGGAAAAATTAATTATTTTCCTTAACATATTTTGTGATGATTATTGACAAATAATTTGAGGGAAATTGGATCTGATTCTTTTATTATTATTGTCCACTATTTGAGGAATTAAATCACAGGAGTTTCGAGGATAGATACTCTGCTTCGATATTATCATTGATCTATTTAGCAGGAGTAGGAATCAATCTATTACCTCCTTTGCTTGCAGCCTGGATAAATTTGAATATTTATCTTGAACTATATCCTTTGATCTGTGATTAAATTTCGATGATAATTTAAAGAGCACAAGTTACAAATCCCGAGCTTCACTTTTGTTTACTTTATTCGCATCGCATTCTTCATATTGCATCTCATTTGCATTATCATATTTTCTCTCTATTTTCCCAACACAGAAATTAATTGAGCAATTATTTAATTATTTAAATTAATTTAAAACTCGGAACTAAAAATCACCGTTCCCTAAATTCGACCTTGGTAGACTTGCCAAGTAAAATATTCACACATTCAAAGATTGTGGTTTTGTTGAATCGAATTTCGTCTCCTATACTGCAATTCTCGACTATTAAAGAGGCAAAATTGTTGTTCATCACCTTTCCACATGGTATCAGAGAGGCGGTCCTAGACTGGAGCCTGTGCCCTAGAAAACCCCACCCCACCAAAGTCCTAGCTCGTTCGGGCGCTGTCTTCATCGACCTCCTTCCCGCGCCACCACCGGCCTCTTTCCGCAGCATCGCCGGTCCCTTCCCGCGAAGCAGGCCACCCGAACCAGTGGTCCATGCCACCACCTCCCATGGCACCTTTCGCGGTACCGCCCATAAGCCCTTCGTGGCAATCATGCCGCTGTTCAGGCTGCCACCTTCTCCGCTCCCGCAGCCCGCGTCGCCTCTTGCGGGCTCCGTCGCCTGTTAGTTCTTCTTTGGGTATCTAGGGTGTGATTTGATAATCTAAAATCACCCTAGTTACCCAAATGAGGCTCCAAAGGATGGGAGAGGTTGTGGTATGAGTCTACACCTACAACCATCTCCTCATATGCTAGTGTAGATGCATGTCATATAGTTTGCAGACCCAGTCTTGGATATTGTTGTCATCATATCAGGCAACAAAGCAGATGTTCCATTCCTGAGTTTCTTCAAATGTCCAACACCCATTGTTAAAATGGATGGAACGAACTATGAACTATGGGCCATGCAATTCATGAGCCTGATGTAGTGTAATGGCAAGAAGCACATCCTCACGAAGGAGGAGACAAGTGGCAAGACTGGTGCTAATGCCTCATGGGAGGCAGATGACGCATATGTGCATGTGTGGCTATCTGGGACTGTGTCTATGGAGAAAACCAATGACATCCTAAGTCAGCCTACTGCAAAGGCTATGTGGGACATTCTCACCGGCTCGCCGCCACATACTCTCTGGCGAAAAATGAGTCGAAGATATTGCAACTTCAACACGATATCTTCACGCCGAAGCGGAATGGTCGCCCTCTCCATACCTTTTACACTTCTCTAAGGGGTACGTTTGAAAAGCTCCATGCTTTCATTCCCTTGACTGCCACACCAGAGCAGCTCAAGGCGTACAGAGACTCCGTGATGATCGGTGTTTTTCTAGCCGCCCTCGATGCTGAGTATGACGTTGCTCGAGCACAGATTCTTACTGATGCTACCATGTCTCCAATGGTGGAGGCATACCGCATATTAAGCATGTTCTCTATATCTTCTGATGGTGCTCAGCAGTCACAGACCTCTTCAGCTATGGCTGCCTCTCGTAGCATGAGGAGTCCTATGCAGTATCGTGGTTGAGGTAACCGTGTCAGGGGAGGGGATAGTCGACCTCGTCAGCCATGCTCCTATTACCATAGGTCAGGCCACTCTGAGGAAACATGCTATTCTAAGCATGGTTTTCTTGCTTCAACACGGGTTGTAGAGCAGACTCAACAGGTTGGGAGTCCATCACCCACATCTGATCAGAGATTTGATGAACTTGTAGCGCTGCTCAGGGAGATTACACATGTTCCTAGGTCATCCAGTTCTCCTTCAGGTTCCTCAGAGATAGTTACTTCAACATCAACGTCCACATCAGGTATAACATATGCTCTTGCTATTTGTTACACGCCAGATGTATCAGAATGGATTATGGATTCAGGGGCATCCCATCATCTTTGTGGGATAGAGGACAGTTTAGCACTACATTCTGACTTAGCCAAGGAGATAAGTCGTAATAGCAGATGGGACACACTCTCTCATCACTGGTCAGGGGGAGGTGTTAACCCCTGCAATGCAACTTCAGAATGTTCTTTATGCTCCTGAATTTTCTATGAATTTACTATACATTAGTCAAATCACCAAGGATTTACGTTGTCGTGTCATATTTGATCCTTATGCTCTTGTGTTTCCAAACATTCTTACGGGCAAGGTGATTAGATTTGGCCGTGAGCAAGGAGGTCTCTATAGACTGGTACAATCCCCATATGCGGGCGTTTCTTCTCTTCGCATTAGATCCGTTTCTCCCTATGTGTAGCATCTTTAATTTGGTCACATTCCTCTGCAATAGCTGTGCCACGTTCTTCCTCATATTTCTGTCGCTCTACTATCAGTGTGAGGCCTGCAGCTTGGGAAGCATCATTGGTCTACTAGAGTCGTCAGGATCGAAGCAGTTATAGTCTTTTTGAGTTAATTCATTTTGATATTTGGGATGTAAGTCGTGTCCCATACCATCAGGGGCATAGATTTTATCTTGTTGTCGTCGGTGAGTTTTCAAGATTGTCACGGGTCTTTCTTCTTAAGAACAATTCTGATGCTGGTCTTGTTATCCAGTCTCTTTTTAATGAAATAAGATATGTTTTCTCTGCTAATGTCAAGTATATTCGTTCAGATAATGCTATGGATTTTTGCAGTACTCAACTATCTCAATTCTTAGAACGTATGTTATTGTGCATCAAACATCTTGTGCTTATATGTCTCAATAGAATGGGATGGCTAAACTAAAACATCGCCATCTTTTGGATGTTACCAGTACTCTCTTGATCTAGTGTCGTGCTCCTTATTCGTACTGGGGAGATGCGGTTCTAACTGCTTGCTATCTGGTGAACCGCATGCCCTCATCGATCTTAGAGGAGAAGATTCTGTTTTCGATTGCATTTCTCGAGATGGATATTTTATCTCTTACGCCTCGTGTTTTTGGGTCTGTTGCATTTGTTCATCAGATGTCTCCCGATCTTGTCAAGCTCTCTCTTAGAGTTGTCAAGTGTGTGTTTATTGGGTATTGCAGGACACAAAAGGGATATCATTGCTATGACCCTTTTCGATGAATGCATTATGTTAGTGCTGATGTCACCTTCTTTGATTCTATTATGTATTTCTCTCCTACATGTGACAAGTTCATTTCTTCGGAGAATGGAGAAGAGGTATACATGTCTCTACCTCCGATTTCGTCTACTCCAGGCCCCACTACACCACCTTCTCCATCGCCATCTACAACCTTCACCACCATCTACACTAGCTCCTCCATCGCGTGCCACACCTACCTTCTTTTTGCAGGTTTACCAATACTGGCCTCGTGCTCATGCACCTCCTCCATCATCCAGCACACCCCAGGTATGTTCTGAGTATTTGAGTTTATCTAGTTGCACTGGTGATTTGAGTGTGCAACCTGAGGTACAGGATGTCTTAGATGATCCAGTCTCAACTACTGAGGAAACTGAGGACCTTGATGTGCTTATTACCCTATGGAAGAAGGGGCGTGCATGCACTATGCATCCTCTTGCTTCCCATGTTTCTCTGGCTCGACTCTCAGAAGATTTTCAGAGGTTTGTTGTGGGTTTATCAACCATGGAGATACTGCGGTCCTATGCGGAGGCGTTGTAGAGCAGTCAGTGGCGTCTGGCTATGGAGGAGGAGATGGCTGCGTTACAGTCTCTTGGTACGTGGTGTGTTGTCTGGGCTTCTCCTGGTGCATATGTTGTTGGCGACAAATAGGTGTTTACAGTGAAACACCGCGTGGATGGTACCGTGGACAGGTACAAGGTCATGCTTGTTGCTTGTAGGTTCACTCAAACTTATGGGGTGGATTATCAAGATAACCTATTCTAGTTGCGCGTCATTCTACATTGCAAATTCTTATTACTGTTGCTGTGGTACGCGACTGGTCGCTTTTCCAATTAGATGTCAAGAATGCATTTTTGTATGGGGACTTGTAGGAGGAAGTTTACATGCACCAGCCACCGGGGTTTGCTGCTGAGGGGGAGTCCAGTATGGTGTGCAGACTTCACAAGGCCATATATGGCCTTAAGTAGGGTTCGAGGGCTTGGTTTCATAAGCTCTCCGAGTTGATTGAACAACATGCGTTTGTCAGATCTACGCCGATCATTCTCTTTTTCTTAGGAGAACCCAGAGAAGTACCTTTGCTATTCTAGTCTACATTGATGACATTATTGTTATAGGCAGTGATGACCAGGGCATTCGAGCAGCTAAGGATTTCCTTGGACAACAGTTTGTGACTAAGGATCTTGGCAAGTTATGTTACTTCCTTGGCCTAGAGTTTGGAAGAAATCAACATGGTATGGTAATGACGCAAAGGAAGTATGTCACTGACCTCCTATATGAGACGAGCATGAGAGGATGCACTTGCCAATACT
This sequence comes from Ottelia alismoides, assembly GCA_037367405.1. NCBI lineage: Eukaryota > Viridiplantae > Streptophyta > Magnoliopsida > Alismatales > Hydrocharitaceae > Ottelia > Ottelia alismoides. The sequence continues at coordinate 164,757 of JAZKJV010011313.1, forward strand.
CCAATGGATCCCAATGCTAGGCTCAATGACGATGGCTCTGAGGAGATGGATAAGAGACAATATAGAGAGCTAGTAGACAATCTATTATATGTCACTGTCACCAGACCTGATATATCATTTGCAGTTAGCAGAGTCAACCAATTTATGGAGCAACCCAGGTAGGTTCCATATGGATGCAATTAACATGATCTTGAGGTATCTGAAGTCTTCTCCAAGTGCAGGACTTTTGTTTAGAAGAGACACGTCTCTCGCTGTTACTGGATGTGTGTATGCAGATTATGCTGGGTGCCCCAAGGATAGGAAGTCCACTTCAGGCTTCACTTCAGGTGCATGATAGGTAGCTCATTTGTTTCATGGAAGAGTAAGAAAAAATAGTTGTGGTTAGATCTAGTGCTGAATCATAGTATAGGGCCATGGCTCAAGGGAGCATGAAAATGATGTGGGTTAGTTCTTTCCTGACCGACCTAACTATTGAGGTGTCTCTTCCTATGCTCCTTAAATGTGATAACCAACCCCCTTTATTCATAGCTAATAATCCAACCTTCCATAAGTGAACAAAGCACATAGAAATAGACTGTCATTACACTCGTGATCTAATCCAGAAGGGACTTATTTCCACCTCTCATGTTGCTGCAGGCGATTAGATTGCAGATATGTTTACCAAAGCTTTGCGAGGGGTCCGTTTCACCGTTGCTGTTCCAAGCTGAGCATGCTAGGTATATATGCTCCAGCTTGAGGGGGAGTGTTGAGATATTTATATTTAGTTATCTTTATTCTGTATTCGTAGTTTCTTATTTCTTCTGTTTACTTTATGTAGTTTTCCCTTAGGGTGCGTTTGGTTCGTGGGTTATCTGGGGGAGGATAACCCGTTTTTATGTTTTGGTGTTTGGTTGGTGGGTTAAGGGTTGGGAGGATTTGTGTAATGTGATTGTATTGAAATTTGAAAAAGTGAGTAGTTATTATGATATGATTGTATTGGAATTTGAAAAAGTGGGTAGTTGTTGTGATGTGATTGTATTGAAGTTTGGAATATCGAGTAAAAGTTGAGTATTTTATGTTTTTTAGATGATATGATGGTATAATATTTTTTTTGTGGAGAGAGTGTGGGACCCACTAGTGAGTTAGATATATGGGTTTTGGGGGGTAACCCAACTAAAGTGGGGGGTAGCCCCCCAACCGAACGACATCTTAGAGCTTTTCTCCTATATAAGAGAGCTCTAGGTCTACGATGGAATACAACTTCTCATTTCACGCCTTTCCATAATAATTAATTATTTTTAAATACGATTAACTTCCACCAATCCATGATTAATATCCCTTAGTCATGATTAGTAACCTGAAACATCATTGATACTAGTTATTCATGATTAATTAGTACTAATGATGGTGATTAAGGAGTACTGATGGCTTAACCAACATCTTCTTATCTTATGGTGTTTCTTATGGTCGGTTTTGAAGTCCCGGGGCTTCCCCCCGCTGTGGATTTCATGGGTTAGACGATGTGTTACTACCGTCTCCTTCTCCATATCTCTTAACGGCCGGCCGGCTGGGGGCCTTTTCCAGCCTCGCAGGGGGGTTCGTCAGGGCTGCCCCCTTTCCCCTCTTCTATTCGTTTTGGCGGCCGACGTGATGCCTCGTATGATCCAGGGTGTGGCCAATGCTGGGCTTACTCGCGGTTGTTCTATGGGTAATTTTCATATTCCCCTACTTCAATTTGCGGATGACACCCTTTGCTTTATTGAGGGGGACCGGACTCAGGCCTTGGGGATGGCCACTACGATACAACTTTTTTGCGAGATGTCGGGGCTCCGCATCAACGGAGCCAAATCGAAGTTTGTGCCTTTTGCTCTGTCTCCATTGGAGGCTGGGGATTGCTCCTCTATCTTGGGGGCATCCCTCGGGGATCTGCCGCTGGAATATCTGGGATTACCGCTCTCGTTGGGCCGTGCGCGCTTGCGTGATTATCAGAGGGTGGTGGAGAAGGTGGAGTCCAGGTTGGCAGGTTGGCGTGCGTCGCTGCTCTCCAAAGGTGGTCGTTTGGTTCTTATTAAATCTGTCCTCTCGGCTATTCCCATCTACTTCTTATCGGCTCGCGGCTTGCCGAAGGGGATCCGACTGCGCTTAGAGAAATGTATGAGGGGCTTTCTATGGGGGAAGAATGGAATTGGTAGAAGAGGGATGCATTTGGTGGGGTGGGATGACATTTCGCGTCCAAAACGCGACGGGGGTCTGGGCGTTCGGCGGTTGGAGGTGGTGCGTGATGCTTTGCTTCTCAAATGGGCGATGAGGCTTTTAGGTCGGGATGAGAGTTTGCTGGTGCAATGCCTTCGCGTGGCGGCTGGGAATGCCTTTGATTCCGTTTTTGGCGGGCACTCCCATGGAATCTTTCCCTCCTTTTGACGCGATGTCTTCTCTGTCTTCAACTGTAACCGATCCCTGTTTAGGCCAGCTCTCGGTGATGGGAACTCTTTCAGATTCTGGTCGGTGGATTGGTCTGGTAAGGGTATATTCATGAATCTCTTTCCTCGTCTTTTTGCGTTGGCCGGGGATAAACTTGCATCGGTGGCTTCGTGCTGGTGCGATGGCGCCTGGTGCCCGATTTTGATGGACAATCTTTCTGATCAGCGGCTGCTTGACTTCTCCGCTATGATGGCTCTCCTTGTGGATGCTCCTGCACCATCAAGGGGCCGTGATCACTTTGAATGGAAGGAAGGGACCTTCAACTCACGGAAGGCTTATTTCTCTATTCTTCCCTCCGTCGTGCCTTCGGATGCGGCTTTTCTAAGACATTGCAAGCTCATTTGGGATCTCAAGCTACCAGAAAGGATTGGCATTTTTCTGTGGATTCTTAGGCGTGGAAGATTGCTTACTCGCGATCGCTGTGCCTCGATTTTCCCGAATGTCACGGCCTTGTGTGGTCTTTGCGGTTCCGATGTTGAGACGCCCATCCATCTTTTCCTTCACTGCAACCTCGTGCGGCCCATTTGGGATGACGTGGGATGGGTGAATCGTTCCGCAATTGAGGATTTCTGGGAGAGCTTATCTACCGCTGCTAATCGCCCGAGGGAGGAAAGACTTATTCCCATTGCGCGTATCTGGAGTATTTGGCTGGGAAGAAACAAATTGCTTTTTGCGGGGCAGAGATTTTATAAGGAAAATATTTGTATCGCTGCAAATCGCTTTTGTATTGATTGGTCATCCGTGTAGCGTCTTTTGGGAGGCGGATGGTATCCTTTTTGATATCATCTACCTTTACTTTTTATTTTCTTTCCCACTGTAAGTATTTTCTATCTTCTACCTTAATATTATGGGGCGAACACCTATGAGTGTCTCCCCCTCTTTTGAGTGTCAAAAAAAAAACTTTTCTTGTCTTCAAAATTCATGACAAATACAAACAACGTCAGATTGACACGAAACTAGTTTCATAGGATCCATCTCCTCGAGTTGAGTTCGAGGATAGTATGGAAGTCCTGATCCGAGAGAGTTGATTTTTAGGACTTCCACAGGAAACAAACATACGTACAATACTCATCCTTCTACCTTTTTATGATGCAGCATGATTAGAGGTTTCAAAACGATATCAAGGTGGACCGATGCAAGGGAACCTGGGTTTTCTGCAGGAGCTTTAGATCAGGAGGGTGGTTGGGGATCAAATGTACATGTGGAGTTAGGAGTAGGACTGACGAAGACCTTTGGCGGTTTTGTGGGCCATTTGGAACGAGTTGAATGCAAAGGTATTTTGTGGGCAAAGGCACTATGCCGAGAATGTCATGTACACCATGATAATTTTTCACGTCATAATTGGTGTCCTTACACCTATTAAAATGGATTTGTAATTGGGATGTTTCAGGTCCTGTAGTAGTTTTGTATTTCTGGTCTTGCGATTAAAAGAATGTACTCGATGATATTCCGTGTTAGATGATAAGAACAAATTTCATATACTAACTGCTGTTTTCTGTTCAAATTTTGGTAGAAGCTTTTTGCGTTAGATGTCACAATGGTGTAGAATGAAATCTAATATACTTGAATTTGCAAAAAAAAAACTCATTTCTTATAATTTATGTTGGGAACTAATCCATGTTGCTTTGCTCCTTAAGAGCAAGGTGATGATTTTTATTTAGTTATATGAGAATTACCCTACCCAGTTTTTTGATGAGGTCTAAAATGCATAGCTGAGCAGAAGAATCGCATCTTCAAGAATGCGCACGCACCATGCTATGCGAATCCGACCTGCTTAAATATTTTTAGGCACCTTGCTTTGTTCCTTATATAATTTTGATGTGGTCTAATTCATATCCAACTTTCGTTATGCTGGATATCTCATTAAAACAGTGATGTAATAACATTCAACCGGCATTAAAATTTTCTACTTTCAGGTTTCTGTCTGGATAAGTGGCTTCTCTGATTGATGCTTGACAAATTGACAAAAATGGTTTATTTTCTTGGAGTATTTCTCTAATCTCTACTTGATGTAAATATGTGCAGAAATTGTTGTTTTTTGGGAGTGATGAAGTTATTTCTGGAGAACTGCGACCTTACTGGTTAGAAGCGACAAAAGATCGTGCTGGTGTGACTCAAGCACAGTCTGATATGCTTGAAATCATACCATATGGAACTTCAAAGGGTGCTGGAGTCAAGATGTTGCTAAATCACCTTGATGTATCGACGGATGAGGTAATTTACCAGTTTTCATTCATTGAGATATATAACATTTCTCAAAAAATGCAAGGTTATGCACTTTTTCACATATTACTATTTGGCATGATTAGTTTCCCTTCTCTCTGAGCAGTTTGTGATAGCAATTACAGTTCGGTTGTTTTTGATGTGGTATCATCAGTTTGCTCCTTCAAAGCTAATGAGCACTAACGGAACTCATCTTTTTTCTTTCAAAAAGAAGCTACCGAGCATTTGATGCGCCCACAGAAGTATTATCTGACGTTGCACCCTTTCTTTTTCTTCCAAAAACGTCACTTTTACAGTTCTTGGTAATCATTGGTAGATCATTAAAATCTGAAGTTGCTCCGTGATGGATCCCATATTCTTCAATTTAATACTTGCATCTTCGCTTTAAATCCACAACAAATGCATGTAAAACTCCACGTATTATCACCTTCTTATAAATATCTCTACATGAATAAGGAAAGCATACTAACATTTAAAACACGTAAAAATCACAAAACTCACTAAAATAAAATAACATGCAAAACAAGTATAAAATAAAAAAGAGAGGAGAGAAGTACATATATTTGCACAGAATCCCATGTACATCTAACTTTAGTTTACTGGCATAACGTAAATAAGTTAATTTTTATTTGTACTATTTATATATCTTTTAATCTATGTTTCTGGCCCTCCAACCCCTTCTGATAACTTTTTTTGCAATTCACATGCTATCCATCCCAGTTTTGGGTTTAGCAGTTCCCACGCGCACTCACTGTTGTGCCACTAACATTGGAACCATACAGTAATTCTGCGGCCAAATCATGGCCATCTTCTGTCCATTCTATGAGCATGCATCAGCAGTGCACTTCTCTACACCCGTACAGCCTTTTCTTATTGATGGTGGTATTTAGTTAAGGACTCATCTCAGTATAAATTGCAGCATCTACTGTCAATCAATAGCCATCATAACAAGCCATAAGCCTCTCATTTCCAAATGCTTCTAGGCAAAAGAATCTCACTTCAAAATCAGACAAAAAGATTACCGTTTGGTCCCATCCCATCTAATTATCTAATACATGTAATAGTAGGAAAATATCATCACCAGCCACATGCTCTCTTCCATTCTCCGATGTACTTTCACCATTGTTACCATCATTTCACCCTCCCATCAAGCAGGCACATGCCATCACACAACAACACCCTCTTTTGTTCCCTATGCAAAATTTATGCCCCTTTCCTGTGCAGAAGAAAATCAATGACCCAAATACACAGCATCCCTTATTCCATTCTTATTGCATCAAACCTACGGACAAACAAACATATCCTATGCATGGAACCTATTCACACTCGATTCCTTGAACTATAAGGTAAAACATAAGCACACCATACCCCACCTATCGCCTATTCCCTAGCGTTTTATTCACATGTCCCATATATGCCCATACGTGTCCGCCCGCACATAACAGTTCCCATGCAAATTAACATTCACACTCGTTTATATTTCCATGCATTATTCCATGCCTTCATTTTATCCAACATGTATTACTCAATGCATGTACATTTTATCCAACATGCATTACTCAATGCATGTACTATTCCGACTTCCCATATATGACCTATGAATGCATTTATCCCAAGGCCAAGGAGATTTGGAGGATGAAGAAGTCCCATTAACCCCCACCTACATAGTCTTTATTACTAGGTACACCACCCACATTTCCTATTTTACCCACACCTAATCCCTCTTGTCTTGCATGTATACAGTCCCTTGCATGGAAGATGGGTTTCATGCAAGGGCCTTCATGTAAAAATTTCCCTATCCAAATGCAATTCGAGGAGACTCATGAGACCAACATTGCACATATTTATTGTGTACCATAGTGCACTCTATTGTATATTGGCACTTTGATCGGCGAATCGATGGAGATTTTAGATACGATGAAAAGATGGAAATAAGGAAGATCCATATACCATATCTTCAAGAGTCAAAACAGGCTGGAGAGAACAGGGAAAATTGAGAAGACATGCTTTAAATTATGGTTCAGTTAAAGAGAAGGGTAGAAATGCTTTTTGAGTAGTTATTCTTAAGGATTTGAAGGATAGGGTGCGTTCTTGTATCGGGTTCCCCTACCCCATATTTTCTCCCTCCACGTGGGTCCCACTTTTTATCTTTTTAAAAAAATTAAATAAATCAATTCTCCATCATCAATTCCATCAAAAATAATATACTATACCATCATATCATATAAAAATTATAAACTATTCCACTTCTACTCACTTTTTCAAACTCCAATACAATCACATCACAATAATTTCTCACTTTTTCAAGCTCCAATACCATCACATCACCCCAAACCCACTTCTAACCCACCCCCGGTTTAACCCTCTATCCAAACACCAAAACCCAAAAATGGGTTACCTGCAACCAGTTTAACCCACCTAAACCCACTATCCAAACACCCCCTATGGTGTATGCAAAGATTTGGGAATCAGATAATTTTGCTAAAGTAGGTGCTTGAAGAAAAAATCTTGTATCATCTCAGTTTATGCACCACAAATTGGTTTAAAGGAAATGATTAAACATGATTTTTAGAAGATTTAGATAAGATTATACAAGAAATCTATAGAAAGATGATTTCTGCTTTCAAAAAAAGAGAAAATTTGCATAGTAGGGATTTCAATAGACATGTAAAAAATGATGCTTTAGGATGCTGATTGATGCAACCCAATTGACAAAAGAATTAATACTACTATCTTTTGGGTTAAAATGTAAAATGTCAAGGTTGTGGTAGCGTTCATTCCCAAAGGATGCCGTTTGTTTATTTTATTTTATTTGTTTATTTGAAGAGGCATGCACCTAGGGTGGAGCATGGACCGGGCTCGGGCCGGGCCCAACCTAGCCCAGCCCAAGCCCATCTGTGAACTCAGGCCCACGGGCCGGGCCCAGGCCCGCTACTTTCTCAGTCATTAGGCCCAAGCCCGAGCCCTACCCGACTCATGATGGGTCGGGCTTGGGTCGGGCTGGCCAATGATAAGTTCGGTCGAAAGGACATTCAACCCTTCGGTAAGAAGAAAATAAAAGTAAACAAAAATAAATTAAAATCAAACTGCAGGCAAGCAACGAAACAAGAGAAGGCAGACGCAAATTCCAAGTTTTCACATTGTTTACATTGGACTAACCTGAAAGACACAATGAGCTCATCCTCCTCGCAAATTTGCACGAGTTGCTCCTCTTGGCATCATACTGTACACGTTGTTGACTACCAACCGTTCTCAGTTGAAAGAAACTACGATTCATAAGGGAAATTTCAGAAGCAGAAAACTTCTAAATAAATCCAGAATCGACAAAAGTCCATAATGTTGATTACCGAACACGCATCTATGCTGAGAATTAGAGGCCATTTCATGCTCACTGTTTCAAAATAGCAGAGGCGTCATCGCGGTGTCAATTTGTTCTCCGAGTTGCAACGGAAGAACTGCTACCTAGGATGTTGAGAGAGGGGGGAATCTATTAAGACAGTACAAGGGAGTGTTCGGTTCGTGTGCCTATGTTGCGCGAGTGCGCGGGTATGGATCGAGGGAGGGGGGTGTGGCGCACGGTGGTGCTGCAGGGCCCTGCAGTGGTCTGTGTAGCTGCGATGGGAGGGGAGGAAGGGGATGGCGTGGTGGTATGTCTACGCTTGGAGGAGAAGGAAGGCGGGAGGGGGTGGCGTGGTGCGGTTACCTACATTGGGAGGGGAGGGAGTGAGCAGCACCGTGCTGGGAGGGGAGGAAAGGGGCGTCACCGTGCGGGAAGGGAAGATGAGAGTCGGGATTGGGATTGGAGTTGGGACTGGGAGGGGTGCAACAGGTCGGGTTAGCGGCTAGGGTTTTGGAAATTAGATGGGGGGTCACGACGGGTTGATGGTGCGTATCGGATTCGGGTGGGGCTCATATCCGGCTGGAATTCGGGCCAGCCCGTGGGCTTTGGGTTCGGTCCCAACATAGCCCGAGCCCGGCCCGATTTAGGAAATGGGCTAAAATTGAGGCCCAGGCCCGCCCGTATCCACGGTGGGCTTGGGCTTGGGCCGGGCTTGAGCGGGCCGGGCAACGGGTTGGGTCGGGCCGGCCCTAGCCCATGCTCCACCCTACATGCACCTTCCCCTATAAATAAAGGGGAACCAATATCTGACAAACATTGAAATATTGGGTATTATTTTCACCTTCTCTCCCTCTCTAAAGTTCTCTCCTCCGATCTCAAGTTGATCCCCCTCCCCCGAGCAATTCCCCTAACAGGGGACGCTCTCCGCGCAAATGCCTTGTCAGGGCATCAAAACTTTTTTTTCCGGTTCGGGGAACCAATCGGCAAACTGTTCGCCGATCGGCGAACGGTTCACTGATCAAACACTAGCGGGCGAATTTGAAATGCGATCTTCAAGGTGGTCCTTGAAGGTGCGGTCTTCAAGGCGATCTTCACAATATTTATGCAACTTTCGGTGAATGGTTCGTCGAAAATCGCCCTATAAATAGGGCGCCCGCACCTTATTTCCCTTCACACCTCACCCAATCTCCTCTTCTCTCAACGAGTGCATCTCCTCCCCACTTGTTGTCTTTCTCCCTATTTCAAAGGTATTAATTTCTATTTTACATTTAAATTAATTTCGGTTTTTATTAGGTCTATTTGTTATTAGTATAGATTACTATAATCAATTATAATTTTATTCTCGTTATTTCTCTTTGTAGATTAATGTAGTCACTACATAAATAACCTTGAACTGCTACAATCATGTTATTAGCGCAGATTAATGTAGTCACTACATAAATAATGAGAATCATTCTTATTGCTATTAGGTCTATTTGTTATTAGCATAGATTCATGTAATCAATCATAATTTTATTCTTGTTATTTCTGTTCGTAGGTTATTGTAGTCAATGCATAAGTAACCTTGAACTGCGGCAATCATGTTATTAGCGTAAATTAATGTAGTCACAACATAAATAATGAGAATTATTCTTGTTGATAGTAGGTCCATTTGTTATTAGCATAGATTCATGTAATAAATCATAATTTTATTGTTGTTATTTCTCTTAGATTAATGTAGTCACTACACTAATAACCATCTCCAATCATGTTATTAGCATGGTTATCATATATGGAACTTTATTGTTGTTGACATTTGTTGTAATATCAAGATTAATGAGAATCTTTAAAAAATTCAACAATCAGTGAATAGTCAGTTGAATAGTTATATTCTATTAGGTTACCCTCATCTCCAAATCAATGAACCATATTGCTCGACCACCCTCAAGTCAAGCGCTCTAGAGTTGTTTCTTTAGAATAGGAAATACACCTCCTGTATAAAAATTGAGTTTAATGGCCAATAACATCAAGTAGTCAGCAAGCTTGCAAAAATCGTCCGACTAGTCGAGTCGGGGGGGGGGGGGGGGGGGTAGCCGTCTCGACTAGGCCTAGTCGGCCGACTAATCGACCGACTTTTACATCAAGCTTTTATAATTTTTTTGTTTTTTGCTTTTTTTAAAAGCAAACTTATTCTAATATACTTAATGTTATATTTAAAGTCAGTTACTTCTTTTATTTCATTATGTAAGCATAGAAAATGTACAAATCTATGTTAATACATAAGCAAACTTATTCTAATATGCAATAATGTTATATTTAAAGTCAATTACTTCTTTTATTTCATTATGAAAGTATAGAAAATGTACAAATCTATGTATAAAAAGGATTTATATATTTAAAACAATTAAAAAATTCAACGACCAATGGCCGACTAAATCCGATTACTCGCCCGACTGCCCTGCCGACCGAGTACCGACTACCGCTTTCTGCAACCTTGGTAGTCAGATTCTTCCATTCAAACTTATGCTATTTCTTGACATGCACCCAAAGTATAAAGATTGAGCTTTATACTCTAGTTCATGATGGAAGATGGAACTATGGTAACTTCCATCTCCAATTAAAGATACATTCAACTTCCATCTTCGTTTTAACAGTAGGATTATAGTATGGAAGTCTTTCATGTATGAGTCTATAAGAATTGAACATTTATTGAGATGAAAATTGACTTCCCTTTTTCATAGAATATGACCAACCTCACTGCATTGTATGTCTTCTGGAATGAAAGATTTATCATTGAAAACAGGAGTATCAGCTACGAAGGGGGTAGTTGTTAGATGATAGGTCGTGTATCGACGGTCCGTGCCATAACCGGTTACAACCAAGGTGAATATAATGTACGAGTGATGTACTGATGGTCGGTGAACATCAACATATTCTGTCCAGTTGTTGTTTATGATAATCAGGCAACTGGGTTGATATTAACTATTGCTCATTCTCTTGGGATGATGCAATTGATGCTGGAAGTCGATAAAATAGAAAATCCTCAGTTGAATGCATCCAATATCGCTGAATAATCTCTAAGAGGACATGAGGAGCAAGATGCGCCTGGAGAGGATAATGATAATGATCACGAAATCGATGATGATGAAGATACTGACGTTGAGGATGATGTTGTTATCCCCGATTTGAATGCTGACCTCTGTTCATGAAAGCAGTCCGTAGCGGCCTCTTTAGTGCACCGATTACATGATGCCCTGCTTTACGTGCCATTTGCGCATATATGGTCTGCATATGCAGGCTGCACGAGTGCATATGCGCTCCGTGCACCTGTTTAAGGTTCAGTTGGGTAATCGAATACGAATCTTAAGATTCAGATCTTGTATTATTTTGATTCTATATATTAATCGAATTATGTAATACTATCTTTGATGATTTTGATATTTAGTAGTACTATTTTGACCTATACATGAAAATCATTTTTCTTATATCTTCTGTTAGACCATATTTATTCATAAATTTAGTTTAGTTGTAGTCACTTTTGTAGATATTTATTCATTTTTAAATAAAAAATAGAAAACCGCATATACCCGCATATGCCCCCGCACACCGCTTAATCGCTATTCAGTGACCTGTCTGAACGCATACTCATACTGCTTTCCTGAACCTTGACGCTGACTACGAGGACATTTATGGACAATGATCACTCATCGGTTTAATCGGCAATGAACCTATTTTTTATCCTACTGTTGATTATGCGTTTACTTTGGATCCAATGCCGCAGTTGCCTGATGTCTTCCAAGATGAAGTCTGGATAACAAACACATATGCTGAGGAGATACCATTCCTGAGCGAGCTGCGGGATACCATCTTACCTGATCGTAGACTCGTAGTGGACTTGAGTATTGGAATAATAGATCTTTCCCCTCGAAGCTAGATTTGATTGATGCTGTAAGTACTTGGAGTATGACCAAGTACGTTTGATACAAAGTAATAGCTTCCAAGAAAGATATATACACCATATGGTGTGCTTTGCCAAATTGTAACTGGAGATTACATGCGAGCCGCAGTAAGAAGGGAGAAATTTGGAAAGTTCAGAGATATCGAGAAGAACATACTTGTCGAAACCCGGTATTTCTTGCTGATAACAAGCAGTGCAACACAAAAATTATTAGCAGATTCATCTTGAAGATACTGGGATCCAATTTAACGCTGACACCCAATATGATTAAAAGTCCAGTTTCGAATACTTATCACGTCACGATATTATATAAGAAGGCGTGGATCGGGAGAAAGAATGCGTTGGCTACAATATTTGAAGACATGGAGTCATCTTACGTCGATATTCGTAGATTCATGTAGACGATGAAACAGACCAACCCTGATTCGTGGTATGAATTTGAAATAGAACCGTATCGTGATCCGAAGATTCAACAAGTAATTCTTGATAAAATATCATTTTTTTATTATTTTGGGCTCGGATCGTTGCTGAAAGGTTTTCAGTATTGTCGTATGGTTTAGAGTATCGATGCAACTCACTTGCATGGGAAATTCAAAGGCCACCTGGTCGTAGCTACATCTGTCGACGGAAATAGACATCCGTTTCCGATTGCTTTCACGGTAGTTGAAAAAGAGAACATAGATGCCTAGTTCTTCCTGCACATATTAGCATATTTAGTCCAGCGTGAAGGGATATGCTTTTTAAGTTATTCCAGGTCTAAAAATGTTGTTACCCAAGTACTTTCTAGCAGAACGTGGGCACTGGCATCGATTTTGTTTGCGACACATGCAAACGAACATGCATCGAGCTAGCCATGATAAATGGTCGGCGGGAAACATTTATAGTGTCGGTACGGTGACAAACACGCACACCCATAATAGGATTATGGAACAAATCCGTTCTGGAGATTCAGAGGCCTATGATTGGATTGTTCGTCAATAAGACGGTGATTGCATATACTGGGCAATAAGTTATGATTAAAGTCGTCATTATGAGAATACTACGACAAATCTTTCTGAATGCTTCAATAGTGTCTTGAAAGGCATGCGAGGTCTTTCCATCTTGACGATGATTCTTGCCATCTTTTATCGATTGAATACGTATTTTGTGGTCCGTCGCAGACAAGATCAGAGGACAACTTCTAACTTATTGTCGAGGTATAATCAAATTGTCAAAGAAAATATTGCAACAGCTTGTACCCGCGATCTTGAGTAATTTTCTCAGATAATCTTCGAAGTGAAGTGTTGTGAAGGAAATTACAAGGTCGTCCTCAACGGAACAGATTCCGAGTGCACATGCAGGTTCATACAGTGCATGTATATTACCTGCTCACATGTTATTGTTTTTGTGGGTCTGTTAGTGTAGGCATTGAGCATGTAAAAATCGCTCTTGGTTTTATACACCTGCTGCATTTTGTGTGACATACACGGTTGAAATCTCCTCGATTCCTGATCGTCGCTTTTGACCGACGAATGTCCCTATGTCTATTTTCTGCCACCTAATATACCAATAGGCCATGGTCGCCCATAATATGGAAGGATACAGAATAGTATGGATGAAATGGGCCGGGTAAATGTTAGATGTGGATTATGTAAGCAAGTCGGTCATACCCAGACTACTTGTACAGGATGTTGAATGTACTTTGTCATTATTTAAAGGAAGATGGTTGTAATATTTGATATTATAATGGGAAATAAATTGCTTTGTTCATTACGAATGTTATCCTACTTTTGATGAAATAGGAATGGATTCATTATCGGGACCTGTTGATACCTCAGTCTTGGTTCAAAGAGCAGCCACATATCTGCACTTCCATTGAATGATTATACTATGGTAAGCACTCCATATGATTAGAAGTACGGTGAAAATTACCGTGCATCTAATTTTATAATATATCATTGTAACAATATTACATATTCGTCAAACATGATCGGGTATTTAATAAGGTCCTACTGAAACGTCGTAGTGAGGCATTCTATCAAATGCTTGAGGTGTCTGACATATGATGTGTCACCAACTTAAAAAGGACTAACCTCGATCAATCACTTCTGATGGTCCTATTGGAACGATGGAGACAAGAGACCCACACTTTCCATCTTCGACACGGTGAAGTTACCGTAACATTGAAAGACTTGTCCATTTTAACAGGCCTTCATGTTGATGGGGCGCCATAACATGCCTATGTTGTTGATGGGCCCCCATAACATGCCTATGCTCTAGGCATTTTATAGGGCCCCATCAACATGAAGGCCTGTTAAAATGGACACGTCTTTCAATGTTACAATAACTTCACCGTGTCGAAGATGGAAAGTGTGGGTCTCTTGTCTCCATCGTTCCGATAGGGCCATCAGAAGTAATTGATCTAGGTTAGTCCTTTTTAAGTTGGTGACAAATCGCTGCCAGCCACCTCAAGCATTTGGTTGAATGCCTCACTTCGACGTTTCTTTAGGACCTTATTAAATACCCGACCATGTTTGATGAATATCTAATGTAACAACATTAGATATTCATCAAACATGGTCGGGTATTTAATAAGGTCCTACTAAAACGTCGAAGTGAGGCATTCCACCAAATGTTTGAGGTGGCTGGCATGCAACGTGTCACCAACTTATAAAGGACTTACCTCGATCAATCACTTCTGATGGCCTTATTGAAATGATGGAGACAAGGGACCCACACTTTCCATCCTCGACACTGTGAAGTTACCGTAACATTGAAATACATGCCCATTTTAATAGGTCTTCATGTTGATGGGGCCCCATAACATGCCTAGAGCATCCCTCACATTTTCAATGGGTAGATTATTGCGAACAAATGCTTGGTGTAAATCCGAGCACTGAAAGAGGGGAGAATGTGAATCTTTTGTTTTAACGTGGCGGTAATGCACGTGCTAGATTGGATCATGCGACAATTTAATCTGCGTCCCCACATCCCAGATATGATGCCAGAATAATATTCTTGTAGCATCAGACTCGACAGAGGTACAATGAACCGATCGATTGGGCAGACCGACTTCGTGAGCATATGCTTCGGTGGAACCAAAGAAAAACAATTGTCATGAAAGAGTATCGATGGAAATTGATGAACAACGGGTAACGAGATACATGCAATGGTACTGACAAATTACACGACATTGTATTCAAACGTCAATCCATGCACTACAGCTTGCATATGAGCCTTACGCTCCCATATTTAGGCCTGGGGTACATGCAAAATTTTCACTCACTGATTCGTTTGGTTTGTGACATTTAGAAACACTATGTTATGGTTTGAATTATCACAGGTACAAAATGTACATGAAGCTCGTGGGATTCTTGAGGTTTACGAATGCAACTCAAAGTTGCAGAATGTTATTGGTTTACTGGACTCAATGTTGCATAACTTTGTATTGGCGAATCACAGTACCATCCGTGATACTCTTACTCGAATGAGTCATCAGCATGTCCTTTCTTCTCGACATCTTACGAGGCTGCTGGACCTACCACAAATGATTTTCCTTCTCAACAACAGTATACTGCGGGTACTCATGATGTCAAGGTAGGACCATCTCAAACAAGGCCTTCAGTGGTATATGATTTTATAGAGACACAACTTACTCAATCTTCACAGGCTGATGGCTTTTGGGGTCTAACCCCTCCTACGCAGACATTCATAGAATATTTTGTTAGGTGACGAGCATCGGGGGTGAGAGGCGATATTGGAAGAGAGGGGTTCGAGAGTAGGGAATCAGGCTTCTTCTGAGTCCTGTCATATTCGTATCTTAAGATCCGGATCTGATTACCCAATTGGACCTTAAGCAGACGCACAGAGCGCATATGCGGCCAGTGTATGCGCAAGTAGCACATAAAGGGGGGCTTTATGTAATCGGTGCGCTGAGCCGCACGGACCGCTTTTATTAATACTGGGTAGATGTCAAAATGTCCCACATCGCCTTGGCGGTGGGTTGATTCAAAATATCATTGGCTGTCTTCGTAGTGAGGATCCCGGAGAGCCAAATACGCGCATATGCGTCATCTTGCTTCCAAGAAGCATGGGTCCCCAAGGTTGCAGAAAGCGGTAGTCGGTATTCAGTCGGCGGGGTCACCTACTAAGGATTAGTCGGCAGTCGGGCGACTAGTCGGAATTAGTCGGGCATCAGTCGGTTTTGAATTTTTTTTATTATTTTAAATATATAAATTATTATTAATATATTAATCTATATATATACTCAATCATAAATATGCATAGATTTAGCAATTTTCAATTACAAATTACAATTTAATTATTATTACTTTAAGAACATACATTTTCATTTTGCATTTAATTAAGAACAAACGAACTACAACACCTAAATCAATTCAATATTGGCCACTGTCATCTCAATTCAATATCAACACGTTTTAAGCATCTAAACACAACAAAAAAAAATCCATATATAGCCGAAAAGGGGATGAAACTACACAAGCAAGGGAAGAACTACGGGATGAAACTTCCATATATCACAACTTGAATTTATAATATATTTCGAAATAGAAATTTGGAAAAAAAATAGCAAAAAAAAAACCCTAACCGGGCCGGCGATCGGATGCCGAGGGGCAGGAGAGCTGGGATCGCCGAATGGCGGGGAGGGAGTGGTCGTTTTGGGGTCACCGAGCGGCGGGCGACCACCAAGCGGCGAGCGGAGGAGGGAGCAGGCGGCGTCGGCAGCAGGCGTCGGAGGAGGGAATGGGAATCGCGAGGGAGCAATCGAGGATGAAAGGTCGGGTGGGGTGTTTAGGTTACTGTCGGACAGTAACCTAAATGTTGAATCATTCGGGTCATCCCCGGATCCGGGTCCTCGGATTTGTGTTGCAGAAATCGGCCGCGTAGTCGGCCGACTAGACCGACTAGTCGGTCCGATTACTCAGTCCACCCGACTAATGGTCGATTCTCTCAAATCGGGTCGGTCAGGAGGCCGACTCGAGTAATCGGACCGACTAGTCGGCCTAGTCGGCCGATTTTTGCAAGCTTGTGGGTCCCAGTCTTATCCGCCGGCTCTGGCTCTGTCAGGATGTGCTCCTTGTTATTGCACTGCATGAAGGTGAGAAACTACATGGACCACAACTCATAGTTGGTCCCATCCATCTTTATGATGGGAGTCGGGACCTTAAGGCACCGGATGAAGAAAGGACATCACCCTTGTTCTTTGACATGATGGAAGAATGGCCGAAAATGGAACTTGACTGGTAAGTAGACCAATCTGAGCGAGTCTACACGATCTTATGGAGGATTGGTTGTATATGTAGACTCATACAACCATCCTCGTCAATCCTTGGTGCGTGCTAGGGTTGGAAAACGTGATTTACATGTCTGAAATCACGTTTTCCAGCAAAAATAGACCGTTTTCAGATCAGATCAGACCGCTGAGTGGTCTTTCAGAGGACCACGACGATGCTTGGAGGCATGTGGCGGCACCTGGGGAGCCACACAGAGCCCTGGACTACAGCGCAGTGGTTGGCGGGTCCCAACGATGACTTAGAAAGTGGTTGGGAGCCCTAGAGGTCGCGCGTGAGGGTGCTGGAGGGTCCCAGCAATGGTGCTCCTCCCTAGAGACACCTTAGAGAGAGGCTTGGGGCCCTTAGGCGATGAGATGGGAGGTCGCAGGTTGCTGGACAGCAGCCTCTGGAAGGTGGGGGCGGCGGCATGAGAGGCCTAGGGCTGGAGGCGGGGTTGGTTTTTATGTTAGGGCTCCGGTCTAGGAACTTCGCTCTGATACCATGTGGAGATGAAAAGAATCAATTGCATTACTGAGAGGACCCAGGATTCTCTTATATAGGAGAGAAACCGCTTGGGCAAATTATAAGGAGAAGACAAAGAAAAATAAAATACATAAACAATATGAAAGATAGCTAATATCTCAACAAAAAGCAATTTGTAAAAGCTTTGATGGATGTTATATTCCCAAAGATTACCACCTATCCTCACATGTGACATGGTGGAAGCATGCTATGGATTTTGAGACGTAGGCTCTTATATCCAAAGGTACTTCAGATCTTGTTTCATGCTTGGTGGGATTTACTCCTGTTGCATGTAGTTAGGTGTTCGATACTTAGAATGCCCTTGATGGATCTCTTGATAAACTGAAGGTTATGCTTGTAGCGAAGGGATTTACCTAGACGTCATTGCATATATAAAAGAGCAAGGCATTTTTATAGAAGGTGTTTGTCCTTAAGGACCTTGGTCATCTTCGGTGCTTTCTTTGCATTGAAGCCACCAAGCACTCGTGAGGTTTGCTCATTTTACAAAGAAAATATTGCGGGGTTGTTCTAGGAGATGTATGGCTTTTAAGATGTAAATCTTCTGCTGTTACTTTGATTCTCAAACATCATGTCATCTTTGGATATGCTATCTTTAAGGACACTAGAAGATATAGAAGTCTGGTTGGTGCATTTCTTCCTCACAATGTAACTAGACCTGATATTTATTCCATATACTTTTTTTTGAAAGCCAGAAACAGGGGGAGACACTCAGTGGTGTTCACCCTACTTATTTATTAAAACAAGGTAAACACGTGGTTTACAACGGTAACGATAAAAACTACATAAGCAAAGCAGTTATAACACCCAATCATCCACTAAACGTGCACAATGGATCTCCACATTTTCCTTGTAAAAGCGCTGTCCCGAAAAAAGAGCCGCATTTCTGCCCAGCCATATCGCCCACAACGTAGCCACAGGCATGAGGACCGCTCGCCTCTCCCTATCTCTGTTGGCCACCAACGAATCACAGAAGTACGCCAAAGCGGAAGTGTACACCCAAGCCATTGCTGCATCCTCCCAGATCATAGTCACTTTAGGGCATGTGAAGAAGAGGTGCTCAAGGGACTCCACCGCATTATCGCACAAAACACACCCATCAGAGACGGAGCCAAGCAACCTAGCGCAACGATCCCTCGTCATCAACCTTTGTCTACGAAAAAGGCAGAGGAAGAATCCAATCCGCTCAGGGAGCCTCAGACCCCAAAAGAAACCGCAGTCACGAATCATATTCTCCGACCGCGAAGGCGGGGGCCTACAGATTGCCCTATAAGCCTTCTTCGTCGAGAAAGGGCCCATCCGCCGGGCCCAGTGATCTCTTCCCTCAGTAGGATGCCCCACATCCTTGATAGAGTCTAGCAAGGCAAGAAAGTCCTCGAGTCTTTGATCCGAGAAATTAGAAGAGAAAGTCAGGAACCAACTACCATAAGACCAGCAAGAGGGGACCCGAGCAGCCGCCAGAGCGAACAGGCGAGGGAACCGCGAGCTCAAGCCCCCCCCCCGTCCAATCATCAGTCCAGAATCTGAAAGATTCACCATTACCAAGCACCGGCCTAAACAAAGATAAAAACCTTGAGAAGACCTCCAGCACCCCTTTCCAAAACGACGAGGGGGATCCCACCAGTTCAGCTGCCAACGGAGGCGCCCCAGTAACACCGTAAATCTCACGCAAGATCTTGCTACAGAAATCCTCCCCTGGGCCCCAAATCCTGCTGGCCCACTTAAGAAGGAAAGTGTCATTTACGTGATCCAAACTCCGCACACCCAACCCTCCTTCGTTCTTAAGAAGGAAAGTGTCATTTCATATACTGATAGTAAAACTATACATGGAGAACCCTCGCGATAGCGACCGCATGAAGTTCTATTAATTTTTTGAAACTTAAAGCACTCTCCTATGAAAAAGGCTTCTTTGCTCTTGTAATGGACATGTTGATATTCTCTTGTACGCAGATGAAAACTATGCTAGCTTATTTTAGGATAGAAAGTCCACTATAAGGTTTGTGATGCTTATTGGAGGCTATTTGGTCATTTAACCTAGCAAGACATAAAGCACTGTCTCTTGATGTATAGCTGAAGCAGAATATAGAACTATAGCTTATGCCTTATGTGAAACTCGCTAGTTTGTCTCATTTGTAAAGGAACTTGGTTCTTAATTAAAGTTCTGATTCCCCTTTATTCTTATATTAAGTCCGGCATATATTTAGGGATGAACATTGGGCCGGACCGGCCCAACCCAGCCCGAAGCCCAACTTGCATAGCCCAACACAGCCCAAGCCCAAAAAACATGGGTCGGGCTTGGGCCTGGAATGTAGGCCCATTCATTTTTTGGGCCGGTCTCGGTCCAAGGTCAGCCCATCCTACTAGGCCCGGAAGCCCGGCTCGAATTCAGGCCCATGTTGAGGTTCATGAGCCCGGATCGTACATAAGCCCGCCAACTCCTTATGCTTATGTTTTTGAGTGTTTATTACATCGAGTATGGTATCATTGATACCCCTGTAAATTATATATTTACAAAAATAACTCCATAAACTTCTCTACTTTACAAAGTTCTCTTTGTTAGCTTGTCATAGGGGTATGTTTGTGAAGTCGATAACCTTATAGGGGTAGTTCTACAAATACGATAGGTAGGTTCGATAATGTGCTTTTTATGGACCAGATCGGCCCAAGCCCGACCCATAAAAAAATTGGGCTAGGCTTGGGCTTGGGCCAACCAAAATAATTAGACGGGCATGGGCTTGGCTCAAGTCCCGATTTGTTAAATGGGTTGGGACTTGGGAGGCCCAACCCGGCCCATGCTCATCCCTACCTATATTGTCTTAAATCTAGTTTTTTTGGAATGGACTATACACATTGAAGTGGGTTGTTATATTGGATGCAGTTTGATATGGGAAGATAACCACCCCTCGTATTTCTACAGAACAACAATTTTCATATATCTTCACCAAAGTTTTACCAAAGAACCGCATCTCAATTTTTACCTCCAAGTTGGACACGGTCGATGGATATGGGCCAACTTGAGGTGGAACGTGAAAGAGTTTGATTTCCTTTCTGAATCTTTAATATATTCTTGGAGAGCATGCAGATCATGTAAAATATTCCTTGGAGATTCTAACAATATTGGGATATTTTGAGATTTTTTACTTTTAATTTTTGTCCGCGCTTATGCATTTCTATTTGAACCATTATGTCAATAAGAAATACCAATTCATTCTCTTCCTTCCACAACATCACTTTTCTTTTGTAGCCTTAAGTCATTCAGATATGATGTATTGACCTAGACTGTCCTCATATACACGAAATCAGGAAGAAAATCTCAAAAACAGTGAATATGACTGCAGCGATCCAAGGTTTACACAGCCACTCAGATCACGAGTAAGACATTTGAGGTCTCCTATGTCGAAGAAGAGCCCTAAAAAGGTTTGAGATCTCCTACCACCAGCCTGAATGCAATCAAGGCAATGGCAAATGGGTTATGGCCTGGGTGTTGATGGTGTAGGGTGCATAGGCAGCTTGACCAGCGGTACCTAGACTACTGGATCGGGGCTGCAGCAGGCCTGGCAGCAGCAGGGGGCGACCACCTGATGTGGTTAGGAAGCGACCTGGGGATGGCTGAGTGGTTGCAACATGTACAGAGATCTTGCACAGGGTCCAATGCTGGATCATACATGAAAGCCCACATATGGCACCTTGTAGTGCATTTTCTCCTGAGAAGAGATGATAAAATGCTTGACCCTTTTATGTTCTTTTCTTCATGTCGTAGTATGACCATGCCCTGCCACGTAGATGACAGTTTTCTGCTTTTAATTATTACTTGTCCTCTTTTTTTGTTGCTAAAATCAGTTTTCAGCATGGCTATATTCTCAGGCAAATTGTTTAGATAGTTTTTTTAGTGGATGCCAGAGTTAAGGTGCTGAAAATGGTGATATATGCTTTACATCATCCCTGCAGATCATGGCCATTGGTGATGGAGAAAATGATGTGGAGATGTTGCAGCTTGCATCCCTTGGCGTTGCACTTAAAAATGGATCGGAGAAAGCTAAGGCCGTGGCTGATGTGATCGGAGCTAGCAATGATGAGGATGGTGTAGCTGAAGCCATTTATCGGTATGCTTTTTGATTGAAATCTGGACCAAAACTACCAGAGATTGACAAGTTGCTCATTCTTCATAAACACATGGTATAAAACCTTATTGCTAGTTGCCGTTCCAAATTTACTCCTGCATATTAGAGGGAGCCATGCATATTTTTTGAAAGTCAAGAATGTCACATTCTTGTTCACATATTGAAGCTAATTGTCCATGTAAAGCAAGATTCTTCATGTGAACCTCAACAGGCAGAACATATAAGCCGAAGGAAACTTAAGCGAGCATTGCTGCAGGATCCCTTCTCATCGGGCTGCTTATTATAACCTTTAGTTTTAATATGGCTTTTCTCATTTTGAATATCCAGATTAAGAAACAGATGATGTTTCTATTGACTGCTGTTGGATCTGCCTATACAAGCACAAGTTGAGTACAATTCTTAAATCATAGTTTAGTTGTATAAGATAATATGTTCATCTATAATTGACTTGAATTATGCCATGTATGCTAAATTTATTTATTTTATAAGATTGGCTGAGATGGTAATGAAGAAAATGTTAACACATTTTGTAATCCCTTAATAAGATTTCGAGAATTCGATTTTTTTCATAACCTCATTTCCATTTTGAATGTGTTGATTGTAATGGTGACTACAAGCGATCGATACGGTGGATGCGGTGCACAGTGGCATGGCTAGTGAAGCTATAATGTGGTTCGGAGCGCCATGCACGGCATGTGTAATGGTAATCAGTGGTGACACCATCGGTGGTAGTAGCAGCAATGTTCGCTGTAGTGTTATGACCATGCTGGGCGATGGCGGTGGCGTGATGGTGGAGAGGAAGGAGATGGTGGGCTGATGCTTCATCGGTGGTGGTAGGTTAGGGAAGGATGTGCTATTGGTGGTGGTAAGCTTGATGTCGGTGGGGGAGGACCTGCCAAGATGAACGAACTCTTTTCCGGTAGAGGGAGGGATTTGCCATCAAAATGAACGAACACATGATACAATCCCGAAGATCTCCATAAAACAAACTTATGTCTTCAAAGATATGCCATCAAATAGCTAACACATGGCTTGTTGTGAATTCTAACTAATGTATGGCTATCCCTAAGCTAATATTGGTCATGAGTGCAATGAAAACCACCAATATTTGCTATGATGAATGGCACATCGTACACAGATGGATCAACTTTACATTGATTAAGCATTCGATAAACATCTCAAAATCATATGTAGTTGCTGATGTGTCTTTCACACAGGATGCGTAAGTTTTTGGGTTGAGAAGCAATTTCTTTTTGAGGTTTACGTTTTAATGTACAGCCAGTGGTAGCATGTTTTATGTGGAGCATTTATGATGATAAATCTCTGATGGTGCCGAATGCTCGAACAGAACCTATCGGTGATGCATAATCTGCTTTTAAACTGTTAGATTGTGTTGCTTAGTATATTTGCCCATTGGAATTTCCTATCAGCTCGGGACTTCGAGGGCTCCTTGCAAAGGGTAGGTTAAAACTTGTGGCTGTAGTCCATTATAAGAAACTGCATCACTCAAGATGGAGCTCTAATTGTAATAGTAACTATATGTAAAAGACCTTACATAATCTGTGTTCGATTACATAAATAAAAGAGCCAGTGTAGCATGCCCAAAGTGATTGATTAGATCATCTCCCTAAAAACCTTAAGATTAATAGTGAAATTAATTAATTAGATCGCCATATGTGATTGATCAAGTGTGCTCCCTATACATGAATCGATAGATTTTGGAACATGAAAAGGGAATCTGAGGAAGAAAGTACATATGATCGATAAACCTATACATGTTCATCAATCACACACACTAAGTGATCGATTAGATTTGTTTGGACAATCAATCACATGCGTATTTTGATCTGAATGAATGTCAAGTTTAAATGATCAACCGTAAGGCTGATCAATAAAAAATGAACTCCGGAGTTAAATTGGAGCCTAAACGTAATGCCTTGGTTCATATTATTTGTTTTGTACAAAATGATTTTTAGAAGTACACCAACATTTACAATTATGACTTTCAAATATATAGGTTCTTTTATAGAAAGGTTTTATGGTTGGCAATTTCAATAACTCCCATTTTCTCTTCTGTCTTCTTAATCTCTTAAATAAAAAGGTTGTTTATGGTTCTCGACATGAATCATTAATGAGGATTGTGAATGTCATGTGATGGGATGCATTGGAACTTCATGTAAAAATATGTAAATAATATGTACAACTCAATGAATTTGCCATTGTTTTAAGAGTTATTAAGAGCAACACATGTACTTTAAATATTTGGTAAATGGATTGATGAATGCAATTTGTTATATCCATAGATAGTCCCAAGATAAGATACGATTTGAGTAATGAATAATATCTATTATAGATATGGCATGGATAATAATATGAAGAGGTGAATGCACAATCGGAAAGATGTTGGATTCACCCCCGAGGAACCTATACTTTATGCTAGAGGATGTGGCTTCAACTCCGGGGAGAATGAACTGGTGGTGTTGGCTTGGTGATGGTTCTCGTGTAGGCTACCAGATCTGCATGTGTAAGCTTGTCTCTATATAAAAAACTTTCTAAATACGACATCTGAATTATGGATGAAGGAGGCGTGGAGAATTCGATGAACTGGTGGTCTCGTGAAGCTCTGACAGAAGTCAGAGGGTAGGTCGGACAATTGACCGAGGTCAACAAAAAGTCACGCCTGGTTGGTCCACGTGGACCAACCACGAAATTCCATGGCAAAAATGCCTTGGAAAATAGATAATAAATAGTAATTGATTTTATTATTTTTAGGTTATAAAATAAAAATGTTTCTATTTTTTTAGTATTTTATGCATATTTTTATTTATTTTTTAGAGGTGTTTATTTACAAGTTAATTTTTAGGGTATATATAGGTATATTTTTCTATGTTTTGTGTATTTTTAATTTTATTTTGTATTTTTGATTCTATTATTTTATTCTCTTATTTTACAAAATTGTAACCTGTTTTTAGATGCTTAATTATATTTTTATTATATTTTTTGATATAATATATACACTTAAATAAATAGGTATACTTATTATATAGGTATAGTGATTGTATTTTCATATATGTATTTTATATACATATTTTATTTTAATGTTTTATTAATGGTTTTAGCCTAATTTTAATATGTACATATAGTATAAATAATACTTACAAAATACAAAAATATAGAATTATAAAGATAATAAAGAATAAATAAAATGATTTTTTAAATAGGGTATATTATACAATAGGTGTCTAAAACCTAACTTTCACATCTTAACTTCAAAAAATATGAAACCACCTTCATCAAATAACTTATTAAAAGTTATATACAACTAAAGATGATTTTGATATATTTTGAGTTTTTATTTAGGAGATATGGGTCTGTGAATTCTAGATTTTAGGATATTATTTTGTGTATAAAATGTACACTGTATAATATTTTTGTGTGAAATAAATTTTTATTTTTCTATATATTTTTAGCTACAATTTTCATGTACAAAGTTTCATTATTTGAGGTGTAAATAATAAAGAATAAAAAGTTTCCAAAAAGTAATTATTAGCCTATTTGTAGAGTGATCTGTTCTGTATTTTCTATACAATTACATGCCCTATCTCCTCCTACTTTATTTCTTGTCGACTAAGTCATCATGATGACCGAGTCTCGAGGGCTAGGGTCACTTCAATGTCTTTGACACTTTGCTCTTTTTCTTTTCTTTCCTTTATTCTTTTATTTTGGCAATAAATACTATAAATATACAGTATTTGGTACAGACTAATGAATGTTTATTTTGATAAATTAATGATATATACATACATTCAACTAGGGTTTAAAGGCTTAAATGAAAGAATAAAGGTGATGAAATGGAGATTCATCACCCCCTATACTTGCCTTTGCTAGTCCCTAGCAAACACTTATGCCTATAAGTGCGGAGAAGAAAATAAAAAAAAGAAAAGAAATAACTTGGAATTATTTCCGGCTTTTAAACTTGTCTTGATAATGTCAAAGTTTGGACCTCAGAGAAGACCTTTGGATTAATGGTATGTTCGAAACTACTTGCAGGTTAAGATTTATGAGACGACGACCTTTAGGTTCCATACTCCTATTATTCAGTCCAATTCACAGACATGTCAAAACCATCCTCTCAGTCACATACTCTTGCTACCTTGAAATGATAGAACCATGTATGTGAAAATGTTCAGCTCTCCCCAGACAAAACCATTGAACCACCAAGATGTCTGCTTTTATGTCCTCATGGAGTCAGATATTTCCTTCTAAGGTCACATGTTTCCGATCTTTCAAACGAATGGGATAAGAAGTTAGAAGAATGGAAGAGAAGTAGGATTGGACCAGTGTAGTCATAATTCCCGCGTGAAGTCGGTCAGTGTAACCGGATCTTCACCAAGAAGTAGGCTTTTTCTGAAGCTCATATTTGTGGAATTTTTGGTTGAAGGCTTCTTTGAATATTTTCTTTGGCTTTGCATAGCATCTGCATTCTTGTTTGTGCCCCAGTGGATATAACATCTTTTGTTCCACCCACTGTTTTGGGGTCTTAAAACAAGTTGCGTCGGTAGACCATCCTTCATCCGAAGCATTGTTTCTATCCATCTCCACTCTTTAGATATCATTGTTATCAGAAGAAGTGGGTTAGAGTATCGGCGTCGGTAATCTCCAAGAATGGTTTCTGAGCCACCCTTGACGAAGCGCCCTTGCATCGTCCCGACTTAGACCCCAAGATTTTTCAACAGTCCATCTAGGTTGAGATAAGTGCTAGGTGCGAGCTTTCCAGTCAAGTCACTGTCTCAAGAGTCATACGGATGATATGAAGGGTTCTATTTAGGCACATTGAATCGACTCATGAACATAGTCTTACAGAATCTAAAGAATTAAGGCAAGGTAACCTGAAGTATCTTCAATTCCAGTCCTCAATGGGTTCCTCTGAAACTAAGTGTATTAAAGTCTAAAATAAGCTCCAATCTTCGAACTTTATTTGGACTTGTTCAATCGTCTAGATTATTTCAAAAAATGCTCATGCTATGACAATGCAGGAAAATATTTTTGTGATGCAATTTTCAGACTTTTGATTTTTATGGATTTTTGAAAAGATAATGCAAATGAAGAGTTTTTTTAAGATTTTGCAAATGTTTTTTGGTATTTTGGTTTTGCAAATGTTTTTGTGGTTTTTGCAAATAAAATAGTTTGGCTAAGAAAATAGGTACAAATATTTACATGGGGATGCATCTTATATTTACAAGAGTGGGTTTTTTAAGAATTTACCAGGGATAAGTGATCATTTTATATATATATTAATACATCTAGTAAAGAATTTTAGTGTGATGTATATATTCCTCAAACTTATTTGAATTGTTTTCAAACAATTTTGAAAACTATAGTCCAACAAAATTTTGACAAATAATTTTTACAAATATTTACACACATTTGAAAATCATTTTAGAAAGGTTTTTCAAACCATATCTAAAGATTTTTCAAAATATATTTACAACCATTTTCCAAACATTTGCAATTCATTTTTCAAATATTTTTATTTCACGCAAAGAAATTTTACAAACAAAATATTTTACAAAGGTTGAAAATATTTTACAAAATATTTTTCAAATAGTTTTCAAAATATTTTTCAATTAGATTTTCAAACTATTTTCCAAACATTTTACAAAGCATTTTCATGTGATTTATTAGTCTGTATATATAAAAAGAATTTGAGGAATAATAGACATCATTTTTATTAAATAATTTATTGAATTTGTGTATATACAGTGTTTTAGCCTTATTTATTAATAATACGAAAATACAAGTTATGGCTAAAATATATACAAAGTATATATTGCACCTCCATACTTAGCTTGAGCTATGTCATCATAGATCGAAGAGAAAGGAAGACAGAAATCGTACTAAGTATAGGAAAAGTCAATACTATAATGACTAAAGAATAGAAGTCGGTCATCCCCCCTATACTTAGGATCAATTAATCCTAAGTATAGCAGTCTGTATGCCAATGCAGGGAGGGTCGAAGGTGGGAAACGAATAAACGAATAACTCATCGGCTCGACCTGTCTCCCCCTATACTTAGGGTAAAATATCCCTTAGTGTAGAAAGAATGTCAAAAGTTGAAGAGAGAGACATGAGATCAAAGATTGAGCACCTGAATGCATTCATCCCCCTATACTTAGGATGAAGCATATCCTAAGTATAACAATGATGTATGGGACAAATGCGACTTTTTAAAAGAATTAAATAATAGAGAATGAAAAGAAGAAAAGAAGAAAATGATTACTATTCAAAAATGTTTTTGCTAGCCTCGTCTGATTAAGTAGATGCTTTGGTAGTGAGTTCTCCATCTAAGACCACTTGAATTGAATCGACCACAGACAAAAATGTGTCATGTTCGAGATAAGGCTTCAGAAGTTGTCCGTTGATCATGAATGGTTGTGCGCCAGCTGAAAAACTAGATATGACTATACTTCCATTATCATGCACATGTTTTATTATGAATGGCCCTGTCCACTTGCTTTTCAATTTCCCTGGGAATAATTCAAACTTTGCAATGAACAACCAAACTTTTTGTCTTGGCTCGAAGGTTTTGCGGCGTATGTGCTTGTCATGCCACTTCTTGACCTTTTCTTTGTACATTAAGATGTTGTCATATGCATATTCACGGAATTCAAGGAGCTGATTCAGATCCAACTTTCTATTATGTCCTCCCTTCTTGAAGTCCAAATTACAGATGTTGATTGCCCATAATGATTTGTGAATAAGTTCCATGGGAAGATGGCATGGCTTGCCGTATACTAGGCGGTATGGAGACATTCATAACGCTGACTTGTATGCGGTCCGATAGGCCCAAAGTACCGAGTCCAACAACTGCGACCAATTCTTTCTTTAGGGGCGTACGAGTTTCTGCAATATTGTCTTTATCTTCCTATTTGAACATTCAGCCAGACCATTAGATTGTGGATAGTATGGAGAGGTGACACGATGTTCTATGCAGAATTCATGTGGCATCTTCTTTACCTCTCTGTTGATAAAGTGGCTACCCCCATCAGATATCAAGATTTTGGGGATCCCAAACTTTGCAATGATGTGATCTCTTAGAGACAGACGATACGACTGTCGACGGTTCGGGTCAGGATAGCCTCCACCCAACGGCTTACATAATCAACGAGTATAATATACTCAAATCTCTGACTGTTAGGGAACGAGCCCATGAAGTCAATGCACCACGCATCAAACACGTCTGAAATCTGAATGTACTTCAGAGGCATTGTGTCTCTCATTCCAATGGTACCGCCCAGTCTCTGACAGTCAGTACAATGCTTGACAAAGTCTGCTGCGTCTTTGAATAGAGTCGGCCACCAAAGGCCGCATTGTAGAACTTTCACTGTCATTCTTCTTCTAGAGTGGTGTCCTCCTGATTCTCGGGAGTCGAAATGCTTGAGGATATTGTGGACTTCCTCCTAAGGAATGTATCTTCTCCAGATGCAGTATGCCCCCTCTCAAAAGAGATATGGATCCTCCCACGGGTAGAAATGAATATCGGACAAGAACTTGTCTCTTTTCATCTTATGCCAATCTTGTGGAGTTTTCTTGGATACAAGATAGTTCACAATATCGATGAACCATGGGAGCAAGGTGACTGACAAAATGGCTTCTTCCGGAAAAATCTATGTGATCGACAATAGGCTCTGCTCAGGAGTGTCTGACTTTGGCAATCTTGACAAGTGGTCAGCCACCGCATTTTTAACTCCAGGTTTATCGCGGATTTCAAGGTCAAATTCCTAGAATAGAAGGATCCATCTGATTAACCGTGGTTGGCATCCTTCTTGGCTTGTAGATACTTGATGGCCAAGTGATCTGTATATACTATAATCTTGGATCCAAGCAAATGGGATCTGAGTTCTCCAGGGCAAATATTACTGCTAGCAGCTCTTTTTCAGTGACATTGTACTTTCTTTGTGCTTCATCTAGAGTTCTACTGGCATAGCGAATCGCAAATGGAATATGATCTCTCCTCTGTCCTAGAACTGCCCCAATGGCATAATTAGAGGCATCAGTCATGATCTCAAATGGCAGAGACCAATCCGGCGATTGAAGGATAGGGTCCTGAGTGATTATTTCTTTTAACTGAGCAAAGGCCTGGAGGACTCTGTCATCTACAATAGAATCCGCCTCCTTGCCCAAGAGATCAGTCAGTGGTCGAGCGATTTTGCAGAAATCCTTGATGAATCATCAGTAAAAACTGACGTACCCTAATAATTATCTGACCTGATTCAAATTCATAGGTGGGTCTAGTTTGGAAATTACTTCTATCTTCGTTGATCTACCTCCATGCCACGCTTCGAGATGACATTGCCCAACAAAATACCTTCGGTCACCATAAAATGGCTCTTCTCCCACGAGAGCACAAGGTTCACCTCAAAACATCTTTTCAAAACTCGATCTAAATAAGATAAACACTAATTAAAACTATCTTCGTAGATCAAGAAATCATCCATGAAGACTTCGAGAAAACTTCCAACCATATTTGCAAATACTGCCAGCATACATCGCTGAAACGTCGCTGGAGCGTTGCATAACCCGAACGGCATTCTACGGAAGGCATACGTCCCGAATGGACATGCGAAAGTTGTCTTCTCTTGATCATCAGGGGTAATTACGACTTGATTATAACCAGAGTATCCATCTAAGAAATAGAAATATTCCTTCACGACCATTCTTTCGATTATATGGTCGATGAAGGGGAGTAGAAAATGGTCTTTCTTGGTTGCTAAATTCAGATGTCTGTAATCCACACAGACGCACTGGGATGTCGGAACTATGGTTGCAATCTCCTCTCCTTTATCATTCTTGACCGTGGTGATCCCTTACTTCTTGGGCACAACATGCAGGGGACTCACCCATTTTGACTTGGAAATGGGATATATGGATCCCGCATCACACCATTTTGGGATTTCATTCATCACAACCTCCCGAGGGCTCGGATTCAATCAGTGATGGAATTCGTGGGAGGGCTTACTATATTCTTCAAGGTATATGTGATGCGAGCACAATGAGGGGTTTATCCCATGGAGATCTGAAATTTTCCAGCCTATGGCCTTGCGGTTTCTTTCTAGAATCTCAAGCAGACGTGATTCTTGTTCCTTGGTTAGCTGTGAATTGATGATTACATGGAACATGTTCGGCGCAGCTGCAAGGAAGGCATACTTCATGTTTGCTGGAAGAGGTTGGAGCTCATGTGGGGATTGGTTCAGCTCAGTGGTGACTTCGGCTACTGTGCAGGGCGAAGGTGTTGGGTCTTTCATCTGTGGTGTGTCCACCATTGGCTTTGTAGGCTCTGTGTGCAATGCTGCACAGATCTTGTTCATCAAAATCTGCGATGATGGCCTCTTGCTCTACCAAGGACAGGTGGTCATAAATACATTCATCAGGAAACTCAGCAAATATCTCATCTTCCAGGATATCTGGGGATTCGACTGTGCTATCCAAGCCTTCCTCTGTGGAGAGGAAAACTTGGGTTTCAATGTCATCCATAAATAGGTTTGTATCACAGATTTTGGTTAAAAAGTCATAGTCTTCTGTTCGCTGCTCTGTTGGCTCACTCTCGTCTGATGTAGATGCTGAAGATTTAGGCACTTGGATCGTCTCAGTCGACACTTTATCACTATTTGAACGGAATGTTATCTGACCGGTGCCATAGTTCACTACTGCTTCAGTTGTTCGAAGGAACGACCACCCAAGGATTATCAGGGTGTGCAACATAGGAATTGAAGTGTCCATATCTAGAACTATGAAATATGCATGGAACTACATTCCCTGAATGGTAACGATGACATCTTCCAAGATTCCTCGAGGCTGCTTAATGGATGGGTCTGCGAACTGTAGAATTATTCTTGTAGACTTGAGCGGTCCCAACCCAAATTCTTTGAGCAGTGAAGTGGGCATCAGGTTGAGGATCCACTGTTAAGTAGAATTCGGTCGAACTCATGATCAAACATCTGACATTTGACTAAAGGAGCTCCCATATCCTTCTTTTTTATTGGGAGATTGCTAATTGCATTTACTGTAGCCACGATGAGGAAGTGCTTCACATTTCTTTCACGAGCTTTATGCGGTTGTCTCTTTGAGGTACATGTCTCATTCAAACCTTTCTTGATGTTAGGCATGTACTTGATGGCTTTGAGAAGAGGCATTTTAAGAACAAGATTCTAAATTATTTCCACCACATCGGGGTCAGACAAGGTAGTTTTCAAATTTTTATTTTTTTTATTTTCTCATTGCATCAGGATATGGAATATGTACAGAATCAAAAGCAGCAGTAAGAATAGTGTTCTTAGTTACAACAAAATCTGTGCCCAAATCAGGCTATACATGTGGATGACTAAAATGAGCAGGGTCATATAGGAAAGACGGGCATCCAAAACGTTCAAGCGAGGTTCCATCGGCTGGCATTTGATTAACTGAAGGTGCGGTCTCCTCCAAGGCTGTCTGGTTGGTGCTTCGGCTGCTGCTGGTGCTTTCTTTTTGGTATTTTGATTTTGTTGATTTTTTTTGATTTTTAGTGGTGCTTCTCCTTCTTCCTCACTTGGCCCGGCTGTTGGTCCAGCTGATGCAGAAGAAGACGACGGCTCCCCCATGGTTTCTTTATTCTTCCCCTTGCACGTGACTGATGGATGCAAGGTCCTACCGCTCCTGAGAGCGCTCCTGAGAGTGACAACATTAGATAAAAACAATTCATTCATATCTGACTCTGTAAGATCGGAGGGACTTTCACAGACTACCTACTTTTTCTTCTTAAAATTATTGGGGTTTGCCTCCATTTATACGGGAATGGAGGTCTTGGCGGCAGTGAAATCGTCCAACTTCTAACTGAGGTCTGCAAGACTTTTGACAAGCTGGGCCATGCAGTCCAAGGGGGGTTCATAGGAGATGCAACCTCATATACGTCAACATGATGGCTACGCTGGTATTGTTGATGATACTGAGACTGCTAGTTGGGGTACTGAGAATGATTCTGAGGAGAAGGGTGATGTTGTTGATACTGTTGAGGAGGGTGCTGCAGATAGGGCACAACCGCATACTATGGTTTTGCTGGTACTGCCAGTAATGCGGTTGTTGATACTGGTTCTTTCTCCAATTGCCATGGAATTGTGGAGACTGTTGGTGTTTTTGGTGTTGAGGCTGGTTGTTCTGGACAAACCTCCCTCCTTGTTGTTGAGGGAACTGACGGAGTTAGCAGTCTGGCTCTGTTGAGGTCCGCCTGGATGGGTCGGCTATGCATCATTTGACCATACGCCATTCACCTCTTGAATAAGAGATGGTGGAGGGGAGAACCAATCTTGAATGTACCAAGGCTCCGGTTGGTAAACAACCAGCTACTGTGACTGCTGGGGAGTTGATGGTTCTGGGGCTTGCACATAGTAGACGTGTCGAACCGCTGGCTGGGCTGACTCGGCTGAGGATGTTTTGGAGGTGCATGTTCCTTCGTCTCAGCTGGAGTGGAGGCCGATGCAGACACAGAGTTGCAGGAGATGATTGTACTCATCATCAACTCCAGTTGCTTGGTGATTTGATCTAGTTTGTTCAGGTTCTTTGTTCTTTGTTTGATCACAACAAGTTTCTCCAGGTCCTGTGATCACTTCTCAATTATGTCTACCTTGGACATGTGGCTCCCAATAATACTCAAATTGGAGTTCTCATGCCTGTTCGGCTCGTGGGATGCTTCCATATGCACAGGATTTTGAACATTTTGTGTTTGGCGCTGATAGGCACGGGATGATGATAAAGCGACCTCTCCTTTAGCCATTTCTTCAAAGATCTGTCAGACGACGTCCTCATTTTTTTTGAAATGAGAGCCACCACATGAGGCATCCACAAGCTTCTGACTCTATATTGTAAGTCCCTCGAAGAAGTTTTGGACCAAGTTGGTCCTAGGAATCTCATGATGAGGATACTTCTCCTGCAACTCAGTAAACCTCTCCCCAGCCTTATGGATGGACTCGTGAGTGGCTTGGGTGAAGTTTGTTATACGGGCACACATCTGATTGAGTCGCCCAAGGGGATAGTATTTGTGCAAAAAGGCCAACTTCAGTTCTTCCCAAGTGGTGACGATCTTCCCCAAGTGGTTGATCCAATGAAGGGTCTTGTCCTGAATGTTGAAGGGAAATGTCGTTATCTTCACTACCCCCAAAGGTATACCAGGATAGTGAGTTGTGCCACTGATGCGCCCGAACTATTGGGGATGAATGTAAGGTTCTTTGTTGGCATTTCCTCGAGAGGTGGGTAGGAGCGCCAGTAGTTGAGTCTTCAATTCAAAATGGGCATGGATTGCAGGAATCTGAATCCATTCAGTGACTTGTCCCGCCCCTGGATTGTATGTTTCTTTTAGAGTCGGCTTGGGACGCTCTACTCTGGGCTCATCTGCTGGGCCTCCATCACCTACACCTTCAGGATTTTCTTCAAATCCTCCTCCCTTGTTGTCTCTCCTTCTCCGTAAGTCATTGAGCATGCCCTGGAGGGTGACCTGTGCTAAAGCCTGATCCATGAGCTACTGCTAGATTGCCTGAATAGAGGCAATGATCTGAGCATTCACAACATTCTGATCCAGCTGCGGACTCTGATCTGGCTGAGGTGGTGGTTGTGGTCCCTTCCCTTTTTCTCCAAGAGCCATTTCTCTCTCTGATCTTGAATTTGATTCTATCACAATTTCTAGCTCCAGATTGAGCTCTTGATCTACAAATGGAATAATGGACCGATCAGTTTGTATGGAGGCGCCCGATGTAACAAATCGACATGTGTTAAGGTCAATACAGAACTTCATTAAGGATGGTGATGTGTAAGGAGTGAAGTCAATAGCCATCCAAAATGGGAAAAGTTTGGGACAAGAGTGATATCGGATTATTGGAGAAAACGGGGAGTCTAGAGAGCGGTTCACAGAGTCTGAACCGGGATCTCGGGACTCGCCCCGAATTATTGGAGGTGACGAGCATCTGGAATTGATGTTGGTGTAGTCAAAGTCCCGATTAAGCCATCCATGTGTCCCCATCTCAAAGGTAAAGAGTAGATCGAGATTGGAAGAATGATACAGAGGTCAACCAAGAAATAAATGGAGTGTAAAATAGTAGAAGACTCTCAATGAGCAGGGGGTCAAGTAGGGAATCCAAGAGAAGAAAGTGAGAAAAAGGAACACATTGTGCATGACTGATCTTTGAACCTTAATTCTAATTTGAATAAACACAAAACAAGGATAGGTTCACCCACTCAACATGTGCGAAGCCATGAAAGTTCAGCTATTTTTATTTTTTTCAATTTTATTGTTATTTCCAGGCAATCTTATAACAAGTACTTAAATACACTAACCCTATAGGAGCGTATGTACTACCAGGCAAGTGCCCCGTACTTGTTCCACCCCCTTTGTAACATGTGATCTGCACGCTTAAAGGTCCTTGATCTCGTGCCTAGGCGGCTACTCAGCCAAAGAAAAAGAGAAATGAAGCCAATAGGAGAAACCAATACTTCGGACCTCGCTCGCAATGGAATCATCCATGAGCGTGTAAAGACCTACTCGGACGCAAACGGATGAGACATACACACCCGTGAGGGAATGACCTAAGCTCAGTACTTCAGACTAAGTCGGATGATCCACACAAGATGGGAACATCATGCTCGATTAGGCCCTACTCGGTCACGTACGATAGAAGCACCAATACTTCTCCAACCCAGGTGATAACCAAGGTACCACAGATCGGGATCCTTAGCAGGTCGCGCCTCACTCTGTCTGGAGTGTACCTGAAAATAATGTGGGTTTTATGAATCCCAAGCAATGAATGGTTTGTTATGAATTTTAATTAAGGTCAAGTTTATTTAGAAGTCCCTTTTTTTATTTGGGTTTTCAAAATTTTTTTGAGCATTTTTCAGAGCAAGCTGCCTACCATTTTTTGTATTTTTCCTTTATGTCCTAAGTGATATAAACACAAGGGGGGAGGACGGAAAAGCCGTACAAGTCATCACTAAGATAGAAATCTTACCTTAGTGACTAATGATGCATGCAAAGATAGAATTACTTCCAGTGCTTCCCAGCTCTCTCCATGTGAGATACAAGGCAGAATTGAAATATTTACACTATGTGGCGGTATGCAAAAGCAAGAAAACATCCTAAAAAGTAGATGCTATTATCGTGAAGAACCAAATGCTAATCACTCAAAAATGGATCCTAATGTCCGATCTTGGAGATTTCTAGGTGCCCGTCACAACAGGTCCTGCAAGCGCTGTATGAGGTCTCTCACGGCTCTGGTTCCAAGTTTAATTAATTTAGCAATTAATTTTTTTAAACTAAGTCCAAGCGAAATAGACTATATGTATATGCAATGTTGTTAGGGATTTGGACATAGCTACCGAGTCAAGCAACCTACTATCTAAGGGCTCACTCACAGGAAATAAATATAAACAAAGGCGGAAAGCTCAAATCATGGAAAATAAAATAAACAAAGGCGATAAAACAAAAAATCTGGTATGAGGCCCCCAGGTGAACAGACACCCGAGTACTGGATCTCTTGTAGTGGAGAGAGTAGTGTCCAAGTTAATTACAAATTATTTGGCAAAAATTAAATCTCTCTCTTACTAAAAAAATGAAAAATGCTAGGCTAAAGGTTGCTCTTCTCCTCCTTCCCTGCTCTTCTCTCATGCTCTCTCCTAGTCGGCTCACAAAGAGAAGGCCGACCACCGCTCGCCTCGGGTGCACCCACCTCCTAAGAGATAGCCCTCGTCAAGCTGTCCCTCGCAAGAAAGCTTAACAAGAAAATTTGATTAGAACATGCATATAATTATCAAAGAACAAATAGCAGACACAGGTAAATAAATAATGGACAACTATATATACCGAAAATGTGCTACAATCTATTGCTCTCCGACAACAACGCCATTTGTTGCAGATGATTTTTCATGGGTTTAGATATGTCTCACATAAAGTGGAGACACTGTTATTGTGGTGACCCGCGAGAAGCCCTACTTCGGACAACAATCAACCTACAAGAATAAATCAACAATTAAAATGTGGTGTGGATCAAAATTAGTATAAACCCTACAAAAATGCATAGTGATAAGCAGAGTATGGTATCGAACATAGGGAACACACGATGTAGCACTTTTATATTATTTATAAATAAATAATATAGGTATATGTGTATACATAGTTATGCACAATATTAATCAAATAATGTGGATTTTAATTTTTAATTAATAATTTTTTAATTTTGTTTTTAATTATATATATATATTTATATTTTTTAATTTCTTTTTCATTTAGAAATATAATATAGCTATATATAGAGTGTATATATAATAATAGATAAGAGAGATAAATACTACTAAAAATATCAAAAATGGCAGAAATAAATATTTTGGTTAAATAAATTTTTTAATATTTTTTGATTTTATAGTGGTTTTTTCTAGTTTTTATATATTTTTAAATTGAAAATACCCTAAAATAGGGATAAAATAATAGACCGAAATTAAAATAGAGATGAAAAATACAAACAGTATCAAAATTTATCTAAATTACTTTTAATATAAAGATAATAAGATAGGGATTTATAAAATAGAAATCATAATTTTTGTATTTTTTGGAGTTTTATAAATTTTTTATAAAGGTTTTGGGGGGTTTTCCTATTTTTAAGCATTTTCTTTTTCTATTTTTAGTGATTTTTAATCTAGAGGTTAATAGTTTTTAAATAAGGCTACTGTATTTTTTATGGGAATTTTCAAAATAATTTTATATTTTTTTGGCTTTTTTAAGACAAACAAGGACTGATCGTGCATTATTGAATTTTAAAAAAATAGAGAAGGGCATAAAATGCAAGTATAAATTTATAGCATGATCAAGCATGTATCCAGGTACCTACTTCTATTTTTTGGTAATTTTTGAAGTATGGCAACTATTTTTAATAAATTGAAAACAAAGCACAAAAATAGTTGGTCTGACAAGGGTATAATTGAAAATATAAATAAAGGCGAGGGTCCCAATGTAATTTTACCTAAAATTTAACACTGATAATTAAATTTTATTCATTAAAAGACAATTACAATTACCTGCGAGGGTTTACATACAATTTTTACAAAATAAAATATGTGCATGGACATGACTCTAGCAGGGACTAAATTACAATATTAAAAAGGTTCAAGGAATTACATGCAATTTATCTACAAAATTTTTTAACTAGATAAAATATTTACAAGACTTCTTAGCAAATACAAAAAACGGAGAGGGTTTATGAAATTTACCACTTATGCATAGGGATCCAACCGTCCTTGTTTCGCCACGTATCAGATCCTGCGGTTGTAAAGAGGACGATAGTTCATTGATCCATCAGCTGAGATTAGACCTGGCACGGGATCTCGATCCAACGACGATCAAGGGTGTTGGAAGAACACCCAAGAACCCAACGTCAGCGAACTTTGATCCATCGTTTCGCGGTGCTCCAGTGGTCGTTCTCTCTTCCAACAAGACGAGCAGATAGTTGGGCTTCCTCCGTGTGCGGCTGCAGGGTCCAAGCGAGGCGAGAGGGAGCCAGATTCTTCAGTGAGGTGAGTCACTTGGAGAAGTTCCAGGTGATCGTCGAGGTCTCAGGGGCGTCGTTAGTTCTGCAAGTCACAACCAAAATACTCCTGGGTGCGAGGTCTATCTCCTCGACCCAGGGTTTACTCGAAACAACCTGGGATATGGAATGGAGGGGGGAACTCCGTTGAGGGTGACAGAAGGAGCTCTGACTCCTTGAACCAGGGTTTCATTCAAGGGGGTTCTGAGGGGAGTCGATGGAGAACATGAAGGGGAGTGAGATGGATTGGAAGTCGGGGAGGATCAATGGTCGGATCGCTGCTATTTTGACCTGGAGCCTGAGCTCCAGGAATTGGGGCTTTTTGATTTGAGCGTCATTCGCTTGATTGAACTATACATTAAAGATACAAAGTGAAAATTAAACTACCATATTACCTAGGAATGACGGAAAAGGGAGGCTCAATCGGCCTGAGAATCCAGGATTGGAATCAGCTGATGGCACTCCGACGGTATGGTGGATTCGCCTCCTCCGCTTTCTCTCCTCGTTGCAAACCACGAACTCTACCTTGCTGTCACCATGGAGAAGCTCACAGGGGTGATTTGAGGGGCTGAAGCTTGAAGAAGAGGGATTAAAAAGTAAAGATGGCAAGGGAGGAATATTTATAGGCCGAGTTTGAATGAGTTTCGAGAAGATTTTGCTTGAGATTGGTGGGAGGTTGGTGGGGATTGGATGATGGGCGTGGATCTAGGACGGACTGGCTATAGGAAGATGGTAGTCTCAAGAGGAATGGATGAAGAAGGAGGCGTGGAGAATTCAACGAACTGGCGGCTCGTGAAGCTCTGACAGAAGTCAGAGGGTAGGCCAGACAGTTGACTGAGGTCAACAAAAAGTCGTGCCTGGTTGGTCTACGTGGACCAACCAAGAAATTCTAAGGCAAAAATTCTTTGGAAAATAATAAATAAATAATAATTGATTTTATTATTTTTATACTATAAAATAAAAATGTTTCTAATTTTATGTAGTATTTTATGCATTTTTTTATTTATTTTTAGAGGATTTTATTTAGAAGTTATTTTTAGGGTATCTTCTATGTTTTGTGTATTTTTAACTTTATTTTGTATATTTTATTCTATTCTTTTATTCTCCTATTTTATAAAATTGTAACTTATTTTTAGATGCTTAATTATATTTTTATTATATTTTTATGATATAATATATACACTTAAATAAATAGGTATACTTATTATATAAGTATAGTTATTGTATTTTCATCTATGTATTTTATATACATATTTTATTTTAATATTTTATTAATGTTTTTAGACTAATTTTATTATATACATATACTATAAATAATATTTACATAATTACAAAAATATAGAATTATAAAGATAATAAAGAATAAATAAAATGATTATTTTAATCGGGTATATTACAATAGGGGTCTAAACCCTATCTTTCACACCTTAATTTCAAATAATATGAAACCACCCTTAATAATAACTTATTAAAAGTATAGACAATTAAAGGTATTTTTGATATATTTTGAGTTTTTATTTGGGAGATAAGGGTCTGTGAAGTCTAGATTTTAGGATTTTATTTTGTGTATAAAATGTACACTGTGTATTATTTTTATGTCAAATAAATTTTATATTTTTCTATATATATTTAGCTACTATTTTCATGTACAAAGTTTCATTATTTGAGGTGTAAATAATAAAGAATAAAATAGCTCCCGAAAAAATATTGGCCTATTTTGTAGAGTGATATGTTCTGTATTTCTGTACAATTAGCTACCCTATCTCCCCCTACATTATTCCTTGTCGATTAAGCCATCATGATGATTGAGTCTCGGGGGCTGGGGTTACTTCAGTGTCTTTAACACTTCGCTCTTTTCCTTTTCTTTCCTTTATTCTTTTATTTTGACAATAAATACTATAAACATAGAGTATATTATACAGTATTTGGTACGGACTAATGAATGTTTATTTTGATAAGTTAATGATATATACATGCATTCAACTAGGATTTAAAGGTCAAAATAAAGGAATGAAAGTAATGAAATTGGGATTCATCAACGGCAACCAATTTCCATAAGGAATTGTGGCCGTCCACCCCCTATACATGGAAGGTGGCTCCATCTTTACTATTTCATGGAATCATGTATTCCATGAATATCTCTAAGTATTTACAACAACTTTTGTTGTAAATTATTTCAAAAAAATAAATCTAATTTATTTTGTGAACATTGTAATCATTCCATTAGAGATTTGTGAATCACATTCACAACCCAAAACAAAATGTAGAATACATTTTTAATTAATTGTCCAATGTGAATCCAATTAACATCAACATTTAAATTGTAAATGTTATTTGCAAATAGCTCTCTCTTATATATATTGTAAATCACATTTATAATATATATGAATAATATGGATCATGCTATCCACATTATTCTTATCCATAATAATTAAATCACATTTAATTATATTGGATCATCATTCTCATACATCTAAATAATATGAATCAAATTCACATTATTCATGATAACTAAATCACATTTAATTATCCATTTCTCAAAGCTTGGATATAATTTAACAGTAGAATTATATTCTTGATCTCTTTCAAGAATAACATGCTTTCTCTGCGAATACTTGGAGATAAGGACAGGGTGATTGCACGTTCAACGTATAGTGATTTAGATATTGAAATCACATCTCAAATCCATTTCTCGAGGACCTCTCATAGATGTTGATTAAATCAAGATCGTAAATCTAATCTTCTCATTGCATCTGAATCATATTCAGATCATTGTCCAACATTTGGACCAAGATTAGATTACTTCTCTACTAGGAGGAGTCACTAAATTCTAGACATGTTTTATCACTCCCTCGGAATGGAAGCATCATGGTTATACAATAGTTTATGATCACATCATCCTCAGGTATTCCTTATACTTGTACATCCTGCATACTTGAAGACCTAGAATAAACCTGAAGACATAGATCAATTTACACTGTTATCTTTGGGGTTTTATCATTAAGTTTCTCATTCGGTCATTGGGAGTTGGTATCGATCATATGCTTTCCAAAAGCATATATCATACCTACAAATTCTTTTCATACTTCCAAAGTAAGATGAACATGCATGGAATTTGATCGATCCCAATACCTCATGAGTGAGATCATGTCTTCCGATTCACAAGTGAATCTGTATGATCCCTTTGAGAGATTATATTACTCATATGCCCTTGTATGCACATCAGCTCGCCGGTGTATAGACCTTGATTAGTGTAACATACAGATCATAACAAACCTGAACCTGACCCGATTAGGATCCAATTAACCCAATAAAGTTGTTGGTTAATACCAAACAACCTAAAACGATCAACTGACCGTGAATCAAAAGTCGTTCGGACGGAATCGATCGAAAATCAGTCACATCGTAATGCGCGCTGCGAAAAAGCCACGACGCTAATTCAGAAATTGCAAAACAAACCGAGACCGTCATTAAATCCGATTCGACGAAACTAGACCAACGGAATCGACCGTTCGTCAATCGGAGGTCGTTTGATATTTTTAAATCACAAAATTTAATCTTAAACAAAAACCGTATCCGAAAATTTCGGGTATTCAAAACCCGATCGGAAGTATATCAACATTATACTCGTTTTGATCGTAGTGCAGAGACAATCAAATCGAGATGTTGTGCGTCGAAATTCGACATCCGATGCGCGAATACGGTCAATTTTAAGTGTGTCAAGTAAGAAGAGATTTTGGTAAAAAAAATAAAGTAAAAAAAGGTAACAGACTGCTGGAAAAAAATCCAGCAGCCTCCACTTGCATCCCCAAACTTCTTTCCACTTGTTTTTACTCCCATCCCACTTGGCAATACATAAAGCATACACCTTGCTATAAAAGGCATGCATATTCCTTCAATTTCTCCCATATTACACACCCAACAAATCCCAACCGTGAGAGGGATTCCCCAGCCTTTCTTCTCTGCTATAGTTGGAGATTCCTGGTGCATTTTCTCCATTTAGAGTTGCTGTCCAGCAACTCCAAGAGATCCTTGCTGCTCCATTCTTCATGCAGCTGAGTTGTTGAAGCTTCTCCTTTCATGGAGCATCCAAGCAACAAAGAGGGAATTGCATGCAAGTTTGAATCCATAATAGGTACACTCCTTTTCTCCTCCATTTGCTGCCATGCATGTATAGATCTCTCTCCCTTGTTGCCATATCTTGAATTTTAAGAGTAGGAAATCACAAAATATGTATCTTGTATACATGCAAAAATATCTACAAGATTGTATATTGAATCCCTATTCCACACTTTCGAATCTCTTTTTCATTGAACTGGACAGAACCAAACGTTCAGGATTCTATAAATAACAAGATTGAATTTTGACAGTAAGGTGTATTGCAAAGTTTAAAAATGTTCTTACAGAGATACAATTTTGGGTATAAGTTAGCTTGCTATAAATAAGTCATATATAACCCATATGATGAGTCATGCTTAGGGAAGTGAGGGCAGAAAAGAATCTAAAAGAAAAAAATCTCTTCTGTAAGTGGAGTTTTGCATACAAAATTTTCTATAGGATACTTAAGAAAGGTAGAAGATTGTGGGATCTGTGATTTTTGTAATGACATCAGGAAGAGGTTTATTGATTACCACACTAATGGGGTATTTCTTCTAGTACACAGTTCCGTGGGCTGTTGAGAACAACATGATTTTCTCTACATTATCAAGTCATGTTACGACATAGTAATTGTTTGGTAATCAGTTATAGAACTAGAATTCTGACTGTTTTCAATTGGTGTCAGGAGATTTTCAATTAAATTACAGTAACAGAGACTAGAGACTGGTAGGATTACTTTAAGTTTTGATAAATATATAGGCTGGTAAGGTTATAGTCTGTATCTTGAAGGAAATAATGGAAAACTATTGTTTTGCTGATGACTGATTATTTCTTTGATCATTTTCGATCTCTCTGATGTTAACAGTTTCCAAATCAGCAGCAGGAACATCTTGTTAAATATTCTCCAAAAAGTCAAAATGTTATTTCTTTGTAAATCTACTATGCTAAATCATGACTTTTGGATTGGGTGAAAAGGAATTGTTTGTGTTTTTACTGAACTAAATAGATGGAAGTAAGTGGCATGGATTTAGATGACAGGCTAAAGACCTTAATTAAATTGGTCACTGTGTGACGTTGAATCCTTAAAATTTTGAACACACGATCCAACTTAGGCATGTGTGTTATTGTTTCACGAAGTACTAATATAACGTGCTTTTCTTGTACCTATGAGCAAGGTGAATGTGGTATATGGTTGTTAAAGCTAAAGACTCACATCAACATATTAGACATCAATCAAAACACTTGTTACCATCGAAAATGCTCAGTTAAACCACCATATATTCCAACAGTAAATATCGACAATAGAAAAGAGTGGATAATACGGTATAAACTTTGAAACTAAGAATCAGATACAATTAGTAGTTACTTTCATGTTTGTTGTAATAGAAAAATAGGACCAACCAGTGATATCTAATTATGATCATGTGATTTCAAATATGGGTTGATCAAGTTTTGTTATGAGTTATTATTTATCTTTAATTCTACAATTTCTATCTAAAAAGGCTTATTACGGTTTATAGAGAAGCTATGCACAACTACTTCAAGCGGGATCTGCTACTTGGAATCTTTACTTCCAAAAATATGTAATTTGGGTCAAACCTGGCTTAGATCCAAAATAGATGTATCATTAAGTTACAGTCCAACACCTCTTTAGC
Source organism: Ottelia alismoides (assembly GCA_037367405.1). NCBI lineage: Eukaryota > Viridiplantae > Streptophyta > Magnoliopsida > Alismatales > Hydrocharitaceae > Ottelia > Ottelia alismoides. The sequence goes on from JAZKJV010011313.1 coordinate 208,996, forward strand.
CTATCCAACCCATCTAAGGAAACTCTTCTCCTAAATACCCACACATTCAAACTAAAGAACAAGATGGACTTCTTTACACATGTCTATAATTGACTATCTAACACTTGACTAAAAAGTAATGGAAGTATTACGGTATTCCATTTGAGTTTCGAAAATAGAACATTATTGTATTTCCACCCACTTCATTCCCCCCTACAATAATTCTGCAAGTGAAATCTCCATTTACTACTTAGTTTAGTCCTTTTTGCGAGGTCAAACCTGAGGGCTTAAAAGCATTCTTTCTTGTCTTAAAGTACTATAGATTTGTATCACGACTATAAGTTGTGATAAAATACCTACTTCTAGAAGGATATCCGTAGAAGAGGTTAAGAGTGGATTGAGTAATCAAGTATGTGAGTATGATGGAGAATCAATGATGATAAATATTTATACCAGTCTTGGTGACCTTTACACCTGACCGTGTGAGGGCACGGTGACCCTCAACTGGGCGGAGGAAAGGAAGCCCAGTTCGGGCAGCGGCCGCCAAGTGCGCGGGTCTAGGATCCCAGTCCTCTTCACGGTTTTTACGCGAGCTCGCAGTGTTTTTACACCTCGTTGGAATCCTGACTTTAGACCATTCTACTGACCCTCTGTTTTAGGATTCCCAGGCGGGGGATCCTTGGTTTTCAGTTTTACGTACGAGCTCGGTTGCCCGTTACCGGTCGGGCTGTTTTTCTAGAGTGACTTTTCCGAGAAGTCCCTCTCATCCGTCTCAGTGGCGTAGTTTGGGAGTAGACCTATCCCTCTATTGGACCGTCCTTCCAATTAGGGGGCGAGACGGAAGAGCCCTTTCGTTGGCTTCTTCACCGCTTGAGTTTTTCTTTCGCCAACAGACTTGGTGATTCTACATCCAGATCATCCATATCTATATCTACATCATCTAGAGTTACATTTGAGACTGTTGCACTGAGGTTTGAAGGGATTGATTCTACATCCAGATCATCCATCTCTATATCCACATCATCTAGAGTTACATCTGAGACATTTGCTCTTAAGGTTTTAAGGGATTACAATTAAAGTTGAGTAAATGGAAAGACGATAATCTGATTCGAAATCTCATTAGGCTAGTGGACGTGTTGGGAACTTAGTTAGGATGCATTATACTACACCGCATGCCTACGGAGGCACCCCAACCCTAAGACTTTTCCCAAGTCTTAGAGTCATAGTGTGAGGTTTCACACGAACCAAGACCACAGACTATCCACTAGACTTAAGAATTTAATAAATCATTATATCTTCTTATCTCATCTTTCCTATCATCAAAATCCACAAATTTGATCTCTAAGTAATATGAGAATAAAATATACTTACTTATGATCAATTAGTTACAATATAAATATGCGTATGTGGGAAATGTTGGGTTAATGGCTAATCATGAGAGGTGCTTACTAGAAATTTGGAAACCTTTTACATTTGCAAGTAGAAATAAAATTAAATTGAGTTGTTCCACCTTTCTACTTGTTACTTTTGAACATATTAAATCCTTGTTTATGTTTATAAGTTTTTGGGAGGTACCATCGCCCGCTGACGCCTCTTCGTTCCTAACATGTTTGGCAGGCAAACAGTCTGCTGTTTAGTAGCTATACATGGTTCCAGGAGACAAGGTATATACCAGACGGTATGTGGTTTTTGTTACAGGTTTTAGTTCAATTGATATTGTAAAATGCTTCTTCTCTTCAGTCAAATTTTTTGGATGTTGTATGTACTGACAGACATTGTACATATTGTAAAATCATATGGAAATTTGGAAATAAGATTTTGATGGCATTTGTCTCTACTATTAATTTGTGGTTATGAATGCCATATGTAGCTTCAAGCGCGAAAAAAAATTCCCATAAATTATGCTTTTAATGCGATGTCAAATATATGAAATTTCTGCGAAATGTGTCGTAAACAGGTACCCAGATCCTCGGGGGTCTACATTTTTGGTATCACAGCAGTGGTACCCCGATACACACATTCACAATATTACAATTCCGATCGCATTAGGTTCTCTGATAACGATAGTCTTCCGACTTGTCGTGAGTCTAAGAAAGGAAATTGACATTCTAATTCAATCACCACAGATGTCACCAATTTCAATAATTTCCATACTATATCCCAAGAAGAGAAAAAGCATTTAAGATAAGTATCTGTGAATGGCACAGATTCCGCTCGACCATCTGGGTCGCAGCGAGCAAACACAACCACTCCATCTACTCGACCAGTCAGATGTTACCGATGTCACGAATGGGGACATTACCGATCAGTGTTTTGCTTCGAGGTTACTTGCTTCGTTAGGTAGAGTCTCAGAGACTCTCTCTTCCCCATATCACATACAAGGGCCAGGTGGCCAGTTGTTCATTATTTCACTGATAGTCAGACACTTGCCCATACTGATTGGCGGTCACGAGATGATCGCAGATTGTCTACTTCTGCAGCTTGATGAGTTCGACTTGATTTTGGGCATGGATTGGTTATCCGCTCATCATACACTTGTTGATTGCTTTAGGAAGACAGTTGACTTCAGGATTCCCGATCTACCCGAGTTCATTCTTGAGGGTACTATACATGACTCCACCAAGAGTACATTTCAGTGTTGGGAGCTCAACGACTTGTTGATCAGGGTTGTGATAGATATCTTGCATTTATTCGGGAGGTATCTGATCAGGAGCCGATGACACAGGACATCCGAGTAGTATCAGAATACCCTGACGTATTTTCTGATGAGCTACCAGGATTACCTCTTGAGAGAGAGATCGAGTTTGAGATCACATTGCTGCCAGAAACACAGCCGATCTCTATGGCACCATATCGCATGGAACCAGCCGAGTTGAGGGAGCTAAAGGTGCAGTTACATGAGTTACTTGATTTAGGATTCGTGAGGCCGAGCACTTCACCTTGGGGTGCTCCAGTTCTATTTGTCAGGAAGAAGGATGGATCCATGAGACTGTGCATCGATTACAGGCAGTTAAACAAGAAAACGGTGAAGAACCGTTACCCTTTGCCGCACATCGATGATTTATTTGATCAGCTTCAGAGATCTTTGGTTTTCTCGAAGATCGACCTTCGATCAGGTTACCATCAGCTGAGGATTAGAGAGGCCGATATTTCGAAGACCGCATTCAGGACGCTCTATGGACACTATGAGTTTGTGGTGATGCCGTTTGGGCTCACCAATGCACCTGCGACTTTCATGGATATGATGAACCGTATCTTCCGTCCATACTTGGACAAATTTGTAGTGGTGTTTATCGATGATGTGCTCATTTACTCATGAAATGAATGGGATCATGCGAATGATCTACAAACTATCTTGGATACATTGCGAGAGCACAAGCTCTATGCCAAGTTGAGCAAGTGTGAGTTCTGGTTATCCCAAATCTCATTTCTCGGGCATATCATTTCTGGAGCAGGCATTGCGGTTGATTCTGCGAAAATAGATGCAGTTATGTCTTGGGAGTAGCCCAAGACAGTTACTCAGATTCGGAGCTTCCTCGGATTAGCGGGCTATTACAGACGCTTTGTCAGCGGATTTTCACGCATCGTTCGTCCATTGACACGACTGACGCAGAAGGGAGTTCCATTCATTTGGGATGATTCATGTGAGCAGGCCTTCCAGACACTGAAGGAGAGATTGACTACAACACCTATTCTTGCTCTTCCTTCAGGCACTCAGGACTATGCAGTCTACACAGATGCATCTAGAGAAGGTCTAGGAGCAGTGTTGATGCAGAGAGGACAAGTGATTGCTTACGCATCACGGCAGTTGAGACCGCACGAGTAGAACTACCCCACACATAACTTGGAGTTGGCGGCATTTGTCTTCAATATGAAGATCTGGCGCCATTATCTATATGGGGTGAACTTCGAGATTTTCACGGATCACAAGAGTTTGAAGTACATCTTTGATCAGAAGGAGTTGAACATGAGACAACGCAGATGGCTCGAGATGCTGAAGGATTATGATTGCACGATCTCTTACCATCCCGGTAAGGGAAACATGGTGGCTGATGCACTTAGCAGGAGAGCGCATGCTGATGGTACAACGAACTGGCTATACACTGGGATACGCTCGCCACTTTGACCGATTGGCAATCTCAGGAGAGCGCATCCATTTCTACCGCCGTGCCTCCACGATACAACAGTCTTTGAGATCGTATTATAGTGGGCCAGAAGACCGATCCTTGGATTCATGATAGATATATGCGCGCCGTCAAGGACGAAGTTGATGATTTTGTCGTGGCAGAGTCTATTTTATGGAAGGCAGGATGGGTCATTGTACCCAATGACGAGCAGCTTCGCAGAGACATTCTCGATGAAGCACACAGTTCACGGTTATCTATCCATCCAGGAAGTACGAAGATGTGCCGTGATCTGTGTCGACATTTCTGGTGGGATGGAATGAAGCGCGATGTGGCGCTACATGTTAGAAGATGCATGACCTGTCAAATGGTCAAGGCCGAGCACAGGAGACCACCAGGATTACTGCAGTCTCTCCCCATTCCTGAGTGGAAGTGGGAGAGCATTTCTATGGATTTTGTCACGGGATTGTCGAAGACACCAAGTGGCTATGATTCCATTTGGGTCGTCGTTGATAGGTTGACCAAGTCTGCCCATTTTATACCTGTCAACACGACTTACACTCCTTCCAGATTGGCCAAGCTTTATGTACAGAATATCATCAGACTACATGGTATACCACGAGAGGTGGTGTCTGGCAGAGATTCGAGATTTACATTGCATTATTGGCATCAGTTCATGTCAGCACTACAGACATAGCTGAAGATGAGTTCTGCATATCATCCACAGACTGACGGTCAGAGTGAGCGCACCATACAGACATTGGAGGATTTGCTTCGCGCGTGCACTTTGGAGTGGAAAGGGTCCTGGAAGGACCATCTGCCATTAATGGAATTCACGTACAACAACAGCTATCACTCCAGTATTGGCATGACACCATTCGAAGCCCTATACGGGCAGAGATGACTCACACCTCTCAGTTGGCGTGAGGTAGGTGATCATGCTTTATACTCCGTAGATCTCTTGGAGGAGACCGCGAGAGCTGTTGATTGATCTTGTGAGATGGAGGCTTCTGACGGTACATAGCCGCCAGAAGAGCTATGCAGACCGTCGGAGAAGAGATTTGGAATTTCAAGTATCCAATCTTCTTCTCTTTCTTTTATTACAAATTTAACGTAATCTCACATATTAATAAAACTCCTGTAAATACAGGTCGGAGATTGGGTATTTTTGCGAGTATCTCCCATGAAGAGAGTACAGAGATTTGGTGTTCGTGGCAAGTTGGCGCCGCGATATGTGGGTCCATTTGAGATTCTTGCAAGAGTGGGGAAGGTGGCCTACCGAGTAGCCCTTCCTCCACATCTATCAGCTATCCATGATGTCTTCCATGTATCCAACCTGAGGAAAGTATGTCCACGATCCTCGGCACGTCATCAGTTACGAGAATCTTGACGTAGAGCCAGATCTGACTTATGAGGAGACACCAGTTCAGATACTTGACTGTGCTGTGAAGAATCTTCGCAGCAAAGAGATTTCATTGGTCAACGTTTTGTGGCACCGACACGACGTCGAAGAGGCGACGTGGGAGACCGAAGCAGATATGCGGGCACGATACCCGCAGCTTTTCTGAGGTAATAAACAAAACAAGCTTTTGTAATTAAATATATGCTCAAATATATGGCTTATTTTCTCTTTGAGGTTTTTATGGGTTCAAAACCCTTTGAGGTTTTTATGACAAAAAAATTCAAGACAATTAATGACCTTGACTCGAGTCTCGGGGACGAGACTCCCTTTGAGGTTTTTATAATTGTAACATTCGGATCATAACACACCTGAACCTGACCTGATTAGGATCCAATTAACCCAATAAAGTTGTTGGTTAATACCAAACAACCTAAAACGATCAACTGACCGTAAAACAAAAGTCGTTCGGGCGGAATCGATCGAAAATCAGTCGCATCGTAATGCGCACCATGAAAAAGCCACGACACTAATTCGGAAACCGCAAAATGAACCGAGATCGTCATTAGATCCGATTCGACGAAACGAGACCAACGGAATCGACCATTCGTCAATCAGAGGTCGTTTGATATTTTTAAATCACAAAATTTAATCTTAAACAAAAACCGTATCCGAAAATTTCGGGTATTCAAAACCCGATCGGAAGTATATCAACATTATACTCGTTTTGATCGTAGTGCAGAGACGATCAAATCGAGATGTTGTGCGTCGAAATCCGACATCCGATACGCAAATACGGTCAATTTTAAGTGTGTCAAGTAAGAAGAGATTTTGGTAAAAAAATAATAAATTTAAAAAAAGGTAACAGACCGCTGGAAAAAATCCAGCAGTCTCCACTTGCATCCCCAAACTTCTTCCCACTTGGTTTTTACTCCCATCCCACTTGGCAATACATAAAGCATACACCTTGCTATAAAAGGCATGCATATTCCATCAGTTTCTCCCATATTACACACACAACAAATCCCAACCGTGAGAGGGATTCCCCAGCCTTTCTTCTCTGCTATAGTTGGAGATTCCTTGTGCATTTTCTCCATTTAGAGTTGCTGTCCATCAACTCCAAGAGATCCTTGCTGCTCCATTCTTCATGCAGCTGAGTTGTTGAAGCTTCTCCTTTCATGGAGCATCCAAGCAACAAAGAGGGAATTGCATGCGAGTTTGAATCCATAATAGGTACACTCCTTTTCTCCTCCTTTTGCTACCATGCATGTATAGATCCCTCTCCCTTGTTGCCATATCTTGAATTTTAAGAGTAGGAAATCAAAAAATATGTATCTTGTATACATGCAAAAATATCTACAAGATTGTATATTGAATCCCTATTCCACACTTTCGAATCTCTTTTTCACTGAACTGGACAGAACCAAACGTTCAGGATTCTATAAATAACAAGATTGAATTTTGGCAGTAAGGTGTATTGCAAAGTTTAAAAAGGTTCTTACAGAGATACAATTTTGGGTATAAGTTAGCTTGCTATAAATAAGTCATATATAACCCATATGATGAGTCATGCTTAGGGAAGTGAGGGCAGAAAAGAATCTAAAAGAAAAAAATCTCTTCTGTAAGTGGAGTTTTGTATACAAAATTTTCTATAGGATACTTAAGAAAGGTAGAAGATTATGGGATTTGTGATTTTTGTAATGACATCAGGAAGAGGTTTATTGATTACCACACTAATGGGGTATTTCTTCTAGTACACAGTTCCATGGTCTGTTAAGAACAATATGATTTTCTCTACATTATCAAGTCATGTTACGACATAGTAATTGTTTGGTAATCAGTTATAGAACTAGAATTCTGACCGTTTTCAATTGGTGTCAGGAGATTTTCAAGTAAATTACAATACAGAGACTAGAGACTGGTAGGATTACTTTAAGTTTTGATAAATATATAGGCTGGTAAGGTTATAGTCTGTATCTTGAAGGAAATAATGGAAAACTATTATTTTGCTGATGACTGATTATTTCTTTGATCATTTTCGATCTCTCTGATGTTAACAGTTTCCAAAAGCTAAGTTACATAATTTCAGCAGCAGGAACATCTTGTTAAATATTCTCCAAAAAGTCAAAATGTTATTTCTTTGTAAATCTACTATGCTAAATCATGACTTTTGGATTGGGTGAAAAGGAATTGTTTGTGTTTTTACTGAACTAAATAGATGGAAGTAAGTGGCATGGATTTAGATGACAGGCAAAAGACCTTAATTAAATTGGTCACTGTGTGACGTTGAATCCTTAAGATTTTGAACACACGATCTAACTTAGGCATGTGTGTGATTGTTTCATGAAGTACTAATATAAAGTGCTTTTCTTGTACCTATGAGCAAGGTGAATGTGGTATATGTTGGTTAAAGCTAAAGACTCACATCAACATATTAGACATCAATCAAAGCACTTGTTACCATCGAAAATGCTCAGTTAAACCACCATATATTCCAACAGTAAATATCAACAATAGAAAAGAGTGGATAATACGGTATAAACTTTGAAACTAAGAATCAAATCCAATAAGTAGTTACTTTCATGTTTTATTGTAATAGAAAAATAGGACCAACCGGTGATATCTAATTATGGTCATGTTATTTCAAATATGGGTTGATCAAGTTTTGTTATGAGTTATTATTTATCTTTAATTCTACAATTTCTATTTAAAGAGGCTTATTATGGTTTATAGAGAAGCTATGCACAACTACATCAAGCGAGATCTGCAACTTGGAATCTTTACTTCCAAAAATATGTAATTTGGGTCAAACCTGGCTTAGATCCAAAATAGATGTATCATTAAGTTACAGTCCAACACCTCTTTAGCCTATCCAACCCATCTAAGGAAACTCTTCTCCTAAATACCCACACATTCAAACTAAAGAACAAGGTGGACTTCTATACACATGTCTATAATTGACTATCTAACACTTGACTAAAAAGTAATGGAAGTCTTACGGTATTCCATTTGAGTTTCGAAAATAGAACATTACTGTATTTCCACCCACTTCATTCCCCCCTACAATAATTCTGCAAGTGAAATCTCCATTTACTACTTAGTTTAGTCCTTTTTGCAAGGTCAAACCTGAGGGCTTAACAGCATTCTTTCTTGTCTTAAAGTACTATAGATTTGTATCACGACTATAAGTTGTGATAAAATACCTACATCTAGAAGGATATCCGTAGAAGAGGTTAAGAATGGATTGAGTAATCAAGTATGTGAGTATGATGGAGAATCAATGATGATAAATATTTATGCCAGTCATGGTGACCTTTACACCTGACCGTGCGAGGGCGTGGTGACCCTCAACTGGGCGAAGGCAAGGAAGCCCAGCTCGGGCAGCGACCGCCAAGTGCGCGGGTCTAGGATCCCAGTCCTCTTCACGGTTTTACGCGAGCTCGCAGTGTTTTTACGCCTCGTTGGGATCCTGACTTTAGACCATTCCGCTGACCCTCTGTTTTAGGATACCCAGGCAGGGGATCCTTGGTTTTCAGTTTTACGTACGAGCTCGGTTGCCCGTTATCGGTCGGGCTGTTTTTCTAGATTGACTTTTCCGGAAAGTCCCTCTCACCCGTCTCAGTGACATAGTTTGGGAGTAGACCTATCCCTCTATTGGACCGTCCTTCCAATTAGGGGGCGAGACGGAAGAGCCCTTTTATTGACTTCTTCACAGCTTGAGTTTTTCTTTCGCCAACAGACTTGGCGATTCTACATCCAGATCATCCATATCTATATCTACATCATCTAGAGTTACATTTGAGACTGTTGCACTGAGGTTTGAAGGGATTGATTCTACATCCAGATCATCTAGAGTAACATCTGAGACAGTTGCACTTAAGGTTTTAAGGGATTACAATTAAAGTTGAGTAAATGGAAAAGACGATAATCTGAATCGAAATCTCATTAAGCTAGTGGACGTGTTGGGAACTTAGTTAGGATGCATTATACTACACCGCATGCCTACGGAGGGACCCCAACCCTAAGACTTTTCCCAAGTCTTAGAGTCATAGTGTGAGGTTTCACACGAACCAAGACCACAGACTATCCACTAGACTTAAGAATTTAATAAATCATTATATCTTCTTATCTCATCTTTCCTATCATAAAAATCCACAAATTTGATCTCTAAGTAATATGAGAATAAAATATTCTTACTTGTGATCAATTAGTTACAATATAAATATGCGTATGTGGGAAATGTTGGGTTAATGGCTAATCATGAGAGGTGCTTACTAGAAATTTGGAAACCTTTTACATTTGCAAGTAGAAATAAAATTAAATTGAGTTGTTCCACCTTTCTACTTGTTATTTTTGAACATAGTAAATCCTTGTTTATGTTTATAAGTTTTTGGGAGGTACTGATAGCACGGAAGTATCATGCGAGGGTCACCATTAATAATATGAAAGGTGTCGCTGAGGCGACCGCTCACAAAAATACCCGTGTTGATCAGCAATTAACCCACAATCCAAAGAATACAACAATCAAGCTCAAAAATAAATGTGAATTAACCTTTATTTACTCTACCATAAAATGTACAGTGACAAGTATGTAGAGGTCGAACCACAGAGAGCAATACAAAATGTCATAGCCTACATGTAAATCACAGTCATCCTTGTGTGGGTTTTTGATTTTATATTTTTATTTTATTATTATTATTATTAATTATTTTTTTATAATGTAATTAGGTAATATATATATAATATAAATAAAAATACATGTATACCCATAGAGGGTTAGTATATAGCTTATAATACTTACAATATATATAGGTATATATAAATGTAATAAAATAAATATGTGTATATATATATATATATTTTTCTTTTTTTTTCTCTTTTTTTTATATATATTAAGACTAATGGGAATACATATAAATAATTACATATATATAATATATATTTTTTTGATATATAGATATATATACATAAAGGGGGTATTATAATATTTATAGAAATACTCAAAAATAGTCAAAAATTCAAGAAAAGGGTCTTTTTGGAATTTTCAGGGTTTTTTACTATTTTTATGATTTTTGGGTATTTTTGCAAATATTTTTAGTATTTTTAACTAGCTAAATAATAGCAAACAGTGGACTAGGTACTGGCCGTCACCAAAATAGATATTAAAAAAAGCTAACAACCTCAAAAGTGTCCATACTATTTTTTTAATAAAGATGATAAAATATAGCATAAATAGGGCCTGAGTTTATATTTTTCTGATTTTTCTTTGGTTTTTAATATTTTTTTGAAGTTTTTGGGTACTTTTGAATTTTTAAGGTTTTCCTTTTGAGATTTTTAGGGATTTTTGGACTGACACTAATATAGGTCAAAATACACCATAGGTAATATTTTTGGGATTTTTAGAGGCCTTTTCATATTTTTTGGGGTTTTATAAGTTAGACAAGGAATAAAAGACATGTTTTTGATTTTTAATAAATGCAAAAATGCAACAATATGGAAAAATAAAAATATAGCGTGCAAGGGTACACTAACAGGAGCTTAAGTCTATTTTTGCAAGATTTTTCGATTTAATATGGAGCACAAAATAAATAGACAAAGCATTCAAAAATTAAATGGCCTGGTAGGGGTCTTTTTGCAAATAAAATAGTTCACAGGGGCATACATGCAAATATCACAATAAAAATACTCTTTAACTTTTATTTTCAGGACCATTTAATAAATACAGAAACCCGGCGGGGTTAGATGCAAAATTTCACGCGCTTCACGTAGTTGCTGCACGTGAGGTGCGGAAGGACTAAAAAGCAAATCTTAAAACATCGGGGGTTGTTCTGCAAAATATATATTTTATTTACAACTGGGACTTTTATTTTTGGCGTTAAATAATAAATACAAAAAGTAGAGGGGCTTGGTATAAATTTACCCCTAAACAAAGCTTTCATCCTGCGGCGCTGGAGGTGCCACTTATCCACGTGGCAGCCATCGGACGACGGGTGTCGGTTCAGTGATGAAGGGCCTGGATTAGAATCTCCTGGCTGATCTGACGGTGGACGTACATCTTCATCGAACGGTCGACGTTCAATCTGGGCCGCCCCTCTCGATCCAATGGTGCTGAAGGCATTTGGAAGAACGGGGAAGAAGCTCGCCCCCGGCGAGCTTCGATCGGGTAGCTCTGGCTCCTCCGGGCACCTCTCGCGCATCTGAAGCTCTCTGATCGTAGCTGGGAGGCTTCCGCGTCGTCTAACGGTGGTCTCATGGCTTCTGGGGGTCCGAGTCGATGGAGCGAGGTCGGAGAAGAAAGGGGCCCCCAGGAACCTCTTCCTGGTTCAATGCGAGCCCATTTGGGCTCGATTCTTCGATATCCCTGCACAGGAAGAACCGCGGGCGAGAGAACTTTTTCCTCGACCCGGGGTTTGGAAGCTGCACTGCAAAAATGAGGTGGACGGAGGGGCTCCGGCTAACGGTGGAGGAGGAGCCCCGATTCGCCAAGACCTAGGGTCTTGGGTTGAACAAATGTGGGCGTTCGATGGAGAAGGCGACGAGGAATGAGTTGAGGTGCATATAGCGGGCGGAAACAGTGAGATTCACGGTGAGGAAGTCGTCGGAGCCAAGCTCCGGCGAACTTCGAATTTCGATTTTAAAGCTACGGTGATTAACTAACAACTAATCTAATGACTGGAATGAAATGCTAACATCTAAGACTAACTAGAAATGCATAAAAGATCAGCTCTTATACCTAGGGGCCTCCAGGGAGCAGGGCGGACGCCGGAGCTCCGCCGCGTCAAAATCTCCTTCCTCCGGCCGAGTCAAGATGCTGGGCTACTCCCCCTGTCACGAGGAACAATCCAGGAGCAAGATCTAGGCTTTAGGTTGGAATAAAAGTGGACAAATTCGAGGAAGGAAGCGGAGCTTGTTATTTATAAACATTGGCAAGGGGCCTTATTACCCGGCGATTATTAACTGATCCAATGAACATCTCGTTGATCTATGATTTTGGCGGGCATCATGGAAGATTAGGGAACAATTCTTGTGAAGGAAGCGTTGTCGATTGATGGATGGTGTGCCCAGGAAAAAAGGCATGAAATCGAGGGAATGGACAGTTCAGAGACGCCAGGCGAGGGATGGGACAGTTGACCTGGGAGTCAACGAAGGCCGGCGCCTCATTGGGCCACGTCAGCCGCTACGAGACAAAATGGAAAATCTGAAGGAAGATTGATTTATTTGACACCCTAAATGAGTTTATTTATTTTTTCTTAAAAGATAAAAAATGTGTATTATTTCATCTAGTATTTATTTATGATTTTGATTGAATTTTTCGAGGTGTTTTATTATAGTTTTATTTGAATAGTATGTATATGTATGTATTTACATGTACTATCATGTATTTTATTTTTAATTTGTTTATTTTCATTTATTATTTTATTGGCTTATTTTATAAATTTATAATTTATTTTTGTGAGTATAAAGATATTTTTGTTTGAATTTTATGAGTTTATGTATATTTTTAAATAAATAGGTATAGATGTATGTAGGTATACTTATAGGTGTTTTATCTATGTATTTTATACACTTAATTTATTTAATATATTTTCTTGATTTTTATTTTGGTTTTGTATTTTTAATGAGTTATGTATAATGTATACATTACTATAAAAATATAGAAGAGCAAAAGAATCAAGGATTAAAACCCTTTTTATTTATAGATAGGTACATATCATAGGTATTTTGTCTATGAATTTGTAGACTTATTTTATTTTACAAATTAATTTTGGTTTTCTTTAACTTCTCTCATGTGTATGCATTAAGTACATTATTTACAAAATTCTAAAAATATGAATTTATACAAATAATGAATATTGAATAAAATGAATATTTTAATCAGTCCTATATACAAGGAGGGCCAAAAACCTAACTTCTGCATATGGACTCCAAAAATTATGAAACCAATTTTATAAAATAGTTTATGGAATGCTATATACAATTAAAGGTGAGTTTGGGTGATTTGGAGTTTTTATTTGCAAGATATGGGTATGTGAAGTTGAGATTTTGGCTTTTTATTCTGTGTATAAAATGTACACTGGGGGTTATTTTTGTACAAACTCAATTTTGCATTTTTATTCATATTATTATCTACAACTTTCATGTACAAAGTTTCTTTATTTGATGAATAAATAATTATGTACAAAATAGGTATAAAAAATGCATAAGTAAATGCATGAATAAATGAGGTATTTATTGTACACTGGCCCTTATCTCCCCCTACTTTATTCCTTGTCGACCAATACCATGCTGGCCTTGGTCTCGGGGTTTGGGTCATAAAATGTTTACAATATTTTATTCCTTTTTCTTTTCTCCTCTTTATTCTATAATTTTGGCAGTAAAACCTTATTTAATGTAAAATAAATACAATGAATAATGAATGCTATTATGTACAATTTGATGCTATTTACATGCATTTGCTGGGGTTTTTGAGGCCAAAATGATAGAATAAAGGTGATGAAATGGAGATTCATCACCCCCCTATACTTGCCTTTGCTAGTCCCTAGCAAACACTTATGCAATAAGTACAAAAAGAATAAAGAAAAGAAAAAGGAGGATAAAAGAAAGATAGAGTGAATAAGGGTGCTTTCAGTGCAATGCATGTCCTTACAAAATCTGAATTTGGAGCTCCTGTCAGACCTTGGGTGTGAATGTGTGTGGAACCTAGTCGGGAACCAGCTCTAAGATACAACAGCCTTCGATAGTCACAGAACTCGGTTCAACCCACCTCAATAGCCAGGTCAGTACTAGTCTACATCATACGCAAACCCTTATAACTATGAAGCTGACTTGTACGGTGTAAGTGATAGTGGCTCTCCCCAACTGAAATGATAAAGGAGCTGACTTCTCCAGAATGACAACCCAATGATTCCCCAATCCAACAGCTCTTTCCTCGAGGAGCAGGGTATTCCCTTCTAAGTTCAAGTGGCAACCAGCTCAAGAGGAGGGGGTGAAGAGAAGAATGGACGGTAGTCAGTGTAGCTACCTATCCCGAGATGCAAGACCAGTGTAGTCAAGTCATCCAGCTGCAGGCTCACATATTTGTCTTTGGAACTCAAGCTTGCTTATTGACTTTGTACATACTTTGCAGGCATTTTATTTTTGTACAGGCCTGACTATTTTTTTCTTTCTTTCTTTTTTCAACATACTATTCACAGCAGCATTTACATAAAGAGTTTTTCCTCTTGAGCCAGTATACTATCCCTCTTTTGAAGCTTTATTGCAACCCACAATCTCCTGTCTTTAGACCTCATGGCTATTGGACCAGGTTGGGGTGCACTTCCCTCCCTAGACGAGGACGAATGTTTCCACCCGTGTGCGTCTCAGACTGGCAAATCCAATCCCCTCACCACTCCAACTGAGTTGAGACAAGTGAAAAGTGCAAGTGTCCAAGTTAGGTCACGGTCGGCAAGAGTCGTACGTGTGTCTCGAAAAGTTCTAGTTAGTCCACTGAGGTGACTTGAACCCAGCCCCGATTTCTCAAAGAATTAAGTCTGTGTAGACCTGAAGTACCTTAAACCTAGTTCCCATAAGGTTCCAGTGCAGTTAGGTGCGGTAAGGTCCAACCAAGCTCCAATTTGAGACTTTATTAGACTGATTCAATCATCAAGCTCACTCAAAAAGAATATGAATGGTATGCTTATGCTATGCACAATGAATGATGCAAATTTTTCACAAAAAGTTTGGAAAGAATCAAAGAATGTTTTTACACAAAGAATTTTTGCAAATAAACTAAGAACTGGACATACACAAAAAGTATATACAATTATTTACACGGACGTGCTGCTTTATTCACAAAATGTATGAGTTTCTAAAAATTTTACATGTTTGAATGGAGTAGTTTATTTAGAACTGTACAGAAAGAATTGTATGTGTCTTATTTATGATTTACAAGAGTTTGTAAGAGTGTTCTTATTAGGTTTTGAAAATACTTTTGCAAACTATAGTACACAATAATTTTCGCAATCATTTACACACATTTGAAATCTATTTTTGCAAAGATTTGTCACACTATATATGTATAATTTTCACAATAGTTTTGACAAGCATTTTTCAAAATATTTGCACATAGGTTTTTCAAATCCTTTCTTTCACATAAAGAAAAATTTTGCAATCAAAATGTTTTCACACATTTGAAATCATTTCACATCAATTTTTTTTTCAAAACTGGTCACACTATTTTTCAAATCATACTGTATAGGTATCTGATTTATTAATTAGTATGTACAAAAGAAGAAAAATAGTATTTGATGTATAATATGGTTTTGGTTCTTTTAGGCTTTGTTTGGGCTTATTTATTATTTACAAATGAGAGATTTTTGTGCGGACTCCTCAGACCTACTTGAGAATCATTTTCACAAGGATTTTGAAAACTATAGTCCAAAATAATTTTGCAAACATGTTCACGCATTTGAAAATCCTTTTACAAAGGTTTTACACAACATAGATAGATTTTTCAAAACAATTTTGTCAATCAAATGTTCACAATCATTTGCACACTGATTTTCATACATTTTGGTTTCACTCAAAGAAAATAAATTTTACACACAAAACTAATTTTTCAAACTTTGAATACTTGTACACACTATTTTCAAACAATTTTCACAAGATTTTTCAAAAAGAATGTTTTGTACAAAACACTTTTCTGACTCAATAATCAGTACAATTACAATGAGTCTGAGGAACTCACAATCATCTTTCATTATTATAGAGCTACTTTTTAAATTTTATTTTATGATGAGGTGGTCTTTTATTTTTCAGTATGAGTTATGGCTTTTAGTATGTACATGGTATATACGACCCCCCTATACTTAGCTTGAGCTATGTCCTCATAGATCGAAAGTAAAAGCAAAGACATAACTCGTACTGAGTATAGACAGATCTAAAGAATAAATATGAAAGAAATGAATGAATGAAAAGTTGACCGTCCCCCCATACTTAGGATCAAATAATCTTAAGTATAGCATATTGTCCAAAAAACAGGGAGGGTCAAGGGTGGGAATACACAGATCGTACTCAGATTGTCTCCCCCTATACTTAGGGTAAGATACTCCTAAGTATAGACAAGAAGAGGAGACAATGGAGAGGATCGGAATGAAATGAAAAACTCGGGGTGCACATCCCCCCTATACTTAGGACCAAGTACGTCCTAAATATAGAAAACTGTATACAAGGGCGACACCTTTTGTTACGAACAAAAAAAATAGAAAATGAAAAGAAGAAAAGAAGAAAAGAAGAAAATTAGATAAACAGTTGTTGAATGGCATAGTCTGAATCATTCGATGCCGCAGGTGCTGTGAAGGTGTCATCATGGTGCATTAGCTGAATAGAGTCAACAACGACCAAGAATGCATCTGGTTCGAGATAAGGCTTCAGTAGTTGGCCGTTGACGACGAAGGGTTGTGCGTCAGGAGACAAATCTGATATCGCGATACTGCCATTGTCACGCACCTCACGAACTTGGAATGGCCCTGTCCACTTACTCTTTAATTTGCCGGGAAATATCCGTAACTTTGCATCAAACAACC
The DNA here is from genome assembly GCA_037367405.1 of Ottelia alismoides. NCBI lineage: Eukaryota > Viridiplantae > Streptophyta > Magnoliopsida > Alismatales > Hydrocharitaceae > Ottelia > Ottelia alismoides. The sequence continues at coordinate 226,062 of JAZKJV010011313.1, forward strand.
ACACTTTCTGTCCAATGTCGAAGGTCTTTCGTCTGATGTGCCGGTCATGCCAGCGTTTCACCTTCTCCTTGTACATCAAGGTGTTATCGTATGCGCAGTATCAGAATTCCAAGAGCCTGTTCAGATCGTCTTTTCTCTTCTGACCACTTCTTCGTGAGTCCAAGTTACAATTGCTGATTGCCCAAAGAGATTTATGAATTAATTCCACGGGCAGATGGCATGGTTTCCCATATACAAGACGGTAGGGCGACATGCCCAAGGGAGACTTGTAGGCCGTTCGGTATGCCCATAGAGCTGAGTCCAAGAGTTGAGACCAGTCTTTTCTGTTCGGCCTAACAAGTTTCTGCAATATGGTCTTGATTTCTCTGTTTGATAACTCTGCCATGCCATTGGTCTGCGGATGATAAGGAGATGCGACACGGTGATCGATGCCGTATTCCTTCGTTAATTTCTTGACCTCTTTGTTGATGAAATGGCTACCCCCGTCTGAGATGAGAATCTTTGGTATCCCAAACCGCGAAATGATGTTCTTCTTCAGAAACTGGCAAACTGTTTTGCTGTCGGCGGCTCGGGCGGTAATAGCTTCAACCCAACGACTCACGTAATCGACGGTAAGAAGGATGTGCTCAAAACCTTGACTGTTAGGGAAAGGTCCCATGAAGTCAATGCCCCATGCATCGAAAACGTCGGCTATCTGAATAATTTTCAGAGGTATTGAATCTTTGGCAGTGAGTGTACCTTTCAGTCGCTGACAGTCAATACATCTTTTAACGAACTCTGCTGCATCCTTGAATAATGTGGGCCACCAGAAGCCATACTGCAATACTTTCGCTGCCGTACGATCTCCAGAATGGTGCCCACCAGATTCGAGCGAATGACAATGCTCGAGGACACTAGATTGCTCCGTCTGAGGGATGCACCTGCGCCAAATACAATCTGCTCCTTCTCTGAATAAAAGAGGATCCTCCCATTGGTAGAAGCGGATGGTCGACATGAATTTGTTCTTCTGATTCTTCATCCAATCCGACGCTAGTTCCCCAGAGGCGAGGTAATTGACAACATTAGCGTACCAAGGGAGAGAATCCACAGCTAGGATGGCTTCGTCAGGGAAGGTTTCTGTGATAGGTGCATTGCTTAGAGGAGGCTCATGCTGCTCTATTCTGGACAGATGGTCTGCTACCACATTCTGAACTCCGGGTTTGTCTTTGATTTCCAGATCGAATTCCTAGAGGAGAAGGATCCAGCGAATCAGTCTTGGCTTGGCATCCTTCTTCTGCTGTAGGTATCGGATAGCAGAGTGGTCTGTGAAAATGGTGACCTTCGACCTCAACAAATAGGATCTGAACTTCTCTAAGGCGAAAACCACAGCCAGCAGTTCTTTCTCTGTCACTGTAAAATTTCTTTGAGCTTCATCTAATGTTCTGCTGGCATAGTGAATGGCATAGGGTGCCTTGTCTTTCCTCTGTCCAAGAACAGCTCCGACTGCATAATCTGACGCATCGGTCATTATCTCAAATGGAAGAGTCCAGTCGGGAGGCTGTAAGATTGGAGCCTGAGTGATAAGCTCCTTCAATTGCTTGAAAGCAAGGAGAACTGGCTGATCAACAATGAACTCAGTCTCCTTGCACAAGAGTTCTGTCAGAGGTCGGGCAATGCGGCTGAAGTCCTTGATAAATCGTCTGTAAAATCCCACATGCCCCAGGAATGACCTCACATTCTTTACTGACTGAGGTGGCTGAAGGTTTGAAATGACATCCACCTTGGCTGGGTCGACTTCCATGCCACGTCTGGAAACGACATGGCCCAGCACAATACCTTCTGTGACCATAAAGTGGCTCTTTTCCCATGAGAGCACTAGATTGACTTCACAACATTTCTGAAGCACTCTGTCTAGGTGCTCAAGACAAGCATCGAAACTATCACCGTAGACAGAGAAATCGTCCATGAACACCTCAAGAAAACTGCCTACCATCTCGGCGAAGACTGCTAGCATGCATCTTTGGAAGGTTGCAGGTGCATTGCATAATCCAAAGGGCATCCTCTTGAAGGCGTAGGTGCCGAACGGGCAAGTGAAGGTAGTCTTCTCTTGATCCTCAGGAGCGATTTCCACTTGGTTGTACCCGGAGTACCCATCCAGGAAGCAGAAGAACTCCTTGCCTGCTAATCTCTCCAGAACTTGATCAGTGAATGGCAAGGGGAAGTGGTCCTTCTTGGTTGCTGCATTAAGACGGCGGTAGTCAACACACACCCGCCAGGATGTCGGTACCCGAGTTGAAATTTCCTCTCCTTTATCATTTGTAACCACGGTAAGCCCAGATTTCTTCGAAACTACATGCAGTGGGCTTACCCATTTTGAATCGGAGATGGGATAGATGAATCCTGCGTCACACCATTTCGTGATTTCTTTCATAACGACGTCCCGAAGGTTAGGGTTCAGCCTTCTCTGAAATTCGCGGGACGGCTTGGCATCTTCTTCTAGATAGATATGGTGTGAACACAGGCCTGCAGGAAGTGGCTTGAGTTCTGGTTTTGATCTGTCCACTTTATCTGTCACTTCAGATACCATGCTGGTGGTGGAATGCACTTTGAGGCTGCTACCATCCTCACCATTCTGTTGAGATCCCGGAAATGCACCGAACGGTTCTGCACTAAGCTGATCATGTTCGGTCTGGAGTGAATGCTCAAGAAGATGCGCATGCATCTGAGAATCTGTCTCCCAAGAATCATCGGAGCATATGCTGACTGCGCTTTCCAAGTCCTCCTCAAGAGTGAGGATTTCTCGGGTCCATGGATCGTCCAGTGATAACTCTAAATCTCTGATCTATGCGATAAAATCACAGTCTGCTTCTGATGCTGCCTGGCTTTCATCAGTCGTGGCATTCTGCTCTTTGTTCATGTTTATCGTGATTTGCTGGGTGTTCGAGCTGAAAGTGATCTTCCCAGACCCGTAATCAACCACGGCACCGGAAGTACGGAGGAATGGTCTGCCAAGGATGATAGGGGTCTGGAGCAGGGGTGCAGGTGAGTTCATATCAAGGACTACAAAGTCAGCTGGGAATTTCATCTCCTGCACGGTAACTATCACGTCCTCCAACAGACCTTGGGGCCGCTTGACGGATCGGTCAGCGAACTGAAGGATCATGCGTGTCTGCTTGAGCGGTCCCAGCCCGAATTCTTACATTATAGACGAGGGCAGAAGGTTGATGGAAGAACCACTGTCAAGAAGAGTACGCTCGAAGACCTGGTCAAAAATCACACAACTGATGAGAGGTGCTCCTGTATCATGCTTTTTCTGGGGGAGGTTGCTGATAGCTGCAACTGTGGCCATGGAGAGAACGTGCTTTTCTACTTCTCTGCGTCTGTTGTCTTGCGCTGGGCGACGCCTGTTAATACATGCCTCTTTCAGTCCTTTCTTTACAGCTGGCATGTATTCCACGATCTTCAACAAGGGAATCTCAACAGTCAATTTATCCAAAATCTCCACAACACCTGGATCTGACAATGCCTTTTTTCGTTTTGCAATTTTTTTGGATTTTTGTATTGCATGCAGAAAAGGAATATTCACATTACTGGCAGGAAAATTAGAGTTCTTATTTACATCAAAATCATCGCCCACAGAATGTTGTACATCCGGACTACAAAAAGGAGTACAAGCTGAATCTAAACATGCTGGTGCTGCTGGGCGGTCAAAAACAGTAGCGTCAGCTCCATCGGCTGGCGAGGGATCGACTGCTGCTGGCGGCTCCTCCAAGGCTGGCGCGGCTTTACTGCTGCTACAAGCGTCTTTTTTGTGTTTTTGCTTTTGCTGATTTTTTGTACTTTTGGCTGAGGTTGATGCTGGCAAGGCACGACGGCTGGACTGGCTTCTCCTTCCTCTTCCTCCTCACCCGCCCCTGGAGCTGGCACGGCTGATGCGGAAGATGACGATCCACCTGTCTCTTTATTCACCCCACTGGTAGTAGCAGGCGGAGGCAAGGCCCTACCGCTCCTGAGAGTAACAGCATTAGAATAAACAGTAATATCATTTTCAGACACGGACTGGACATCACATTCTACCTGCTCTTTCTTCTTGAAATTGTTGGGGTTGGCTTCGACCTGCGCCAGAATAGTGGTTCAGGTGGCGGTCAAGTCGTCAAGCCATTTTGTCATCTCCGCCAGCCCTTTAACAAGCTGGGATAGACATTCCATGGTGGGACTAGCAGGGGACATATTAGAAGACTCAGCGTGCAAACCACGCTGCTGTTGGGTAGATGGGTGGGGAGGCTGTTGTTGGTGGTGCGGTGGTGCAGGAAGTTGAAGCTGTTGATATGACGGAGGAGGATACTGCTGATATTGCGGAGAGGGGGCAGCCGCGTACTGGTGATACGACTGCGAGTGGCGGTACTGCGGCTGCTGTTGATACGGAAAGTTCTGCCTCCATTGTTGTGCAAACGGGGAGGCTGCTGGTACTGCTGGTGCTGCTGGGAGGATTGACCAAAACGACCACCCTGAGGTTGGTGGTACTGCCGGTTGGCAAATTGCTGACCCTAGGGTTGTCCCTGAGGACGGGTCGGCTGTGCATCATTACTCCATACCCCATTAACTTCTTGGATAAGGGGCGGTGGTGGGAAGACTGGATCAGGAATAGAAAGGAACTCTGGCTGGTAGACGACCATCTGCTGCTGCGGCGGGCCCTGGTCGGGTGTCTGCACGTAGTACACGTGCTGGACTGCCGGTGGCTACTGGCTCGGCTGAGGCTGATGCTGCGGTTGCGGCTCGTCCTTCTTCTCAGCGGGAGCGTCTGATGGTGTAGCCGACTGGACAGAGTTGATCGTACCGACCAACAGCTCGAGGTTCTTGTTGATCTGATCTAGCTTATCCAGCTTCTGGGTCCTATTCTCGATCACAGCGAGTTTCTCGAGGTCCTGTGATTGCTTCTCAATGATATCTACCTTAGAGAGATGGCCTTCGATGATGCTGAGGTTGGAGCTCTCATCTCTCTCTGCTTCCTTGGATGCAGCCATGTGAACTTGTTTCTGGAGGATCTGGGGCTGCTTCTGGTATGCCTTGGATGAAGAGAGGGCGGCCTCTCCTTCGGTAATTTCTTCAAAAATCTGCCAGACAACATCTTCATCCTTGTTGTAATGGGAGCCCCCACATGCTACGTCCACGAGCCTTTGGCTTTCAATGTTCAGTCCCCCAAAGAAATGCTGGACCAAGCTGGTCTTCGGGATATCATGATGGGGACACTTCTCCTGCAGATCAGTGAATCTCTCCCAAGCCTCGTGTACTGACTCATGTGCTCCTTGGGAGAAATTACTAATACGTGCTCGCATCTGGTTGAGCCGACCGAGAGGGTAGTATTTGTGCAGGAAGGCAGACTTCAACTCCTCCTAGGTCGTCACGACCTTTCCCATATGATTGACCCAATAGAGGGCCTTGTCCTGTAGACTGAAAGGGAAAGCCGTCATCTTGACAATGTCCAGGGGGACATTCGGATAGTGGGTGGTGCGGCAAATGCGGGAGAATTGCTGCAGGTGAATGTACGGCTCTTCGTTCGTGTTTCCATGAAAGGCAGGGAGAAGGACTATGAACTGGGGCTTCTGATCAAAGTGAGCGTGTACCGGTGGAATGAGAATCCACTCGGTCATCTGGCTGTCTCCCGGATTGTATGTTTCTTTTAGTGTCGGCTTCGGTTGTGGTAATTCAAAGTCATCATCAGGAGGATCATCACCTCCTCCACCTCCACCTCCTCCTCCCCGGCCTCCTCTACCTCTGCCTCCTCCTCCATCGTCGCGGTTCATCATATCATTCAACATGTCCTGGAATGCGGTTTGTGTGAGGGCCTGCTCGGTCAGCTGCTGCTGTATGGCCTGGATAGATGCCAACAACTGTGCATTAACTTGATTTTGATCTAGCACCTGTCCCTCTGGTACGGGTGGCTGCTGACCCTTGCCCTTTCCTCCTGGAGCCATGTCAGGGTCTGAGTCGGATGAGATGAACTCCGGAGTAGTCTCCAGGGCTCGCACTGGCTTCTATCTGCAGAATGAGATAGTCCGAATCAGATCACTTGCAATTGACTTTCAGTTGCCGTGATTAAGCTGGAATTCAGGTCAACCCCAGCATGTTGTGACTGGGAAAGGGATGTAGACTGTAATCGACTCCCATTCACAATAGCGGAAGCGGGACAAAAGTGATCCCAGTTTATTGGGTGGCCAAGAGAAAGGTAGAAAACGAGGAGTCTGGAGATCGATCCGCAAAGTCCGGATCGGTTTCTCCGGAATCGCCTCAAAATTATTGGCGGAGTTGAGTCTATGGAATCGATGTAAGTGTCGGCATGGTCCCGACGAATCCATCCATGGATCAACTTCACGAAGCAAGAGAATGTCGGATTGTTGGAAGAATGATACGATGGTCAACGAGGAACAAAAGGAGTGTAAAACAGTAGAAAGGCTCGGTTGAGCGGGGTGGTCAAAGGGAGAAACAACAAATGTGCGCAAATGCGCGGGACTTGATCTTTGAACCTTAATCTAGATTCATACAAATGCAATACAAAAATCGGGTTCACCAACTCACGCCATGTGAAGCCGTGAAAGTTCGGCTATTTATTATCTTTTCATTTTTAGAGTTGTGATTTTCAGGCATATCTTATAACAAGTCCTTAGTACGCTACCCTATAGGAGAGAGAGTACTGCCGGAAGATGAGTATCCCGTACTTGTCCTCCTCCTGTGAACATGTAGTCAGTACTTTTTGGAGTCCTTGTAACCCTTCCTGGATCCCTACTCAGCCAAAGAAAAGAGAGAGGAAGCCGATGGGAGAAACCAATACTTCAGTTCTCGCTCGCAACGAAATCACCCGTGAGCGTGCAAGAACCTACTCGGACGCAGGGCGATGAGATAGACACCCCCGTGAAGGCGTGGCCTATGCTCAATACTTCGGAGAGGGTCGATGCTCTCGCAATAGAGAGTCACCATTGGTGACCAAGTCCTACTCGCCTACGTACGATAGAAGCGCCATTACTTCGGAAATCCAGGCGATACACAAGGCAGTTGCAGACTGGGTTTTGGGCTTTAATCCTTAGGGGTCGCACTCGCTCAAGGGAGTAGAGTTTTGGTCCCCCTCCAAGGTACCCGAAAACAATGAGGGCTTTATAAACCCGGTACAATGATAGTCCATTACGAATTTTAATTAAGGTCAAAGTTTATTTAGCAGTCCCCTTGTTTTAAGTTTTTGGGTTTTCACCTTTTTTGGATCTGTTTCATACCAGTGCCTAACGTTTTTGTAGTTTTCATTTAAGTCCTAGGTGCTCAAATCAGAGGGAGATAGCGGAAAAGCCGTACAAGTGGTTCCATGATGGAAATCTCACCATTGAACCGAATGATGCATGCTGAGTTAGAAGACTTACAGTGCATCCCCAGCTCTCTCCATGCGGTATGCAAAACAGAATTTTTAAACCTATCTACATGTCGATATGCAAGGCACAAAATCGCCCTAAACATAAGCTGCTATTAGCGTGAAGAACCATAAGCCGTTAATTCATCTCTAGCCCAAGAGAGTACGGTCTTGGCTCACCCCTCCTCTGCTCAACAAATTGAGGGTAGGAGAAAGCGCTTTACAGGGTTCGCTACGGCAAAGAGGGCTAAGAGACAAATTAACAACTTGTTTAAGTTTGACTAGATCCAAGCGAAGTAAACTATAGGAACATGCATTCTTATTAATGTTTGGACCTAGCTACCGAGTCAAGCAACCTATATTCTAGGGGCTCCAAGCACATAAAACAAAATAAAAGAAGGGGAAAGCTCAAAACTTCGGGAAACAAAATGAAAGAAGGCGATGAAAACTCGAAAAAACCGCGATGAGGCCCCCAGGTGAACAATCACCTGGGCACTGGACCTCATTGTGAAGAGTAGAGTCCTGTTTATATACATGCCAAAATAATCTCTCTCTCACCATAAATTACAAAATAAATAATCCTAAATATCTAGCTCTAACTAATGCACATCTCCTTGCTTCTTTGGTGCTCTCTCCAGATGGTCATGAGAAGAAGACCATCCTCCTCCAAGCTTGGCTGCATTGGCCTCCTAAGAAGCCATCCTCGCGTGGCGGTCCCTCGCATCAAAGTCACAAAAAGAATGCATTAGTAAAGCTCAATCAATTAAATAGAGCAGAGAAAATAATCACAATAAATGAAGAAATGAAGCATGGTGATTAATAGCAATAGAAATAGCTGCTCACAAAAATGCATGATGAATCGAGAATTTTTTTATACAAGAATGACAAAATAATTAGGCTATGCTCATTGCTCCCCGGCAACGGCGCCATCTGATAGCACGGAAGTATCATGCGAGGGTCACCATTAATAATATGAAAGGTGTCGCTGAGGCGACCGCTCACAAAAATACCCGTGCTGATCAGCAATTAACCCACAATCCAAAGAATACAACAATCAAGCTCAAAAATAAACGTGAATTAACCTTTATTTACTCTACCATAAAATGTACAGTGACAAGTATGTAGAGGTCGAACCACAGAGAGCAATACAAAATGTCATAGCCTACATGTAAATCACAGTCATCCTTGTGTGGGTTTTTGATTTTATATTTTTATTTTATTATTATTATTAATTATTTTTTTATAATATAATTAGGTAATATATATATAATATAAATAAAAATACATGTATACCCATAGAGGGTTAGTATATAGCTTATAATCTTACAATATATATATGTATATATAAATGTAATAAAATAAATATGTATATATATATTTTCTTTTTTTCTCTTTTTTTTATATATATTAAGACTAATGGGAATACATATAAATAATTACATATATATAATATATATTTTTTTGATATATAGATATATATACATAAAGGGGGTATTATAATATTTATAGAAATACTCAAAAACAGTCAAAAATTCAGGAAAAGGGTCTTTTTGGAATTTTCATGGTTTTTTACTATTTTTATGATTTTTGGGTATTTTTGGAAATATTTTTATTGTTTTTAACTAGCTAAATAATAGCAAACAGTGGACTAGGTACTGACCGTCACCAAAATAGATATTAAAAATAGCTAACAGCCTCAAAAGAGTCCATACTATTTTTCTAATAAAGGTGATAAAATATAGCATAAATAGGGCCTGAGTTTATATTTTTCTGATTTTTCTTTGGTTTCTAATATTTTTTTGAAGTTTTTGGGTACTTTTGAATTTTTAAGGTTTTCCTTTTGAGATTTTTAGCGATTTTTGGACTGACACTAATATAGGTCAAAATACATCATAGGTAATTTTTTTGGGATTTTTAGAGGCCTTTTCATATTTTTTTGGGGTTTTATAAGTTAGACAGGGAGTAAAAGACATGTTTTTGATTTTTAATAAATGCAAAAATGCAACAATATGGAAAACTAAAAATATAGCGTGCAAGGGTACACTAACAGGAGCTTAAGTCTATTTTTGCAAGATTTTTCGATTTAATATGGAGCACAAAATAAATAGACAAAGCATTCAAAAATTAAATGGCCTGGCAGGGGTCTTTTTGCAAATAAAATAGTTTACAGGGGCATACATGCAAAAATCACAATAAAAATACACTTCAACTTTTATTTTCAGGACCATTTAATAAATACAGAAACCCGGCGGGGTTAGATGCAAAATTTCACGCGCCTCACGTGGTTGCTGCACGTGAGGCGCGGAAGGACTAAAAAGCAAATCTTAAAACATCGGGGGTTGTTCTGCAAAATATACATTTTATTTACAACTGGGACTTTTATTTTTGGCATTAAATAATAAATACAAAAAGTAGAGGGGCTTGGTATGAAATTTACCCCTAAACAAAGCTTTCATCCTGCGGCGCTGGAGGCACCACTTATCCACGTGGCAGCCATTGGACGGCGGGCGTCGGTTCGGCGATGAAGGGCCTGGATTAGAATCTCCTGGCTGATCTGACGGTGGACGTACGTCTTCATCGAACGGTCGGCGTTCAATCTGGGCCGTCCCTCTCGATCCAACGGTGCTGAAGGCATCTGGAAGAACGGGGAAGAAGCTCGCCCCCGGCGAGCTTCGATCGGGTAGCTCTGGCTCCTCCGGGCACCTCCCGCGCATCTAAAGCTCTCTGATCGTAGCTGGGAGGCTTCCGCGTCGTCTGACGGTGGTCTCATGGCTCCTGGGGGTCCGAGTCGATGGAGCGAGGTCGGAGAAGAAAGGGGCCCCCAGGAACCTCTTCCTGGTTCAATGCGAGCCCATTTGGTCTCGATTCTTCGATATCCCTGCACAGGAAGAACCGCGGGCGAGGGAGCTTTCTCCTTGACCCGGGGTTTGGAAGCTGCAACGCAAAATGTGGTGGACGGAGGGGCTCCGGCGAACGGCGGAGGAGGAGCCCCGATTCGCCAAGGACCTAGGGTCTTGGGTTGAACAAATGTGGGCGTTCGATGGAGAAGGGCACGAGGAATGAGTTGAGGTGCATATAGCGGCCCGAAACAGTGAGATTCACGGTGAGGAAGTCGCCGGAGCCAAGCTCCGGCGAACTTCGAATTTCGATTTTAAAGCTACGGTGATTAACTAACAACTAATCTAATGACTGGAATGAAAAGCTAAAATCTAAGACTAACTAGAAATGCATAAAAGATCAGCTCTTATACCTGGGGGCCTCCAGGGAGCAGGGCGGACGCCGGAGCTCCGCCGCGTCAAAATCTCTTTCCTCCGGCCGTGTCAAGATGCTGGGCTACTCCCCCTGTCACGAGGAACAATCCAGGAGCAAGATCTAAGCTTTAGGTTGGAATAAAAGTGGCCAAATTCGAGGAAGGAAGCGGAGCTTGTTATTTATAAACATTGGCAAGGGGCCTTATTACCCGGCGATTATTAACTCAATGAACATCTCGTTGATCTATGATTTTGGCGGGCATCATGGAAGATTAGGGAACAATTCTTGTGAAGGAAGCGTTGTCGATTGATGGATGGTGTGCCCAGGAAAAAGGCATGAAATCGGGGGAATGGACAGTTCAGAGACGCCAGGCGAGGGATGGGACAGTTGACCTGGGAGTCAACGAAGGCCGGCGCCTCATTGGGCCACGTCAGCCGCTACGAGACAAAATTGGAAAATCTGAAGGAAGATTGATTTATTGACGTCCTAAATGATTTTATTAATTTTTTCTTAAAAAATAAAAATGTGTATTATTTCATCTAGTATTTATTTATGATTTTTATTGAATTTTTCGAGGTGTTTTATTATAGTTTTATTTGAATAGTAGTATATGTATGTATTTACATGTACTTTCATGTATTTTATTTTTAATTTGTTTATTTTCTTTTATTATTTTATTGGCTTATTTTATAAATTTATAATTTATTTTTGTGAGTATAAAGATATTTTGTTTGATTTTTATGAGTTTATGTATATTTTTAAATAAATAGGTATAGATGTATGTAGGTATACTTATAGGTGTTTTATCTATGTATTTTATACACTTAATTTATTTAATATATTTTCTTGATTTTTATTTTGGTTTTGTATTTTTAATGAGTTATGTATAATGTATACATTATTATAAAAATATAGAAGAGCAAAAGAATCAAGGATTAAAACCCTTTTTATTTATAGATAGGTACATATCATAGGTATTTTGTCTATGAATTTGTAGACTTATTTTATTTTACAAATTAATTGGTTTTCTTTAACTTCTCTCATGTGTATGCATTAAGTACATTATTTACAAATTCTAAAAATATGAATTTATACAAATAAAGAATATGAATAAAATGAATATTTTAATTAGTCCTATATACAAGGAGGGCCAAAAACCTAACTTCTGCATATGGACTCCAAAAATTATGAAACCAATTTATAAAATAGTTTATGGAATGCTAAATACAATTAAAGGTGAGTTTGGGTGATTTGGAGTTTTTATTTGCAAGATATGGGTCTGTGAAGTTGAGATTTTGGCTTTTTATTCGGTGTATTAAAATGTACACTGGGGATTATTTTTGTACAAACTCAATTTTGCATTTTTATTCATATTATTATCTACAACTTTCATGTACAAAGTTTCTTTATTTGATGAATAAATAATTATGTACAAAATAGGTATCAAAAATGCATAAGTAAATGCATGAATAAATGAGGTATTTATTGTACACTGGGCCCTTATCTCCCCCTACTTTATTCCTTGTCGACCAATACCATGCTGGCCTTGGTCTCGGGGTTTGGGTCATAAAATATTTACAATATTTTATTCCTTTTTCTTTTCTCCTCTTTATTCTATAATTTTGGCAGTAAAACCTTATTTAATGTAAAATAAATACAAAGAATAATGAATGCTATTATGTACAATTTGATGCTATTTACATGCATTTGCTGGGGTTTTTGAGGCCAAAATGATAGAATAAAGGTGATGAAATGGAGATTCATCAGGTACCAGCGCCCGCTGACGCCTCTTCTTTCCTAACATGTTTGGCAGGCAAACAGTCTACTATTTAGTAGCTATACATGGTCCAGGAGACAAGGTATATACCAGACGTATGTGGTTTTTGTTGCAGTTTTTAGTTCAATTGATATTGTAAAATGCTTCTTCTCTTCAGTCAATTTTTTGGGATGTTGTATGTACTGACAGACATTGTACATGTTGTAAAATCATATGGAAATTTGGAAATAAGATTTTGGTGGCATTTGTCTCTACTATTAATTTGTGTTTATGAATGCCATATGTAGCTTCAAGCGCGAAAAAATTTCCCATAAATTATGCTTTTAATGCGATATCAAATATGTGAAATTTCTACGAAATGTGTCGTAAACTGGTACCCAGATCCTCGGGGGTCTACAATTAGGCCATCAACCTATTGGTCTGCCAAATGTACATACTCAGGCATATAGTAATACATTTGTCTCCGGTCAGAGGATGCATACCTATATCGCGATAGCATAAAACATAGGACTTGGTTATCTCGATCTCGTTAAGTCTACTCTTTGACCTAACTAATCTGACACCTATAAATCTCTATTCCCATGTAGAGGACCTACATTAAGAGGTCGGCCAGACATCAACCAAAGGAGAAAGGATTGCCATCTCCTACTTAGACTGGAGATCATCTCTTAACAATCGTTTGACGGTGCCTGCTGAGTCCTCAATCTAACTCTTTAGATATTCATCCAAGCATCAGCCTCTATGATTCAACACTTGAATCAACACATGTATGATTATCAAGATGGCACATAACCCTAATTATACTAAGGGACTTTATAGTGCATTCATTCATTTAATCTTAGACATGGGGTAAAATAAACCAATAACTTTTATTGATATATTAAACATTACATTAACAATTATTGTAGTAATTGTTCGCCTCAGGCTCACATGGCTAACACTTTTCCTTTTAATCTTTAAATCTTTCCCACGCTTCATGAATGCTCTCGTGGGGTTGCTGGGAGAAGTTTGAAATCCTGACACACATCTGATTGAGATGACCCATGGGATAGAATTTGTAGAGAAATGTTGACTTCAACTCCTCCGAAGTCGTTACCACTTTCCTAGATGATTGATCCAATATAAAGCCTTCTCCTGAAGGATGAAGGGACAAGTGGTCATCTTGACAACACCCAATAGGATTTTGGGGTAATGTATAGTACATATGCGGTGAAACTTTTGTAGATGGATATATGGTATCTCGTTAGCGTTCCTGTGGAATGAGGGAAGAAGGAGACAACAACTGTGGCTTCAGCTTGAAATGTCCGTGGATCAGAGGTATTCGAATCTACTCGATCATCTGACAGCACCAAGAATTGTATGTCTCTTTCAAGGTAGGCTTAGGAGACTCTCTTATTTCCTCTCCCCTCCCTGGGGTCCATATGCACGTGCTTCTCCTCCTCCTCCTCCTCCTCCTACTATTCTCTCTATCTCTCCTAATTCCATCAGGATTGGAAGGTGTCCTGTGCGTCGACCTATGCGGTCAGATGTTGTTGAATAGCCTGTATAAAGGCGAGTATATGTGTATTGACCTTACTCTAGTTTGAATGTTGCCCCTTCTGTTTCTAGGAGCCATCTCTATTTCTAAGTTTGAATCTAATGATGAATAATCCAGATCAGGTTCTTCATCTGTAATAGGAAAAGTACCTCGATCAATCTTGAAGTTTACATCATATTTTGAGAAGTATCCAAGATTAAGGTCAATCTTAGACTTTAATGAAGTGGGTGAAGTGTATGGAGATATCTCGATCTCCATCCAAAAGGGAGGGAATTTGGTACAAGAGTGATCCTAATTTATTTGAGATAGAAAGGTGGGAAGTCTCAAGAGAAGTTCACAATGTTTGACCCGATCTCTCTAAAATCACCTCGAATTATTGGAGATGTCTGAATTAGGGAATCGATGTGGGTTTTTGCAGAGTCCAGACTAAGCCATCTCTGAGACGACATCTTGAGAAACAAAAGGATAAGAGATGAGAAATAACGAGCACAGAGATTAACAAGGAATAAAAGTGAGAGAAATTGAGAAAAGACCAAAGTGAGAAAAACTAAAAAGAAGAGCAATGAAAAGTGGTGAGACAAAAATGCACAAGTGTGCAGGATGTGATTTTGACCTAAACTAGATCCAAACAAGCCACCAAGCAATTGGGTTCACCAACTCAACACCAATGAAGCCATGAAGGTTTGTTTATTTATCTTGTTAGTTTTTATAGTTGTAATCAAGCAATCTTTAAAACTTAGGTCCTTAGAGCTACCCCTATAAGCAAGTGAGTACTACTAGATAAGAGTCATGTACTTCCCACTACCTTTATAACCAGTAGTCCTATACTTTTTTAAGGACCTTGATATTGAATTTGGACCTGCTACTTAGCCAAATAATAGAGAGAGGAAGCCGATGTAGCAAATCAAATGCTTACCCATTACGAGGTACTCAGATGTGGCACGATGAGTCAGGGACCCGCCATCGCAATTCCCCTAAGCTCAAGGAATTCAGACTAAGCCCGCAAGCGGACTCAACCCTACTCACCCATGCACCAATAGAAGTGTTATTACTTCATAGACCAAGCGGTAATCAAGGTAGTAAACTTCTGGGATTTGGGCTCTATTCCTTAAGGGTCGCGCCTCACTCAGTTCGGAAGGTACCTGAATATAATGAGGGCATTAGGAACCCAAAACAATGAAGTCCATTACATATTTTATTGGATCAAAGTTTATTTAGTAGTCCCCTTATTTTAATTTTAGGTTTTCAAATTTTTTGAGTATTTTTCAATAATCTCCTAAACATATTCGATTCTCAGTTATTCTAAGTTTAAGAAAAATAGGGGAAGAAAGTCGAAAAGTCAATGCACGTAAAAACTTTGAATGCATGTACGAGATAGAAGGCGTACCTTACTCCAACACTCTACATGTAAAATGATCCACACATATAATTAAAACTAATTTATATGCTATGCATCGATGAAATTTCCCTAAGATCGGGAATTGTTATTAGCGTGAAGAACAGAATAGTTTGACTAAGTCCAAGCATGTAGACTATAGAGTAAGAGTAGATTAGGGCTTTGGACATATTTTACCGATTCAAGAAATCCTAAGATCTATGAGCTCAATCAACAAAGACGTAAAAATAAAAGAAGGCAAAAAATTAAAAACCACGACAAACACAATAAAATAGATGGAAAAATAAGGGGAATAAAAATAAAGAAAGCGGTAAAACCAATAGAACTTATTGGACCCCCTAGGTGAACAAATACCTAATGAATGGGTCCGAGAGTGTATACGTGTTTGAGAGTGTCAATTATTACAATTATTTGAATGTCACTTTCTCACAAAAATAAAGAAAATTTATACTAAGCTAATACTACTATTCTATCCAGTCTGTCAGTCTTCTTCGTCGCTCTCTCTTGTCGACTCGTGAAGAAGAAGCTGGCCTCCGCCTAGCTCGGGTGCTCTAGTCTCCTAGAAAAACCACCCTCGCTCTGCGGGCCCTTGCAACAAGGGTAAACAAGAGCCATATTAGAATAGATAATAAAATATATCCAATAAAATAAAAAATCAAAAAATGAAATAAAAGGAATATAGCTACTATGTACAATCTAACCAAAAAGCACAAAACATGGCTTCCCCGGCAACAACGACATTTGTTGAACCAATAAGTTGATCTGGCGACTTCACAAGATAAGCCACCAATTATCGTGGCGATCACAATAATTCAACAACAATCAACCCATAATTAAAATTAAGCAATAAATGTGTGAGTCAAAATTTATATAACTTAGAAGAAAATGTGTATAGGTACAAGTAGTCTGAGTGTCGAATATTGGGAGCAAATGGTGGTAGTAATTATTAATAATTATTGCCAATTAATAGTAATTATTATTTGTATTTTTCTTACTTTTCTCATTTTTATGTGGGGTTTCAATTATACTTATTTTATGGATTTAATTTGTTATATATGTCTATTTTTTATTTTAAATTTGTCATTTCTTTTTAAATTGTAAAATTTTAATTTCTTTTTGATTTTTAAATAAGATATATAATATAATAATAAAATTAGATTTTATATCCTATTTAAGTATTATATGATATATATGTATATTATAGCTTTATATATTTTTAAATAAGTAAAAAATTCAAAATAAAAAATAAAATGTTTTTGTAATTTATTATATTTCTCCATTTTTATTAATTTTATGTATTTTTTCTAATTTTTATGGATTTTAAAGTAATTAAATGTACAAAATAGTGAATATATTAAATATTTGAGATTATTTAGAGTTTAACAAATATTAATAAGTCCAAGATTAACCCAAAACTATTTTAATATATTATGTATACATAATAAAGAAAATTCACAAACAGGAAGAAATATTTCTGTTTTTTTTACAAATTTTTATAAAATGATAGGGTTTTATCAGTTTTATGTTTTATATTTCGTATTTTGTAGTGTTTTTTGGATATGTTTTGGAAATAGTATAATATAGATGATAGAATTTTTCGAAATTATTTTGAGATTTTTATGGATTTTTGTGTCTGAATGGGGAATAAAATACATTTTTATATTTTTAAAATATGAAAACTAATTTAAATACCCAAATAAAAGTATGCAAGAACAAGTAAGGTATCATGCATCTATATTAATTTTCCTACAATTTTTAGCATAAAAGAAATATTTAGCATGAACAAAATACAAGAAATAAAAATGTTGCAGTTCATAGAGACTTGTTTGCAACTTAAATAAACAAAATGTGCATTTAATAATAAGTTCATGAAATATAGGGGTCCATATGAAAAATACATAGCACCTCACGTGGCGCTACACGTGAGGCGGAAGGAGCTATATGCAATGTCATAGCAGTTCAAGGTCATACTTGTAATTTATACTAAAATTATTACACTTTATATTTACAGTACTAAACGAGAAAATAAAAAGGTAATGGGGCTTTATGCAATTACCCCTAGGATGACGCGTGTGATATACATGAAGCGCGATCCTATGACTCTCATACTACCATGTATCACTCACTTATGACAAACGACTAGAGGCAGGCAACTCTTCGCCTAAATTGGACGACCAAGATTAGATTTGGGCCATTATGTTTATCCGACAATGCTGAAGATTGGGGGAAGAATAGGGAAGAACACTCCCATGTTCCTTCCTCGATCGTGGATTCCTCGTCACTCCAGCATTCTTAGGCCCTCCTATTCGTCCCAACAGCTTCCTGAGAGGTACCTGCACCTGCAGGAGGCCTCAGCTTCGTCCATGCCTCGACAGAGGAGGCCTAGAAGGCTTTGTCTTCTTAAGAACTTAAAGGTCATGTTCTTCCTATGATCCTATCTCCAATCGCTTCTTAGGGCCTATCTCTTGCACAAAACATTAGAGGGGTTCGAGAGTATGCTCTCGATCGAACGTATGGCAATACTCAAAGATACTCTTGTATTCCTCCTGAGGAATACATCTCCTCCAGATATAATCTGGTCCTACAAAGAAAAGGAATGGATCCTCCCAATGGCAACTCCGTGAATCCGATTTAAGTAGGTCAATAATGCACTTGGGACAATCTGATGAATCTCGGATTCATCACCTAACAATGTCAAACTTGAAGATGTCCATACACTAAATCATAAAATATTTGCTACATAATATTTTAAATAAGTTGCACTATCTTCATCATGCATCAATTGGACCATAATTAATCTATGTGCATGATTTATTTATGCATTTGATTCACTCATTTGTTCAATGCATTCCATTGATATATGTCATAACTATTTGTTTATCCTCCCCTCTTGTAGGCAACTATCATTACCATTTGGTTCCATTGTATTTTGCTACATGCTCGATACAAATTAAAAAAGGAGGAATATCGAATATTAAAAAATATGACTTGAGAATTTACAATTCGACCAAAGGAAGATTGAAAGTTTAATATGAAACAATCTTAATATTATTTCTCAAGGTATCATGATGATAACAAGTTGTTATCATAGTCAAGTCCTTTTAGCATTTAATTCTCCTTATATTACACCTTTTGAAATGTTTCTAGGAGACACACATCTATCTCACTATAAATTCAAACTCATTCCATTATTAACATTCCCTATTGAATAAATGGATAATGTCACTTTAACATATAAAATTTATGTGGTTGTGTAAATTTGGGGCAGGGACGTCCATTATGGAAACGTTGCATCATGTATGAGAATTAATTGTATCATGCATTAGAATAATTTAGTTATCAATAAATGGTTAAACACTATGGTCATTGGAAATATGCAATGTAGAGAATGGTTTAACCTATACTATGGTGAAGAGGTATAATTAATGCTAAAAGGCACATATGCTTTTGGTTCTTATATCAAGAGATGCAATGCCAATATAAAAGATGCCAAATTAGTCGGTGCTTATATCAAGAGGAGCAATGCCAATATGAAGAGGTGCCAAATTAGTTGGTACTTATATCAAGAGGTGCAATACCAATATGAAGATATGCTTACGTTAAATTTGAGGAGATGCATCCCTTGGTGGGAATGGCTACGATTTGTGTATACCACATGGGAGGGACTTTGAGGGATCATTCGATTCGATTATCCAATTCCATACTGTCATTTAATTACCAGCCAATTTCATTTCTACCAATTCAATCGTCATTTAATCCAAAAAAATCCCACCACCATAATTAATCATATATTTTAGTATCGACGAAGCACAGAAGTGATTTCATCGACTTATGCATTCGAACCCTCAGAATCCAACTCCTATGGCTCCACCTCGACTGCTCCAATATCCATCAATCATCATTTCCTCAAACCCTCTGTGAATCCGACTCCAGAGGCTTCCTCCCGAGCCGCCATCCATCATATTTTTATCTCGCCTTTATTTTATTACTTTATATTTTTATATTCATCATATTTTGTTATCTTCTCTTTCGTGTAGCCGTTCGTCAAGATTATCGCGACGATCCATATCTACAAGTTATTATCCTCGATTCTTGGAGAACTGTGTCGTGACTCGAGGTTGCATACGAGTCCAATTGGAGGTTGCCGCATAGCAGGGGAGTGATCGGCACTTGTCGACCTACCCTATTGTCTTCTCAATTTTCATTTCAATTTTTATTATTCAAACATTTTGCAACAAACTCATCAGTTTACAAAAGTATTTTTATTTGCAAAGTAAAGTGCAGAATCTTCCTGTTCATGTGGATTCGACTCTGACTTATCTATATTGTGCTTAGCGCATAATATAGTTAAGTCCGGCAATTTATTTGTTTGGATTGTGTTTTTGCAGGTTCTCAATGACTATCCGACTTAAAAATCGAGTACTTAAACCCTCAAAAATATGCACCAACATTCTGGCGTTGTTGTAGGGGACAGACAATTATTTGTGCTTTATATAAAAAAAATTCCTCTACATTTTACTTTTCACCTTCTTTCTTTTTTCTGCAGGGGACAAGTCGCATTGGAAAGGAGCCGCGTCGAACATCAAAGTGGAGTTAACAAAAATTGGAACAGTAACGCAATAATCTCTCTTTTCTTAGGCATAATTAGGATCTATTTTATTTCTTTGTTTGCACATATAAAAAATAAAAAATATCAACTTCTTTTTCCATCTTGCATTGCATATCCATAGGATTTCTATCCTATAGTCCCACCTTGCATTTAAAAAGATCACCTAATTGTGTGCTGACTAATCAAAATAAAAAAATTATATCTTAATTGCAGTAAATTAAAGCGATCACAAAAAACCATAAAATCGAAACATTGTTTATAAACTTGTCTGTTGCACCATTATCACAATCGCATGTGCATACGTACCCATAGGTCCAGAGCTCAAATCCCACAGTTCTTGATAATTTTCTGAAAGCCATACTGCTTAGTATACTCATCTCTGAGGTGTTTGACTAAGAGTGACTAGGGGTTTAAGATCCAAGTTGATCTAAGAAAGGCGACAACCTACTTACCCTATGCCTGGCCTCAGAACCAGAAGAATGGAATTGTGGTAATCATTGTGGTAATCTCCGTTGCCTGGGACAGGCAACTATTCGTGCTTTATATATAAATTTTTTCTACATTCTGCTTTTCACCTCTTTCATTTTCCTGTAAGGGACAAGTCGTATTGGAAAGGAGTCGCATCGAACATTAAAGTGAAGTTAAAAAAATTGGAGGGCTCCTGCAATAAATTCTCTTTTCTTAGGCATAGTTATGATCTATTTTATTTCTTTGTTTGTGCATATTAAAAAAATAAGAAAAGTCAACTTCTTTTTCCATCTTGCATTGCATCTCCGTAGGATTTCTCTTCCTATAGTCCAACCTTGCATTTAAAAAGACCATTTAATTGTGTGTCGATTATCAAGATAAAATTTTATCTTAATCAGACTAAATTAAAACAGTCACAAAAAATCATAAAATCTAAAAATTGGTTGAAAACTTGTGTGTTGCACACTTCTCACAATCGCACGTGCACACATACCCTGCACACATACCCCTAGGACATGAGCCCAAATCCTGTGGTTCTTGATAATTTTCTGAAAGCCATATTGCTAAGTATACTCTTCCTTGAGGTGTTTAACTAAGAGTGGTGAGAGGTTTAAGATCCAAGTTGATCTAAGAAAGGCTTCGGCATACTTACCCTCTAATTGGCCTCAGAACCAAAAGAACGGTATTGTGATAATCATTGAATTATTCTGAACTGCTAGATATCCTAGGAAACGTAATCAACTTGTATTCTCGTCTGCAAACAAAATTTAAAAATATAAAAATCTAAACTATCAAGGTTGAGTTGGTTATAAACAAATTATTTGATGTTTGATTTGTGTATGCTTGGTAGGAGGTCACTAAGGAATCCCCTTACTGATACCCTTGAATTTGATCCGTTCTACAATCCAAAATCCAAAGTCAAACTCGAGAAAAAATCCATGGCTGATGCACCACAACCTCCCAATCCACTCACTATAATAATGCAACAATTTCAACAAATGGCAGAACGCCAAGAGATGGAAGATGCCCAAGTTTGTCAATTAATAGCACATCAAGGGGTAAATACCCACCACCAGTACTGATACGAAACCATTATAATCCTGCTAATCATTAACTCGTACCGGTTATTCAAATTCGCGCAGAAGCGAGAAACTTTGAAATAAAACCTGCAACTATTTCCTTCCTCCCCAAATTTCGGGTTGAGGAAACTGAGGACCCTATAATGAACCTTAAAAATTTTGTAGCTGCCTGCGATACACTAAACACAGGATCGAGTTGAGAGAGGCATTCTTAAAGGAATATTTCCCTATTGGTAAGACGAATGCACTTAAGCATGCCATTTCTCACTTCACCCAAAAACCAACAAAATTGATCCATGAAGCATGAGAAAGATTTAGAGATTTTTTACACAAATGTCCACATCATGGAATCAAAAAATAGAAGCAAGTGCAAATATTTATGAGGGTTTGGCCGAATCATACAAGAGAGTTGTTGACGCTTTTTTCTGAGGCAACTACTTGAATAAGGATGAGAACTTTGTATAGAAACTATATGAGGACATGGCAGATAACTCTGTCAACAATTATTCTACAGGGCTATACAATAAACATAAAAGACCAATCCAAGTCATAGACTATGCAACAACAAATGCAGACATATCCTCAAACATTCAAATCATTGCTTCAAAGTTAGACAAAGTGGAGCTGATGGCTAAACAAATGGATCAATTAACTAAAATTGTAGGGAGTCTTGTATTAGAGAAAACTATCCCATCAATTTGTATCCACACAGACCTATGGAACCAGAGATATAACAACTATCTATCCCTTCAAAGGAACAAATTAATCCTGAAGCAATTAATTAGGTGCATGGCAATTTCAACAGCAACCCCTATTCCTCCACCTACAATCTAGGATGGAGGGACCATCCAAATTTTGCATGAAAGGTCCCAACAAGCAATAATTCAGAGTATCAAGTCACCCAATAAGAGTAGAACCAAAACCAATTCACACAACAACTACCATTATAACCCTTGACTACATCATCACAAGGACCTGCTTTTGATTATCGTGACTTGATGAACTCATACAACAACTGGCTCAGAATCAAGTTGAGGTTCAAAAGCAACTGGCTCAAAGTCAAGTTGAGGTCCAAAAATAATTGACCGAGATTCGTTCTCAATTACCACCTCAACCACAACTACCTGCTGAAATGGTACAAAATCCTAACAACTCATAAAGCTGCCCTCCTAGCTTCTCACAACAGCCTGCTCGTGGATCGGTAAGCTTTAGAAATCCAGCTTGTACAAGCAAAAATGAGTCAAATGCCTCTACTAGTGCCATCCACTTAAGAAGCGGTCGCAACAGAAGCACACCACAAATATTGACCACACCCCTAGTAACAGAAAACCAACATAGACCTGAGAAAGAATTACCAACGCAAGACCAATCATTACCAACTACACAAACATCCTCTATCCCCCCACTGCCACTAACCTATACGCAACCGACTATTCCCTTTCCTGAGGCCTTATGAAAAAAGTAAAGAAATGACCTTCGACTTTGACCACTGATTTGGAGAATTTATTCTCCAAATTTATCATACAAATTTCCCTCCTTAAGTTTATAGAACAGGTTCTCGTATATTCGCGAAATGCACTCCAAAAAGCTGAGGGGAAAGAAAAAGAATGAACAACACAAGGAAGAGAGGCATGTGCAACCGCTTGCATCATCTAATGTCATTTCTCAACTCCTTCCCCTAAAACTGAAAGATCCAGGGGGACCATTGGTAAAATGCATCATTGAGAATATAACTTTCGAGCATACCCAACTCGATAATGGTGTCTCGATAAATCTCCTCCCAGTTGCCGCACTAAAATATTATGCAGTTGGTCAGCTACAACCTATTTCTATGATCCTGCAATTAGCTGACCGATCTGTAAAGCGGCCATTAGGAATACTGGAGGATGTTTTAGCCACAGTCCAAGGACATCAGTTCCTAGTCGATTTTATCATACTGGATAGGGACCCGACTAGAACACTTTCTCAAACTCCTATTATACTCGGAAGATCATTCTTAGCCACTACAAAGGCTCATTTTGATTATGAGGTTGGGAAAGAGAATTTAAAGTCAATGTCGAGATTGTTCTTGTCGATCTTATCACCCCGCATCTCAAGAACATGATATCGAGGAGTGTGGATGGATAGAGGAATGTTCGATAATTAAACAAATCATAGATGATTTAGCTCCCTTGAATCTTGCTAGGGACCCTATAGAGGTGATTATGACTTTAAATGATTATTTTATTTGAAAGACAAATACGATAGTAGTCGAAGCCCTTGATCCCATCAAGACTAAACCTTATGAACCATTGACGAATTCAGATATCTTAGAACTAGACCAAGCATGGGATGAACTCCATGCTTTGATTTCTCCTGTCTCAGAAATGATTATGCCCATGTTAGAACCTCCTATTTCTGAAGTACTTCATAATAAGGAGGAAAATCTTACATTCACCACACCCTCCAACCCCATAAATTCAATAAAAGATTCAAAAAAGACAATTCCTACCCCGATAATTGAATTAAAACCTTTACCCAAGGACTAAATATATGTGTTTTTAGATGAAGAAAATCAGGCATACCCGATAATAAACAATGCCCACTTGGAACTTGATCAAGAAAATAAATTAATGGATGTTTTGAGAAAAAAATCGTGGGCAATTGGTTGGATGATATTTGATCTTCGGGGAATAAGTCCATCATAATGTACCCACCGTATATATTTAGAATACAATGCAAAACCTTCTTGAGAAATGCAAAGAAGACTAAATCCGAATCTACGAGAAGTAGTCAAGGAAGAAATATGCAAATGGTTAGGCACAAGGATCATCTATCCAATATCATATATAGTCGATGGGTCAACACTTTACAAGCTGTACCAAAGAAAGCTGGCCTTACCATATTCACCAATGATCAGGGTAAAGATATCTCCACTCGTACATCGACTTCATGGAAGGTTTGTGTTGATTACAGGAAATTAAATCTTTCCATGAAGGACCACTTCCCTCTCCCCTTCATAGATCAATGTGGTAAGAGACTTGTGGGGAGGGAATATTTTTATTTTCTCGATGGTTACTCAAGTTATAATCAAGTAGCTATTGCACCTAAAGATCAAGATAAAACAACATTTACATGCCCTTACAGTACATTTACTTTATGTTGGATGCCATTTGGGTTGTGTAATGCATCGCTACCTTCCAACGAAGTACGCGGGCCATATTTGCTGATATGGTAGGAGATTTTATGGAAATATTTATGGATGATTTCTCTGTACTCTATGATTCCTTCGATGAATCCCTTGGAGTTCTTGGTAGTGTATTGAAAAATTGCA
Source organism: Ottelia alismoides (assembly GCA_037367405.1). Classification (NCBI taxonomy): domain Eukaryota; kingdom Viridiplantae; phylum Streptophyta; class Magnoliopsida; order Alismatales; family Hydrocharitaceae; genus Ottelia; species Ottelia alismoides. The sequence goes on from JAZKJV010011313.1 coordinate 250,865, forward strand.
TTGAGGTGAACCTAGTCTTATCATGGGAAAATCAGATTTTACGGTCACCAAAGGCATTGTTCTAGGCCACATTATCTCTAAAAAAGATATGGAGGTTGACCCATTAAAAATTGAGACTATAACTCACCTCTCCCCACCTACATCACTTAAAGGTGTTACATCATTTTTAGGACATGTTGTCTGCTATAGAAGATTTATAAAGGACTTTTCAAATATCACTAAACCTCTTACTGAGTTACTCTCAAAGGATCAAATGTTTGAATTTTCTGAAGATGCCCTCCGATATTTGAGACGTTAAAAAGGTCTATCACTGAAGCACCAATTTTACAGTCCCTTGATTGGACCTTAGACTTTGAAATAATGTGTGATGCATCGAATTATGCAGTAGGGGTTGTATAAGGCCAAAGGAAAGACGACAAACCTATGTCATCCATTATGCTTGCAGAACACATGATGATGCATAGAAAAATTACACAGTCACTGAAAAAGAACTACTGTCAGTTGCCTTTGCACTTGAAAATTTAATGTTGTACCTACTAGCTTCACATGTGGTTGTTTACACTGACCACACCGCACTACACGACCTACTCTCCAAGAAAGATTCCAACCACGATTGATTAGATGGATACTCTTGTTGAAATAATTGGACATTGAAATCAAAGATAATGCAGGAGTGCAAAACGTTGTGGTCGACTATCTATCCAGACTCCATGAGTCTGAAACCAACTGACCAACTCATTCTCATATCACCTTTCCTGATGAATCCATCCTTGCAGTATCACAACTACCGTGGATTGCTGATATGGTAAACTACTTAGTCACATCTCGAATTCCTGAGGATTGACCTAAGCAAAATGAGATCGATTCATAGTTGATTCCCTATACTATCATTGGGAATAACCTTTATTATTTAGAGAAGGGACCGACTATATATGGAGATGTTGTATACCTGATTCTGAAATTCCAAGCATCACATCTCATTGCCACACTTTTGAGTGTTGTGGACATCAGTGCAGAAAACGAACAACTGTAAAAGTACTCCAATGTGGTTTTTCTGGCCTACATTATTTATGGATGCCCATGATTTTGTGAAATCATGCCCTACATGTCAAACTACAGGGACTATGACAAAAAGAGATATGATGCCTCTAAATCCTATCCATGTAGTTGAAATTTTTGATGCATGGGCATTGACTACATGGGTCCCTTCACTTAATCTAATGGGTACCTATATATCCTTCTTGCAGTCGATTACATCTCCAGATGGGTATAAGCCATCACCACTAGTGCTGCCGATAGTGCAACAGTGATCTTGTTTTTGAATGATTTATTTGCTTGCTTCGGCATACCTAAGGTCATTATAAATGACGGGGGTTCACATTTCCTTAATAACTTGGTGTGTAAACCGATGAGGAATAATAAAATTGAACATTGAGTTTCTACCGCTTATCATCCCCAAACCAATGGCTTAGCTGAGGTCTCTAATCGAGAAATAAAATCATTCTACAAAAAAATGTTCGTTCTGATCGCAAAGAATGGTCCCAATATCTTAATATAACATTATGGGCCTATCGCACTGCTTATAAGGCTCCTCTAAGGATGAGTCCATATAGCATCATTTATGGCAAACCTGTCATCTACCAGTCGAGATCCATAATAAATCCCTATGGGCTATAAAAAATGTAACCTTGATTTAGCCCAGGCCGGCCAGAATCGACTGCTTGACCTTAACGAGTTAACTGAGCTTCACTGTCGAGTATATGATAACAACCATATTAACAAAGAAAAGGTTAAAATTTGGCATGATGCCAACATTTCCCACAAAACTTTTTTCCATTGGTCAGAAAGTATGGGTGTTTGATGCAAAGCTAAAGCTCTTTTCAGGAAAGCTTGGGTCAAAATGGAAAGGTTCGTACATTGTCACACAAGTTTTTGATGATGGATCGGTTGAAATAGACAATTCTAAAACATCTATCACTCTTTGAGTGAATGGACAACGCCTCAAGCTCGTCATTGAATCTGAGATATCAATGCCCATGTTAGAAACTCATGTTTTGCAAAACCCCTCATGACCCAGTTATTTTCTTTGTTCTCTACATACATCATCCCATAACCAGTTTATTGTATATGCATTTACCATGCGGGCATGGCAAATTATAAGCATGGGGGGCACTATCCAAAAAAATGTATTTTTTATGCATATAGCATCACATTTCTGCACTCATTTTCATATTTTCCTTACATCAACTCTCTAAGTTTACATATAAGGAGAATAATAGCCTCACCATTAAATAGTACATGAAGTATGAGATTTGAAGTGATTATGAGCTTACAATGTTTATGGCCCTCTTTTGTCCATTTGCCTTTATATCAAGAGACTTAGCCTCAATTCAACTTATAACACTTGGTAACAAACATATAAAAGATCAAGAGCTTTGTACCGCGATGAAAGGTTGACATAGGCTAAGGGGGTCTGATGATGGGTGTACTCAGAGTTGTGAGATGGTGAGTATATTTTGAAGTAGAGGAGTAGGGAGTATTTCCACCAAATATATCTGAGGAAGAGAGTCCACCATACAATGTAAGGGAGTGTTCCCAACTGGTCTAGCAATTGTCTATTATGCACACTTGAAATTTTCACACACCAGCCTCTTGCTTGCCTTTCCACGTACTTCTCAAAAAGTCTTCCATTAATAATCCATCTTGTTTCATTTCATTCGAATTATTCTTTTATTATGCATCAAAAAAGAAATGTTCTTCTAGATTTTATTCTCCATCTACAACAAAATACATGTCCTTTTAAGTTTTCAAGTTCTAAAAAAAGTACTAAAGCACATTGGTTCTCTTGAAAAATGAAGAGAGATACTACAAAAAGAAGAAGAAGAAGAAGACGAAGAAACGTATTGCAAAAAAAGTATAGCAAAAAAAAATAAGAAGAAAAGAAAAGAAAGAAGAAAGCAAAAATAAAGAAAGAAAGAAAGAGAAGCAGAAGAAACAAGGAAAATCATTATGCGAAAAATTCTTTTTTCATGACCATCATATGCCATCTATATCTTCCTATTCTCCAAAATTATCTTATAATGATTAATATTGTTGCATATTAGAGATCACTCATATCTTTTAATAAATTTAAACCTAAGCAAATATGTCTCCACTAAATAAGCCTTATCCTAAATACTCTAAAAATTAATCCATTATTTTTCTTGCTGACCAGTTGGAGGAAGTTGGGTTGAGTGTTAACTTAATTATGAAGTTGGAGCTTGTAATAATACATTGGACGTCCATCTACGTCATTTCCTGGCTTAGCGTATCAGTGCTAGAGGATTATGGATGAAAGCACTTGGTCAATTCAATACGTTTGACACTTGAGTCTATCCTCGGATCTAATAACATTATTGATGCTAGGTATCACTTAAATCAAATTGAGCAAGTCTCCACATTAAGTCAGATATTGAGGACACTTGAGATGACTAAGCATTGTAAGAAAAGATTCATTTCCAAATTTTACGAAATAAAGGATAATTTTTATACAACCCTCAAAGGCTATATTCTTACAATATGTCAATATTAGAGTGTTTAGATCCTTCTTTGCAAAACATTTGCTACGGAGTAGCAAATCTTAAGCATGAGGGTATGATGAATCTCGGGTTCATCACTTAACAGTGTCAAACTTAATCGTGTCCATATGCTAAATCATAAAATATTTGCTACATAATATTTTAAATAAGTTACACTATCTTCATCATGCATCAATTGGTACACAATTAATTTCCATGTAAGACTTATTTATGTATTCGAATAATTCATTTGTTCAATGCATTCCATTGATATATGTCGAAACTATTTGTTTATGCTCCCCTTCTGTATGCAACTATCATTACCATTTGATCCCATTGTATTTTGTTGCATACTAAATACAGATTAAAAAGCAAGAATATTGAATTATTAAAAATATGATATGAGAATTTACAATTCGACCAAAGGAAGATTGGAAGTTTAATATGACACCATCTTAATATTGTTTCTCAAGGTATCATGTTGATCACAAGTTGTTATCATATTCAAATTCTTTTAGCATTTAGTTCTCTTCATATTACACCTTTGAAATAATTCTAGGACACACACATCTATCTCACTATAAATTCAAACTCATTCCATTATTAGCATTCCATATTGAATAAATGGATAATGTCATCTCAATATATGAAAGTGTATGTGGTTGTGTAAAATTGGGGCAAAGACGTCCATTATAGAAATGTTGCACCATGCATGAGAATTAATTATGCATTAGAATAATTTAATAATCAATAAATGGTTAAACATGGTGGTCATTGGAAATATGCAATGTAGAGAATGGTTTAACCTCCACTATGGTGAAAAGGTATCATTGATGCAAAAAGGCACATATGATTTTGGTACTTATATCAAGACGTGCAATGCCAATATGACAGGATGCCAAATTAGTTGATGCTTAGATCAAGAGGTGTAATACCAATATGAAGAGGTGCCAAATTAGTTCGTGCTTATATCAAGAGGTGCAATACCTATATGAAGAGTTGCTTACGTTAAATTTGAGGAGATGCATCCCTCGATGGGAATGGCTACGATTTGTGTATAAATATCACACGGGAGGGACTTCGAGGGATCATTTGATTCGATTATCCAATTCCATACCATCATTCTATTGCCAACCAATACCACTTCAACAAATTTCTTCATCATTTAATCCAACAAAATCTCACCACCATAATTAATCATGTATTTTAGTATCGATGAAGCACCAAAGTAATTTCATTGACTTGTGCATTTGGACCCTCAATGAATCTGACTCATGTGGATCCACCCTGAGTGTCGCCAATATCCATCAACAATCATTATCTTGGATCCGCTGCGAATCCGACTCCAGAGGTTTCCTCCGGAGCCACCAACCATCATATTTTTATATCACTTTTATTTTATTACTTTACATTTTTATATCCATCTTATTTTGTTATCTTCTCTTTCGCACAACCACTTGTCAAGACTCTATCGGTGATTATCCTCGACTCTTGGACAACTAGGTCTAACTCAAGGTTTAAGCTCGATTTGTGGTGGTAATCATATACAGCTCGCTTCACTAGGAAATCCAAATTTACGAAGAGTTAAGGGATCCACGAAATCACAAGGTCGCATACGAGTCCAATTGGAGATTTCCGCATAGCAGGGGAGTGATCAACACTTGCCGACCTGCACTAATGTCTTCTCAAATTTTCATTTCAATTTTTATTATTCAAACATTCTGCAACAAACTCATCAATTTATAAAAGTATTTTTAATTGCAAAATAAAATATAGAATCTTCCAGACCGTATGGATTCGACCATGACTTATCATATACTTTGCCTTGCGCATAAGATAGCTAAGTCTAATAATTTATTTATTGGAAGTATGTTTTTGTGGGTTCTCAATGACTATCCGACATAAAAATCGGTTACTTAAACCCTCAAAAATACAATAGTGCTTTTCCAACGACTATCCGACGTAGAAATCGGGTACTTGAACCCTCAGAAATACAATAGTGCTTTTCAATGCAACTTATCCGATTGCGGGTACTCAACTTGACTTTGAGCCAGTTGCTTTTGAACCTCAACTTGGTTCTGAGTCAGTTGTTGTATGAGTTTCATCAAGTCACGATAATCAGAAGCAAGTCCTAGCTTAAACCATAGCTTTATATATAGATTTTTCTCTACATTCTGCTTTTCACCTCTTTCTTCTTTCTGCATGGGATAAGTTGCATTGGAAAGGAGCCGCATCGAACATCAAAATGTTTGATCCATGTTTGTCGCTTCACAACGACTATCCGATTGTAAAATTGGGAAGATTGCCCTCAAAAATATGCTTCAACATTTTGGCATCGTCGTCGGGGACAAGCAATTATTCACGCTTTATATAAAAAAATTTCCTCTACACCTTCTTTCTTTTTTATGCAGGGGACAAGTCGCATTGGAAAGGAGATGCATCGAACATCATAGTGGAGTTAAAAAAATTGTAGTGCTCCCGCGATAAGTTCTTTTTTCTTAGGCATAATTAGGATCTATTGTATTTCTTTGTTTGTGCATATAAAAATTAAAAAAATCAACTTCTTTTTCCATCTTGCATTGCATATCCATGGGATTTCTATCCTATATTCCCACCTTGCATTTGAAAAGACCACTTAATTGTATACTAACTAATCAAAATAAAAAAATATATCTTAATCGGACTAAATCATAGCGATCATAAAAAAACCATAAAATTGAAAAATTGTTTGCAAACTTGTATGTTGCACCATTATCACAATCGCATGTGCACGCTGATGAAACTTATTTCATGTTCTTAATTCGCTGAAATTAACCCCTAGCTTAGATTAAGTGCCAATAAAACCAGAGTAATCCCTGTAATTATTTAACCCCTTGAATAAATTAAAAATACAAAAAATGGCAAAACTAAAATTCGTAGTGTTTTTACCCTTAAAATTGCTCTCAAAAATATTTTCTATTTGTGTTTGACCTTATCTCTGTTTTTGGTCAACATGAAATTTGTAGATCTCATCAAGATCTACGACTTTCATGTTTTGAGTTTTTTCCAAATTCGGTCTTTCCCCCCTCATTTCTTAATTTCTTTGTCGCAATAATCTGATTGGGCCACGTGGCGCTTTCTGGTTGCGCCACGCGACCCATCTCTGCACATGCCACGCGCCCTCCTCCCTCTGTCGTCCGATGGCCTCTTCCCTCCAGATCGCCTCCATCCGTTTCCGCCCTTATCTCAACCCTCTGATCAATGTCCTCACTGCATCTCCATCGTCCATCAGCGCCTCCTTCTCAGCTTGCCACGTGTCCAAACCTTAGCCACCCAATCTATCCCCAAAGCCTTCATCCCAACCGCTCCTCTCCGCTGGATCATCAACCATCCGATCAAACCCAGATCAAATCTCATCCACCCACTAGCGCTCGCATCTCCCGTCGCCACGTGGCTCTTCCCTATGCCCTCTGATCCAACCTCAGAGATCTAATCTGGGCCCCTTGTCAGCACTCCTCTTTCGGCCGTTGGATCGCGAGATCCAACGGTAGGGAACCCATCTTCTTCCTCCAGCCTTTCTCTCTCCCACGTCTCCCATATCGCAAACCTGTCATCCCCTTTCTTTTTCCCCCATCTCTCCAGCCTTTTCCTCGTCGCGCTCACCACCCCACGACGTAGACCCATTACCCACCTTCCTCGCGAGCCTCGTGGGTCACCATAGAACAACCCCCCTTGCTCCATAAACTCCACGTAAGTCACGTCCCCCCATCTCCAGAACCTCCACCTCGCCGCGATAAATATTCCTCCTCCGCCCCATTGTAACGTCATCCACCTTTACAAGGGGCGAGGCCCAGCCCTCCTCTACCTCCCCGTGACAGGGGGGGTACTAGGATCGAGCGACGATGACCTTTGTCCCTGGTGAGACCCGCTGCCTTTTCTTGGCGGCGATGCGGCGGCTCCGCTCCGCTCGAGCTCCAGGGATCGGTTGCCCTCGACGTGCAATGACCCTGAGCCTCTCTAAGAGTTTCAAGCCCAGGCCACCGCTCCGCCAATCTTAGGTAAGCATCTTTGATTCCCTTTTAATTTTTCTTTTATTTTCTTTTATTTTATTACACTCGTGCACACTCCATCACCTTCCATGAGCCATCTCTTAAGCTCTACCGCATCCTCCCCATCTTCGCGTATCAATTAGAGACCACCCTTTCCTTCTCCACAGCCTCGTCATCGTCGACCCATCTACTCCACCGTTCACGACGGAGAAGCACAGAGCCTTCACTCCTTCATCAGCATAGGCTCTCGTTCCATCCATTCCGCATCCTCCCTCGCATGCTTCGTCTAGATTTAACGAGTGCAGGCATAAAACTTCAATGATCGAAAGCTTCGTCGGAGCTAACTTCGTGAACTTCATCTCCGGCGAGCAAGTACCGGACACATCTTCCAAGAACTTCAGCCGTCTTCGTGAGCTTCAACGACGACATCTATCCATCCAGGAGTTGTCGGATATCTTTATCAAGCGTATTGTAAGGTGGCGGAGCCAGGAGGGCTTCGCCGGAGGCCAGATTTCACCACCACCACCACGACGGAGAAGAGCATACAATGACCGTTGGATGAATCCATCCCGGTGTTCATCCAACGGTCCAAAGGAGGACACGTCGACATCTTCACGCATCACAGATGATGTCGGATCATCTTGATCTGACGGACCACAGGTGCCCACGCGTCAGTCCAAGCCATCCTCCAAGCTATCTATTCGAACCTCCAGGTTCAGATCTGCCGAGCCTGCATTGAGCCTTCAAAGAACACCTGAGCCTAGCCGAAGCAGCATCCGACCCTGCAAAGCCACCCGAGTTGGCCTCACGTGTCTCGGTCACATGATGGCCGGGTATTTTGCAGGGATGCCCCTAGAGTTTCTCCAAATTGCATTCAGGTCCAGAGTCACCCACCTGGGGAATTTTGCACCTGACCCCCTGGGGTTTTTAATAATTGCAAAAATACCGCCATACATGGGGTTATTTACAAGGAAGGTCCCGAACTTTATTTTATTTGCATTTTAGTCCCTCCTAGGGACCTATTTGCTATTTATCTTTTATGTTTTCTTGCATTTATGCCCCTAGCTTCACTCTTGCATATCTTAAGCATCCTAGTTCTGATTGAGTTGATTTCAGTGGCATTTTGAAGCTCGTTTCATTGTCTTCTTGATGGCATGCCTAGATTTTAGATTTGACACTATGAATTTTGATGTATTATATTAAATAACCAAGTGTCTTTATTGTAATGCTTTACATGCCTTATTTATACATAAATGAAAATAGCTTCATGAATCGAACCTGATTTGACTCGTGATTAAATGGCTCAAGTGTTTTGATAATTAGGGCATATTTTTGCATTGCATTTAATTGCATCTCTTTGCATGATAAAAATCAAATAAAAAATTGCATACATTCATGTTTACTTAATGCATTATGGATCATGTCTTCATGCATTCTCTGACCTATGATTCTTTAATCCAACACTTAATCTAAATAATAAGAGTCGAAATAATACGAGACAGGCTTGTGTCCCTGAGTTTGACCTTGGGCTTGCCCAAGTAAAAAAATAAATGGACCATTTGATTTAATTGATTATATTAATTAGATGGTTCTTTTGATCGATCCGATTCGGCCAACTGCAATGACATTAGAAGTGTTAATTAGAACGACTAATTAAGAGGCCGAATTTCTGAGTTTGTCACACGCATACCCCTAGGATCAGAGCCCAAATCCTGTGATTCTTGATAATTTTTTGAAATCCATATTGCTTAATATACTCGTCCCTGAGGTGTTTAACTAAAAGTGATGAGGGGTTTAAGATCCAAGTTGATCTATAAAGGTTATTGCCTACTTACCCTCTAACTGGCCTCCGAACGACATTGTGGTAATCATTGAGTTAATCTGAACCATTAGATATCCTAGGAAATGTAATCAACTTGTATTCTTGTCTAAAGAACAAATTTTAAAAATATAAAAGGTCTAATCTATCATAATTGAGTGGGAATAAATAAATTATTTGGTGTTTGATTTGTATATGCTTGGTAGGAGGTCATTAAGGAATCCCCTTACTAATCCCCCTGAATTTGATCCATCCTATCCTCCAAATTCCAAAGTCAAATCCGAGACAAAAACCATTGCTGACGCACCACCTCCTTCCGGTCTACTCACTATAATAATGCAACAATACAACAAATGGCAGAACCAAGTGATGCAAGATACCCAAGTTCATCAATTAATAGCACATCAAGGGCTAAATAACCCACCCACAATACTGATATGAAACCATTATAATTCTGTTAATCATCAACTTGTATCGGGCATTCAACTTGCCGCAGAAGCAGGAAGCTTTGAAATAAAACCTGCAACTATTTCCTTCCTCCTAAAATTTCAGGGAGAAGAGATCGAGGACCCTATAATGCACTTTCAGGATTTTATGGCATCCTGCAATACACTAAAAATGGGGGAGGTGAACAAGGAACATGTTTACCTACGAGCCTTCCCATTCTCCCTTCAACAAAAAGCGAGCCAATGGCTTCGTAGCTACGAAGTCCCGATTCGATCATGGACCAAGTTGAGAGGCATTCTTAAAGAAATATTTCCCCATTGGTAAGACCAACGTACTTAGGTATGCCATTTCTTACTTCACCCAAAAACCTACGGAGATGATCCATGAAGCGTGGGAAAGATTTAGTGATCTTTTACACAAATGCCCACATCATGGAATCGAAAATGGAAGCAAGTGGCAAATATCTTATGAGGGTTTAACCGAATCATACAAGAGAGTTGTCGACATTTCTTGCGGAGGCAACTACTTGAATAAGGATGTGAACTTTGTATGGAAACTATATGAGGACATGGCAGATAACTCTGTCAACAATTATTCTATTGAGCTATACAATAGACATAAAAGTCCAATAAAATCCATAGACTATGAAACAACAAATGCATACACATCCTCATACATTCAAATCATTTCTTCAAAGTTGGACAAAGTGGAGATGAAGGATAAACAAGTGGATCAATTAATTAAAATCGTAGAGAGTCTTGTATTAGAGAAAACTACCCCGTCAATTTGTAGGGTAGTCCCTATTCAACACACACTTATGGAACCAGAGATATACCAACCACCTATCCCTCCAGAGGAACAAATTAATATTGAAGCAGTTAATTGGGTGATGGGAATTCCAATAGTAACCCATATTCCTCCGCCTACAATCCAGGATGGAGGGACCATCCAAATTTTGCATGGAAGACCCCAACAAACAATAATTCAGGGTATAAAGTCATCCAATAAGGGTCGAATCAAAATCAATTCACACAACAACTACCATTACAACCCTTGACTTCATCATCAAAATGACTTGCTTCTGATTATCGTGACTTGGGGAACTCATACAACAACTAGCTCAGAATCAAGTTGAAGTTCAAAAGCAACTGGCTCAAAGTCAAGTTGAGGTCCAAAAATATTGACCGAGATTCATTCTCAATTACCACCTCAACCATAACTACCTACTGAAATGGTACAAAATCCTAACAACTCACAAAGCCGCCCTCCTAGCTTCTCACAACAGCCTGCTCGAGGATCAGTAAGCTTTAGAAATTCATCTTGTACAAGCAAAAATGTGTCAAATGCCTCTACTAGTGCCATCCACTTGAGAAGTGGTTGCAACACAAGAATACCACAAATATTGATCACACCCCTAGTAACAGAAAACCAACATAGACCTGAGAAAGAATTACAAACACAAGACCAATCATTACCAACTACACAAACATCCTCTATCCCCCCACTGCCACTAACCTATATGCAACCGGCTATTCCCTTTCCGGAGGTCTTACGAAGAAAAGTGAAGAAATGACCTTGGACTTTGACCTCTGATTTGGAGAATTTATTCTCCAATTTTATCATACAAATCCCCCTCCTTAAGGCTATAGAACAAGTTCATGCATATTCATATTTCTTAAAAGAAAAATGCACTCAAAAAAAAGCCGAGGGGAAATAAAAAGAATGACCAACACAAAGAAGAGAGGCATGTGCTACCGCTCGCATCATCTAATGCCATTTCTCAACTCCTTCCCCTTAAATTGAAAGATCCATGGGCTCCATTGGTAAAATGCATCATTGGGGATATAACTTTCGAGCATACCCTACTCAATAATGGTGCCTTGATAAATCTCCCCCTAGCTGCCGTACTAAAATATTATGTAGTAGATATGCTAAAATCTATTTCTATGATTCTGCAATTTGCTAACATATCTGTACAGCGGCCATTAGGAATAGTGGAGGATGTTTTAGTCACAGTCCAAGGATATCAGTTCCAAGTCGACTTTATCGTACTGGATATGGGCCCAATTAGAACACTTTCTCAAACTCCTATTATACCCGGAAGACCATTCTTAGCCACTACCAAGGCTCATTTTGATTATGAGGTTGGGAAAGTAGATTTTGAAGTCATAGGTGAGATTGTTCATGTCGATTATATCACCCCTGCATCTCAAGAATATGATATCGAGGATTGTGGATGGATCGAGGAATGTTCTATAATTAAACAAATCATAGATGATTTAGCTCCCTTGAACCTCGTTAGGGACCCTATAGAGGCGATTTTGACTTTAAATGATATTTTATTTGAAAGACAACAAACTATAGTTGTCGAAGCCCTTGATTCCATCAAGACTGAACCTTATGAACCATTGATAGATTCAGATATCTTAGAACTAGAACAAGCATGGGATGAACTCGATGCTTTAATTTCTCCTGTCTCGGAAATGATTATGCCCATGTTAGATCTTCCTATTTTGAAAGTACTTCATAATAAGAAAAAATCTTACATTCACCTTACCCACCCACCCCATAAATTTAATAGAAGATTCAAACGAGACAATTCTTGTCCCAACAGTTGAATTAAAACCTTTAACCAAGGACCTAAAATATGTATTTTTAGATGAAGAAATTAGGCATATCCGGTAATAATCAATGCCCACTTGGAATTAGATCAAGAAAATAAATTAAAGGATGTTTTGAGGAAAAAACTGCAGGCAATTGGTTGGACGATATCTTATCTCTGGGGAATAAGTCCATCATATTGTACCCACCATATATATTTGGAAGACAATGTAAAATCTTCTCGAGAAATGCAAAGAAGACTAAATTCTTATAGATATCATTGAATATGTTTTCATGCCATAATTGATATTTAATTAATTTAGTGAATTCTTGTGATTAACCCTAGTTGTTCATTGTGTTTCTAATTGTATTGTCAGTGACCTAACCTCATATTTTGTGCATTATTGGTTTCATCTAATTTAAGTGCATAAAAAATGTGTTGAAAATCATCACTTTTGTGGATTGTGCATTTGCTCAACATAATGACCATACAAATTTCTACCTAAAATATTTGATATTTAGATTCCATTACTAAATTGTATGCATCCTTGTGTTTGACCTTGGACTTCCCAGGATATAAATTTAAACCGAACCCTCCTCGTAGATATCATTCATTCGGTTCTGCATGACATGCTAAGTGCTCGTGCTACAACAGATACATATTAATTTATTCATTTATTGATTCATCGATCATCATTTAATCCAGAAAAAATCCCACCATCATAAATAATCGTATATTTTAGTATCGACAAAGTACCAAAGTGATTTCATCGATTTGTGCATTCGGACCCTCAGTGAATCCGACTCTTGTGGCTCCACCCCGAGTGCCGCCAATATCCATCAACCATCATTTCCTCGGACCCTTTGCGAATCTGACTCCAGAGCCTTCTTCCCAAGCCGACAACCATCGTATTTTTATTTCTCCTTTATTTTATTACTTTACATTTTTATATCCATCTTATTTTGTTATCTTGTCATTCTTGCAGTCATTCGTCAAGACTATCACAAAGATCTGTATCTATTGGTGATTATCCTCGATTCTTAGAGAACTGGGTCGTGACTCGAGGTTCGAGCTTGATTTGTGGTGGCACTCACATACAACTCGCTAAAATCAATTCCGGTCGGAGCATGTATATACCCAATAAGCAAGCTTGAGTTTCAAAGTCAAATGTATGTGAGCCTGTAGTTGGATGACTTGGCTACACTAGTCAAGCATCCTAGGAAAGGTGCTACACTAGCTACCATCCATTCTTCTCTCCACCTCCTCTTCTTAGGCTGATTGTACTTGAACATAGAAGGGAATACCCTACTTCTCAAGGAAAGAATTTGTCGAGAATAAAGTTAGGTGTAAAGGATATTATGGGTATTAGTCCTAATTTTTCCCCCTTCTATAAACCCTAACCCTAATCCTCTTATTATATAAGGAGGATTAGGGAGCTTAATGGAATACACGGAAACATAATCTTAGTCTCAACATGGTATCAGAGCCCTAGGTTTTTGGCCTAGGGATCTATGTCACCCCCCTCTCTCGATAGGAGCACCACCTTCCCCTTCCCACCCTCCTGATCCCTCTCCCGATCTCTGCGATCACCAGCCCTTCACCCACCCAACGCTCTGCCCAGGCCCTTCACCCACCCGGCGCCCCCTTCCCACCCAACGCCCTGCCCATCCGAAGCCCTGCACACTCGACACCCTTCTCCTTCACCCACCCGACGCCATGTCATACCCAAGGCTTTGCCCACTCAACGCTCTGACCACCCGACGTCGTGCCCACCCGAACGCCCCCGCCTCAGCGTAAGCGCCTCGATGCCCTGCCCACCCAAACACCCCAAGCGCCACTGCCCTAGCCCCATGCGCCCAAATGCTCCGACACCCTGCCTCACCCAGCCCTTCACCCACCTGACGCCCACCCTACGCCCTGCCCACCCGACGTGCTCCCTAGCCATCTTCCACGCCCCAGCCGACTACCGTCCCATGCGCACCTCCGTCCCAAAGGCCCTTGCCCCAGGTGCCCAAACGCTTCTGCCATAAATGCCTTAAGCGCCGCCGATCCAGCCGCAATTTCATCCCACGCGCTCCTGCCCAGGTGCACCTCCGTTGCTCCCACCGTCTCAAGTCACACCCCAGGCATCCTAGTCCTCTTCACTTTAGCCGACATCTCCAGTGAGTCGCACGTTCCCATACGTTGCCATCATCATGTACTCGGTGCTTCATTATTGATTGAGGATTCTATGTTGGATGCTCCTGAACGGGTTCCACAAGTCTGGCCACTGACCGTGCTATACTGGATTTGACATCAACACAAACAAACCCAGCACTGTTTTTTTCTCATCGACTCTCATATGTATGTCCCTGATGCATGTTGTAATATAAAAAAAGAAAAGGAGGAGAGAGACCAAATAGAAACATAACAAAATAGGTGGCAACAGGGTAATAATAGTGCACAAGGATCTTGTTGAAGATTGACGACATGCACAGTTATGGCATCCGAGGTCACTACATCAGATGTCGATGGAGGAGGTCATTCAAAGATGCCATCATTTAGATCAATTCCAAAATTAGATGCCACGAACTATTCCATGTGGTCTCAGGTTTTTCAAATGATTGTTCGAGGCTATGATATCAAACACATCCTTCTCGAAGCAAAGCCAACCACCAAGGTTGGTAAATATGCTACATGGGTCAAAGTTAACGGCATGGTAAGCTCGTGGATAATGGTCAGTGTCATTGACAGGATCGCCCAAGAGTTGGTCTACTATGATAGCGCACGTGACATGTAGAAATCCTTGTTAGCCACCTGTGAATAAGACAAAAACTCCACCAAAATGCATCGATCATTTCATGAGTTGATGTATATGCGTCAGAATGGGCGACCATTATCAGAATATCTTTCGTCCCTCAAATCTCTTATTGCAAGCTACAACGTGTGTGCCCCTCTATGCACATATCCCACGCAACAAGAGCATCGACAGAATATGGCAACTATGATCTTTCTTGGTAGATTAGATCAAAAGTTTGCAGCCCCTCAGGATCAGATGATCACTGCCTCTACTCTTCCTACTATGGAGGAAGCATACAACATGTTGTGTCGAATACCAACTTCTTCGACTCCTTCTACAGAGACCCTGAGCCAAACAACGGCTCTCGCAGCTTTCAGATGAGGCTTCAGAGGTCAATACAGGGGTTGAGGCCGAGGTCGCCGCTTACTAGGATGAGGACGACCAACAATACAGTGATCCTTCTGTCACAAATTATGGCATACTGAAGCTGTGTGCTACATCAAACACGGACGTCCAGTACCATCGGCTCGAGTTGCTACTATAGACGTCGACAGAGGTTCAATTGAAATCCCTCGAAAAGACTTTGAGGATCTCATGTAGTGACTATCACAGATGCACCCCGATGAGGAAACAAGTTCAGGAGATGTATCCGCCATCGCCCGGATCGGATTGAAGTTCATCTTGATGTTGTTCTTCGTCTGTTCTTCGAACGGACCTCCTGATCATTGGATTTTCGCCTGCCTCCAGACCGCCTTGGAGCTGTCCGATGTGCCCCGCTCCCATCATTGATCTCCATCTGGAGATCGAATCTGGGCGTCGCCGCGAACCGACATCGTCACAGGAGGGAGCGACATGTTGATTAGTAAGAACCATCTTACCGTCCGCTCCCGTTATAGTGTTGGGTATTTCGCTATTTCACCCATGCTACTTTTGCATGTATTATTTAGCATATAAACATTCATTTGTTGTTTAAGCATTGTAATATTTGCATTCAACCCCCCTTGACTTTGGATAATTACATTTTGGTCCACACCAGCTCACCTCATGCGGACGTCCCACGTAAGGTGAGCATTTTGCAGGGGGACCTCAATGCTTTATGTATTTCATTTTAATCCAGAGAATTTTTGTACATGTTACATCACTTTGTGAAAACTGCAATTTGGGCCCTGGCTTTTATTTAAATTACATCCATGCCCTTGCTAGATTATAGTTTCATTTTATTTTATTTGAAATAGCCATTGTGCTTCAAAAATTTCACAAAAATAGGCTTAAGTTCCTGGGTGCTTGTACTTTCATGTCATATATTTTTCTAGCATTTTAGGATATTTTAATATTTATAAAAAATAAAAAAGGCTAAATATTCTATGTATACATTATAAAACCATAAAAAATATAAAATATTTTTGAAAAAATCCAAAAAATAGTTTTCTTATTTTTTTAGTTATTTTACAACTCTAAAAATTGAAAAAAAATAAAAATTAAAAATAAAACTCTTAAAAATTAAAAATCCCCAAAACACTTATAAAAATCTAAAAAATTCTTAAAAATCGCAAAATAGTATTATATATTTTCTAATTTTCTCTATATTATTATTTATAACTAAAATTGATTTGGAAAAGTTTGGACTTAATTTTATATTTTTAATTTCCATTTCAATTTCGACTATTTAAATAATCCTTGATTTAGGATATTTTTGAATTTAAAAATATATAACAATTAGCAAAATTATCTAAAAAAATTCAAAAATAGTAAAAAATATTTATAAACACAAAAAAATTTATTTCCTGAATTTTGAGTATTTTTATTAATATTTATATATTATCTTACATTGTATATATATATCTATATTCTTATATCCTATAATAGACATTTTTAAAAGAAAAGAAAATCTAAAAATCTAAAAAATCCAAAAGGAAAATATAAAAACAGAAATTAAAAACCAGATACAAAATATAAAATAAAATTAAATAAAAAATTAAATAATAATAAAAACCCACAAAAATTAATTTTGGCTAAGTGTTTGAGAGATGAAGTGTGCTTTGATTTTTTTATCTTGCGTGCTCTACTCCATTGCTTCATGTGTTCGGCCCCTACTTGCTTGTCACTATACATTTCTAGTAGGGTATAATAAAATTTAACTATTGCTCTTAATTGCTTGATTATCTATGTGGGTTAATTATTGAAATGGCGTGGAAGTTTGAGTAGTCGCATCCGCAACAAGTGACGTTGAAATGTCCGCTCATTTTAGTGACTTAGTTTTTCCCGTTTTTCACCTTGATTTAGCCCAGGTCGGTCAGAATAGATTGCTTGACCTTAACGAGTTAACTGAGCTTTGCTGTCGAGCATATGATAACAACCTTATTTACAAAGAAAAGGTTAAAATTTGGCATGATGTCAACATTTCCCACAAAACCTTTTCCATTGGTCAAAGAGTATGGTTGTTTGATGCAAAGCTAAAGCTCTTTCCAGGAAAGCTTAGGTCAAAATGGAAAGGACCATATATTGTCACACAAGTTTTTAATATTGGGTCTATTGAAATAGCCGATTCTAAAACATCTACCACTCTTCAAGTGAATAGACAACACCTCAAGCCCGTCATTGAATCTAAACTATCAATGACCCAGTCATTTCTTTGTTCACTGCATACGTCATCCCATAACCAATTTACTGCAGATACATTTACCATGAGGACATGGCAAATCATAAGCATGGGGGATACTATCTAAAAAATTACATTTTCCATGCATATTGCATCATACTCTACACTCATTTTCATGTTTCCCTTACATCAACTCTAAGATTACATATAGGGAGAATAATAGCCTTACCATTAAATACTACATGAAGTATGAGATTTGAAGTGATTCTGAGCTAACAATGCTTATTACTCTCTTTTGTCCTTTTGCCTTTAAATCAAGAGACTTAACCTCAATTCAACTTCTAACATTTGGTAAGCTTTGACATAGGCTAAGGGGGTATGATGATGGTTGTGCTTCGAGTTTATGAGACGGTGAGCTTATCATGAAGTAGAGGACTAGGGAGTATTTCCACCAAATCTATGTGAGGAACAGAGTCCTCCATACAATGTAAAGGAGTGTTCCCAACTAGTCTAGCAATTGCCCATTATGCACACTTGAAACCTTCACACACCAGTCTCTTGCTTGTGTTTCGACATACTTCTCAAAAAGTCTTCCATTAAAATCCATCTTGTTTCATTTCATTCAACTTATTCTTCTATTATACATCAAAAAAGAAATATTATTCAAGATTCTATTATCCATTTACAACAAAATACATGTCCTTTTAAGTTTACAGGTCCTAAAATAAAGCATTAAAATACATTGGTTCTCTTGGAAAATGAAGAGAGATACTGCAAAAAAGAGGAGCGAGAAGAAACATATTACAAAAAAAAGTATAGCAAAAAAAGAAGAAGAAGAAAAGAAAAGGAAGAAGAAAGCGAAAGAAAAAGATAGAAAGAAAGAGAAGCAGAAGAAAAAAGGAGAACCATTGTGCGAAAATTCTTTTCTCATGACCATCATATGCCATCTGTATCTTCCTCTTCTCCAAAATTATTTTATAATGATCAATATTATCGCATACTAGACCCCACTCATATCTTTCTATAAATTTAAACCTAAGCAACGACATCTCCACTAAATAAGCCTTAACCTTAATACTCGACAAATTAACCCATTATTTTTCTTTCTGGCTAGTTGGAGGAAGTAGGGTTGAGTGTTAAATTATTACTGAAGCTGGAGCTCGTAAAAATACTCTGAGCCCCCATCTCAGGCATTTCCTGGCTGAGTGTATCAGAGCTAGAGGATTGTGGATGAAAGTACTTGGTCAATTCAATACATTTGACACTTGAGTCTATCCTCATGTCTAATAACATTATTGATGTTGTGTATCACTTAAATCGAATCGAGCAAGTCTCTACATTAAGTCATATCTTGAGGGCACTTGAGATGACTAAGTATTGTAAGAAAAAGATTTATTTCCAAACTTTATTTAATAAAGGATAACTTTTATACAATCCTCAAAGGCTATATTCTTCCAATATGCCAATATTAGAGTGTTTAGATCCTTCTTCACAAAACATTTGCTAGAACTAGCAAACCTTAACCATGGGTATGATAAATCTCGTATTCATCACTTAACAGTGTCAAACTTAATCGTGTCCATACGCTAAATCATAAAATATTTGTTACATAATATCTTAAAGAATTTGCACTATCTTCATCATGCATCAATTGGTCCATAATTAATCTACGTGCATGACTTATTTATGCATTTGAACAATTCATTTATTCAGTGCATTCCATTGATATATGTCATAACTATTTGTTTATCCACCCCTTTCGTAGGCAACTATCATTACCATTTGATCCCAGTGTATTTTGTTGCATGCTTAATACAGATTAGAAAAGAGAGAATACTAAATTATTAAAAATATGACATGAGAATCTACAATTCGACCAAAGGAAGATTGGAAATTTAATATGACACCATCTTAATATTATTTCTCAAGGTATCATGCTGATCGCAAGTTGTTATCATAGTCAAATCCTTTTAGTATTTAGTTCTCCTCATATTACACCTTTTGAAATAATTCCAGGATACACACAACTATCTCACTATAAATTCAAACTCATTCCATTATTAGCATTCCCAATTGAATAAATAAATAATGTCACATCAATATATGAAAGTGTATGTGGTTATGTAAAATTGGGGTAAGGACGTCCATTATGGAAACGTTGCACCGTGTATGAGAATCAATTATGCATTAGAATAATTTAATAAACAATAAACTGTTAAACAAGGTGGTCATTGGAAATATGCAACGTAGAGAATGGTTTATCCTCCACTATTGTGAAGAGGTATCATTAATGCAAAAAGGTACATATGATTTTGATGCTTATATCAAGAGGTGTAATGCCACTATGAAAAGCTGTCAATTTAGTTGGTGCTTATATCAAGAGGTGCGATGCCAATATGAAGAGGTGCAAATTAGTTGGTGCTTATATCAAGAGGTGCAATACCAATATGAAGACATGCTTACGTTAAATTTGAGGAGATGCATCCCTTGGTGGGAATGGTTAAGATTTGTGTATAAATACCACAGGGGACTGACTTTGGAGGATCACTCGATTCGATTATCCAATTCTATACCATCATTCGATTGCCCATTAATTCTACTTCAACTAATTCCTTCATCATTTAATCCAACAAAATCCCACAACCATACTTAATCACATATTTTAGTATCGATGAAGCACTGAAGTAATTTCATCGACTTGTGCATTCAGACCCTCAGTGAATCTGACTCCTGTGGCTCCACCCCGAGTGCCGCCAATATCCATCAACCATCATTTCCTCGGACCCTCTGCGAATCCGACTCCAGAGGCTTCCTCCCGAGCCGCCAACCATCATATTTTTATATCACCTTTATTTTATTACTTTTCATTTTTATATCCATATTATTTTGTTATCTTCTCTTTCATGAAGCCACTCGTCAAGACTATCGTGACGATTCGTATTTATCGGTGATTATCTTCGACTATTGGAGAACTGGGTAACGACTCCAGGTTCAAGCTCGATTTGTGATGGTAATCACATACAGCTCGCCTTGTTAGGAAATCCAAATTTGCAAAGACTTAAGGGATCTATGGGATCTCAAGGTTGCATACGAGTCCAATTGGAGATTGTTGCATAGAAGGGGAGTAATGAGCACTTGCCAACCTGCACTATTGTCTTCTCCAATTTTCATTTCAATTTTTGTTATTCAAACATTCTGCAACAAATTCATCCATTTATAAAGTATTTTTTACTTGCAAAATAAAGTGCAGAAGCTTCCTGTCCCTGTAGATTCGATCCTAACTTACCCTATACTTTGCCTTGTGCATAAGATAAATAAGTCTGGTAATTTATTTGTTGTATGTGTGTTTTTGTGGGTTCTCAACAACTATCCGACGTAAAAATCAGGTACTTAAACCCTTGAAACTACAATAGTGCTTTTCAATGCGACTTATCTGATTGCGGGTACTCAACTTGACTTTGAGCCAGTTGCTTTTGAACCTCAACTTGATTCTTAGTCAGTTATTGTATGAGTTTCATCAAGTCACGCCAATCAGAAGCAGGTCCTAGCTCAAACCCTCACTTTATATATAATTTGTTTTCTACATTATGCTTTTACCTCTTTCTTTTTTCAGCAGGGGACAAGTCGCATTAGAAAGGAGCCGCGTCGAACATCAAAATGTTTGATCCGTGTTTTTGCGGGTTCACAACGATTATTCGGTTGCAAAATCGGGTACTTAAACCCTCGAAAATACGCTTCAACATTTTGACACTATTGTCGAGGATAGGCAATTATAGGTGCTTTATATAAAAAAATCCTCTACATTTAGCTTTTCACCTTCTTTCTTTTTTCTGCAGGGGACAAGTCGTATTGGAAATGAGCCACGTCGAACATCAAAATGGAGTAAAAAATTTAGAGCGCTCCCATGATAAGTTCTCTTTTCTTAGGAATAATTAGGATCTATTTTATTTCTTTGTTTACACATATAAAAAAACAAAAAAGTCAACTTCTTTTTCCGTCTTGCATTGCATATCCATAGGATTTCTATCTGATATTCCCACCTTGCATTTGAAAAGACCACTTAATTGTGTGCTGACTAATCAAGATGAAAAAATATATCTTAATCAGACTAAATTAAAGCGGTCACAAAAAATCATAAAATTGAAAAATTGTTTGCAAACTTGTCTGTTGCACCATTATCATAATCGCATGTGCACGCGTACCCTTAGGACCATAGCCCAAATTCTGTGGTTCTTTGTAATTTTCTGAAAAACCATACTACTTAGTATACTCGTCCTTGAGGTGTTTAACTAAGAGTGACGAGGGGTTTAAGATCCAAGTTGGTCTAAGAAAGGCTACAACCTACTTACCCTCTGATCGGCCCCAAAACCAGAAGAACAACATTGTGGTAATCATTGAATTATTCTGAACCGCTAAGATCCTAGAAAACGTAATCAACTTGTATTATTGTCTGAAGAATAAAATTTAAAAAGATAAAAAGCCTAATCTATCAATGTTGAGTGGGAATAAACAAATTGTTTGGTGTTTGGTTTGTATATACTTGGGAGGAGGTCAATAAGGAATCCCCTTACTAATCCCCTTGAATTTGATCCATTCTATCCTTCAAAATCCAAAGTCAAACCCAAGACAAAACACATGGCTGATGCACCACCTCCTCCCGATCCACTCACTATAATAATGCAACAATTACAATAAATGGCAGAACACCAAGAGACACAAGATGCCCAAGTTCGTCAATTAATAGCACATCAAGGGCTAAAAAACCCACCACCAATACCGATACGAAACCATTATAATCCGGCAAATCATCAACTCGTATCGGTCATTCAACTTTCCGCAGAAGTGGGAAACTTTGAAATAAAACCCGTAACTATTTCCTTCCTCCCCAAATTTCGGGAAGAAGAGATCGAGGACCCTATAACGCACCTTCAGGATTTCGTAGAAGCCTTCAATACACAAAGTATGGGCGAGGTAAACAGGAACATGTTTACCTACGATCCTTCCCATTCTCCCTTCAACAAAAAGCGAGCCAATGGCTTCGTAGCTATGAAGTCCCGATTCGATCATGGATCGAGTTGAGAGAGGCATTCTTAAAGAAATATTTCACCATTGGTAAGACCAACGTACTTAGACAAGCCATTACTCACTTCACCTAAAACCCTACGGAGACGATCCATGAAGTGGGAAAGATTTAGAGATCTTTTACACAAATGCCCACATCATGGAATTGGAAAATGGAAGAAAGTGCAAATATTTTATGAGAGTTTAACCGAATCATACAAGAGAGTTGTCGACGCTTCTTGCGGAGGCAACTACTTGAATAAGGATGGGAACTTTGTATGGAAAGTATATGAGGACATGGCATATAATTCTGTTAACAATTATTCTAAAGAGATATACAATAGACATAAAAGACCAATCCAAACCATAGACTATGCAACAAATGCAAACACATCCTCAGATATTCAAATCATTGCTTTAAAGTTAGACAAAGTGGAGCTAATGGCTAAACAAGTGGATCAATTAACTAAAACCGTAGGGAGTCTTGTATTAGAGAAAACAACCCAATCAGTTTGTAGGGTAGTCCCTATTCCACAAACACCTATGGAATCAGAGATATACCAACCATCTATCCCTTCAGAGGAATAAATTAATCCTGAAGCAGTTAATTGGGTGCAGGAGAATTCCAACAAAAATCCATATTCCTCCACCTACAATCCAGGATGGAGGAACCATCCAAATTTTGCATGGAAGGCCCCAACAAACAATAATTCAGTGTATCAAGTCACCCAACAAGGGTCGAAACAAAACCAATTTACACAACAACTATCATTACAACCCTTGACTACATCATCACAAGGACTTGCTTCTGATTATCGTGACTTGATGAAACTCATAAACAACAAGCTCAGAATCAAGTTGAGGTTCAAAAGCAACTGGCTCAAAGTCAAGTTGAGGTCCAAAAATAATTAACCGAGATTCTTTCTCAATTACCACCTCAAACACAACTACCTGCCCAAATGGTACAAAGTCCTAGCAACTCAAAATCCGCCCTCCTGGCTTCTCACAACAGCTTGCCTGAGAATCGGTGAGCTTTAGAAATTCAGCTAGTACAAGCAAAAATGAGTCAAATGCCCCTGCCGGTGCCATCCACTTTGAGAAGTGGTCGCAACACGCACATTGCAAATATTGACCACATACCTAGTAACAGAAAACCAACATAAGCATGAGAAAGAAAAACCAATGCAAGAGCAATCATTACCAACTACACAAACATCCTCTATCCCCCCACCGCCACTAACCTATACGCAACCGGTGCCTTACGAAGAAAAGTGAAGAAACGATCATCGACTTTGACCACTAATTTGGAGAATTTATTCTCCATTGTTATCATACAAATCCCCTCATTAAGGATATAGAACAAGTTCTCGCATATTCGCATTTCTTAAAAGAAAAATACACTCCAAAAAGAAGAGGGGAAAGAAAAAGAATGACCAACACGAGGAAGAGAGGCATGTGCTACCGTGTGCATCATCTAATGCCGTTTCTCAACTCCTTCTCCTTAAGATGAAAGATCCAGGAGCTCCATTGGTAAAATGCATCATTGTTGATGTAACTTTTGAGCATACCCTACTCGATAATGGTGCATCGATAAATCTCCTCCCAGCTCCCATACTAAAATATTATACAGTATGTCAGCTAAAACCTATTTCTATGATTCGGCAATTAGCTGACCGATCTGTAAAGTGACCATTAGGAATATTGGAGGATGTTTTAGTCATAATCTGAGGACATCAGTTCCTAGTCGATTTTATCGTACTGGATATAGATCTGACTAGAATACTTTCTCGAACTCCTATTATACTCGGAACATTCTTAGCCACTGCCAAGGCTCATTTTGATTATGAGGTTGGGAAAGTAAAATTTAAAGTCAATGGCGAGACTGTTCCTATCGATCTTATTGATAAACTCGTGAATCGATGCGGTTATGTCGACTCACAAGGCGAGTCAACAGTCGGTGTTTGACCACACTAATCCCGAAATTAATCAACAATTAACCCACACTAAGATCAACAAATTAGAAACAATGTGGAGTTAAAATTTATTTTTAACTCTGCACAAATGATGTATATGGGCAAGTATGCAGAGAGTTCGAACACAGGGAGCAAACAGAGTAGCTCAAGCAAGAGAATGCACAAGTGTGTGAGTGTGTGATGTGTCTACACTAAGCAATCAAACAAAGAAATGTTTTTGTGGGTTTTTAATTTTTTAATTTTTTTTATTATTTTTTTATTTATTTTTTTTAATTTTGTATTTTGATTTTTAATTTTCTGATTTTTATATTTTGTATTTTATATTTTTTTTGTTTCTTTTTCAATATTGGAAAGTAAAGGCAATATAATAAAAGGCAAGGTAGAATATTTATAAAAATGCACACAAATACTCAAAAATTCAGAAATAAAATGTTTTTGGTATTTTTAGGGTTTTTTACTGTTTTTGAGATTTTTGGGGAATTTTCAAAGTGTTTTTGATATTTTTAAAGACTGAAATAAAGGGAAACAGTGAAAATAAAGCTGGCTGTGAATAAAATGTAATTTAAAAATAGCAACCGGTAGACAAAAATTTTCACACTATTTTTCTAATAAAGAGAATAAAATAAGTGACAAACAGAAGCTGATTTTGTATTTTTTGGGTTTTTCTACTATTTTATATATTTTTTTGAAGTTTTTGAGTGTTGTTAGGTTTTTAGTGTTTTTCTTTTGAGATTTTTAATGATTTTTGGACTGACACTAAAATATGATAAAATAGACACTAGGTAATTTTTTTTGGAATTTTTGGAGATGTTTTAATATTTTTTTGGTATTTTCTAAGGTAGACAGTACACAAAAAGGCTGTTTTTGATTTTTAATAAATATGAAAATAAAATAAAATCAAAAACTAAATAGGTGGCGTTAAAGTACACCTATCCAGAAGCTTAAGTCTATTTTTGTGGAATTTTTGGGCTTAAGATGATATTTTAAATCAATCCAACAAGCATCCAAGTAATTAACAGGCCTGGCAGGGGTATATGTGCAATATTCAAAACATCCAGGGGGCTAACATGCAAATATCCACAAAATTTTGAACTTAATATTTAACTTCTGGAACCAAAATGTAAATACAAGACCCGCCTGGGCACGCCTACAAATTACCCACCAGGGCGCGTGACTTGCACGCGCCTGGGAGGGACTGGAATGCAATAATACAAAAACCTGGGGGCCACTTTGCAAAATATCCAAAAATATTACACGTGCTATGAAAGTTTTAGGGCTAAAACGAAATAAACAAAAGACCGAGGGGTCCTCTGCAAAATGCCCCCACCTCACGTGTACAGGTCACGTGAGGTGACGTGGCGGAGGACCTAAGTGCAAATAACGAAAGTCCGAGGGTCTTTTTGCAAATATTACAAAATATTTAAACTACCAAGGAAAGTTTATAGACTAATAAATAAATACAAAAACGGCGAGGGTGTGGATGCAAAATACCCTCGCTCCTGCGCTCCGATGATGACGCGTGGCGCGCATCCAACGGCTGGGCGACGAGGCGCGATCCAACGGCTGGATGCGATCCACTTATCCACGTGGCTTGTCCTGAGCGGCCGATGACGGTTCGGCGATCAGCGGCTGAGATCAGATCTGACGAAGAGATCGACGGTGGGGGCGTGCCAAGATCTGACGGCTGTGGCTTGATCAGGAGGTTCCTCGTTGATCCGACGGTCCCGGAGGTCGAGGGAAGAACACGGAGGAGCTCCGGTCTGGCGAACTTCTCCGAGCTTCTCCGGCCGACCACGGCGACGCCGGAGCTTGCAAGGGGGCCGAGGGTGCTCCTGCAGGTGGTGGCTGTCGTCTGGAAGCTTCAAAATCCACCAGCGGATGCCGGTGCTCTCGCACGGAGGTGGCGGAGCTGCGAGGCCCCAGGTGCTCCGGCGAGAGAGCAAAATCGCTCCAGAAGCTGCGATGGACTTCAATACCTGCACCAAAACGTTAGGGAGGTCGAGGGCAAAATGCCTCGACCTCGGGTGGCTCTCGAGATGGACTGGGAGGTGCTATAGGGTCTCGCCGGAGTTGCGCTCCGGCGAGGTGATCGATTAGGTGATGGGGTGATCGATTCGACTCAGAAAGATGGGGGAACTAATCCTAGAACTAACAGGAATGAAATGGGGAGTAAAATGGGATGAATGGCAGCCTCGATGGCCAATGGCCAGAGGGAGAATACCTCACGGGGGCAACCGCCGGAGGTGATGGAACACGCCCAGATCAGTGGCTGATCCGCCGCCTTAAGGTGAAGAACCAGGAGCTGTCACCTCCAGGAGCTCGAGCACGACAAAAAGGGGGGAAGATCTGTGTGGAATGCGGTTCAAAATCGAAAGGAAGTCAAGGAGGACCTTAAGTATGGTTGACGATGGGGGTGGAAAGAACGAGGTCGCCAGCTCGATCCAGAGGCTCTCAGCCCAAGAAAATCCTTGGGCGAGCAAGAAGGATGGTAGGTGAAAAGATTTGCAGGAGGAATCGAGCTCAAAGGATGCAAGACCGCGTCTCGAAAAAAAAGGAGAAGATGGGTCAAAGATAGGGCTGTCAGAGGCTACAGGGTGGTAGGTCACCTAGTTGACCGAGGTCAACTAGGGTTTGCACCTGGTTGGTCCACGTGGACCAACCAGGAAAAACCCTGGATTATTGTTCTATTAATTCAATTTAAAATAGTAAATGGCCGAATTAAATAAAATGTATAAAATAAAAAATGTTCAAAATTTTATGTAGTATTTTATTCTGATTTTTATTTATTTTTATGACTTTTATTTTTACAGGTTGCCTTTTGAACCCTATATAGGTATAATACCTATGTATTTTGATATTCTATTTTATTTTATGTATTTTTTTAATCTTATTATTTTTATTTATGATTTTGTAAAATTATAACATACTTTTATATACATAAGTATATTTTTATTTTATTTTTCTGAGATGTTTTGTATATTTAATAAAATACAAGTGTATTTTATATAGGTATAAGTGTATATGGTATACCTATGTAGTCCTTATACAAGTAATTTTATTTTTTTATTTTTCTTTGCATTTTATTTCAATTTTAATGCACATATATATTATAAGTGATATTTACAAAATTATAAAAATATAAAAAATGAATAAATATTGAATAAAGAATACATTGAATATTTTATTCAGTACAAGTGTACAATGAGGGTCCAAAACTCAACTTTCAAACCGTAGCTCCGCCAAATGCGAAACTACCACCATTGGATAGATTATTTTATTCTATATACAATTAAAGGTGAGTACACTGCATTTGGATTTGTCGTTTGTGAGATATGGGTCTGGGAAGTTGGGATTTTGGATTCTTATTCAGACCATATCTTTTTGTCTGTACATTCTTTTTCTGTGAAATCAACTTTGTCTTTTTCTTTATGAAATTATCTACAACTTTTATGTACAAAGTTTCCTTATTTGATGTACACAAAGTGGAACCAAAAATAGGTCCCAAAATGAATAAAGAATGAATAGATTGTATAGGTATTTACACTGTATTTCTGACCTTATCTCCCCCTACTTTATTCCTTGTCGACCTATTCATCAAGATGCCTAGGTCTCGGGGGTTTTAGGTCATAAAATATTTACAATATTTTATTCTTTTTCTTTTCTTTATTTATTCTATAATTTTGGCCTTAATTACAGTATTTTATACACTATTGTGATGCACATGCATGGATGCTAAGATGGTGATTTTAATGCTATTTACAGGCATTTGCCAGGGTTTTTGGTGCCAAAATGATAGAATAAAGAT
Source organism: Ottelia alismoides (assembly GCA_037367405.1). NCBI lineage: Eukaryota > Viridiplantae > Streptophyta > Magnoliopsida > Alismatales > Hydrocharitaceae > Ottelia > Ottelia alismoides. The sequence goes on from JAZKJV010011313.1 coordinate 279,535, forward strand.
GATGAAATGTGGATTCATCATCCCCCTATACTTTACCTTTGCTAGTCCCTAGCAAACACTTATGCAATAAGTGCAAAAAGAAAAGAAAGAAAAAGAAAAAGAAGAAAATTGGACGAAGTTTAATTATCAAACTTGTCTTTACAAAATCAAAGTTTGGAGCTTAAGTCGGACCTTTGGAAGTTTAGTGCGGTCGGAACCTTAATGAGAACCAAGTTTGAAATCCAACAGTCCTAGAGAATCCCAAAACTCTGTCCAAGTCTCCTCAATAGCCAGGTCAGAAATACTTCAACTCATACGCAAACTCTTACGACTATGAATCTGACTTGTACAGTGTAAGTGATATGGAGCTCCCTACCTCAGAAGTGACAAAGAAACAACCTCCCTCAACCTGGTAACTCTAATGCCTCGGTCTAGCAACTCTTTCCTCGAGAAGCGGGGTATTCCCTTCTAAGTTCAAGTGCAACTGGCTCAAGAAGAGGGGGAAGAAGTATAGACTTTTGGGAGCTCAACCAGTGTAGCTAAGTCTCCCGCTGCAAGCTTCATGAGATGTGACATGGATACCATAAGCTTTTGCTTTATTGAACTGTATACACTCCGGTGGGGTTATTAAATTTTCAATCCGACCCACCACTTTTTTGGAGTTTTTTTTTTTTTTCAATTGCATCTGTACAACATATCTACATGGTGCAGCATATATACAAGAAATTTCTTCTTGAGCCAGTAGACTATCCCTCTTTTGAAGCTTTATTGCAACCCACGGCTTCTGTCTTTAGCCTTCATCACCACTAGACCAAGTTGAGGTGCACTTCCTTCACTATAAGAAGAAGAGAGGTTCCGCCTAGAAGTACTACCCTCATATGCTACCCCAAGCCAAAGGAGACTGCCTCCTCACCACCTCATCCATGGAGAGCTATGTGAAAGGTGCAGGTGTCCAAGTTGGGTCATTATCAACAAGAGTCGTGCGTGTGCTCCGAAATACTCTACTTAGGCCGTCAAGAATCCATTGAACTAAGTCCCGTGATCCTCAAAGAATTAAGTCAACTAGACCTGAAGTACCTCCAACTTAGTTCCTATAAGGTTCCTGTTATTAGGTAGATTTTAAGGTCCAATCAAGCTCCAATCTCCGGATTTTACTTAGACTTGTTCAACTATCAAACTCAATCCGAAAGATGCTCATGCCATGCAATGCTATGCAGAAAATATTTTTGTGATGCAATTTTCAAGATTTTGAACTTTTTATGGATTTTTGAAAAGATAATGATGATGCGTGCAGATGCATTTTTTGTATTTTTCAAAAAGATATTTCAAATGTTTTTGGATTTTAGTTTTGCAAATGTTTTTGGGAATTTTTGAAAACAAAAAGTTTTGGCTAAAAACTAGGTGAAAATATGTACACGGGAGTGCTTCTTATATCTACAAGAAGTGGATTTTAAGAATTTACAAGGGTAAGTGGTCAGTTTTATACATACATATATATGTAGTGGATTTTGGTGTGATGTTAGTATTCCTCAAACTTATTTGACACAAACTTTTCACAGAATTTTTGAAAACTATAGTCCAAAATAGTTTTTAGAAACATTTTTACACACATTTGAAAACATTTTGCAAAGGCTTTCAAAACAGTATATATAGGTTTTTCAAATCATTTTTGCAACCATTTTTCAAACCATTTGCAAATCATTTTTCAAACATTTTTATTTCACACAAAGAAAAGAAGTTTTACAAACCACACAGGTTGAAAACACGAAACAAAATATTTTCAAAATAGTTTTCAATAGATGTTCACAAAGATTTTCAAACTATTTTTCAAACATTTTGCAAAAAACATTTTCACCTGATTTATTAATCAGTAAATACAAAAAGCATTTGAGGAATAGCCACATCTTTTTATTAAGAATTTTTAATGATTTTTAAAGAATTAGTAGCTATATTATTACGAAAGTACGAGTTATGGCTAAAGTATATACGTAGTATATACGACCCCCCTATACTTAGCTCGAGTTATGTCCTCATAGATCGGAGAGAAAAGAGAAGACATAACTCGTACTAAGTATAGACAAGTCTAAAGAATAAAGAAATAAATGAATGAATCAATAAATGAGAAGTTGACCGTCCCCCCTATACTTAGGATCAAATAATCCTAAGTATAGCAGACTGTACACAACGCAGGGAGGGTCAAGGGTGGGAATGAACAGATCGTACTCAGATGGTCTCCCCCTATACTTAGGGTAAGATATCCCTAAGTATGGACAAAAGAGGAGACAAGGGAGAGGATCGAAAAGAATAGAAAAACTCGGGGTGCCAACCCCCCTATACTTAGGACAAAGTACGTCCTACGTATGGAAAACTGTCTACAAGGGCGGCACCTTTTTGATAGATAAAGAGGATAGAAAAGGAAAAGAAGAAGAGAAGAAAAGAAGAAAATAAATCAACGGACACAGAGTGATATGAACAGATGGATCTGTACAGCGGAAGAGAGAATTTAATCACCATGTATGAGATGTAGATGATGAGAGTCAAAGGACACATCTCATACCAGAAGAATGGGGGCAACGTCAATGGTCGGTGGATCATGATCAAGATATAGTTTCAAGCGTTGACCATTGACGCGGAAGGTAGCGGAAGATGACGGTTCTGATATGTCGATGCTGCCATTGTCATGTACCTTCCTGACCACATACGGTCCTTTCCACTTGCTCTGTAATTTCCCTGGGAATAATTTCAGCCTGGAATCAAACAACCATACTCTCTGATCTGGCTCAAACTGTTTATGGCTGATATGCGAATCATGCCATGTCTTTACTTTCTCCTTGTACTGTAGGCTGTTGGAGAAGGCTGTATCTCTCAATTCTTCCAGGGCTGCCAATTCTGCTCTTCTCTGGTCTCCTACACTCTCTGGATCTAGAAGCAACTCAGTAACTGCCCAAAAAGATTTATGCTTGATTTCCACTGGCAAATGGCACGGCTTGCCATAGACGAGACGAAAGGGAGATGTCCCCAATGGGTTCTTGAAAGATGTCCGATAGGCCCACAAGACCGAGTCCAAAAGCTGTGACCAATCCTTTCGGTCTGGGCGGACAACTTTCTGCAAGATAGTCTTTATCTCCCTGTTCGATACTTCGGCAAGACCATTAGTTTGAGGGTGATAAGGAGTGGCAACCCGATGGTCAATACCGAACTCGTCTGCAAGGGCCCTGACTTTGTCATTGATGAAGTGAGACCCCCCGTCAGAAATCAAGACTCTAGGTACTCCGAACCGTGAAATGATATTTTTCCTCAAAAATTTGCATACGGTTTTAGCATCTGCGGCTCGGGCGGGGATGGCCTCAACCCATCGGCTGACATAATCTACAACGAGCAAAATATGCTCGAATCCCTGACTTTTAGGAAATGGGCCCATGAAATCAATTCCCCATGCATCAAAAACCTCACAGAAGTGAATGGGTTGCATGGGCATCATGTCTCTCTGTCCGCAGGTTCCCATTTTCTGACAGTCAGTACATCTCTTCACGAACTCATCAGAATCCTTGAAGAGAGTAGGCCACCATAGACCGGATTGAAGCACCTTCTGTGCTGTCCTTTTTCCAGAATGATGTCCTCCTGCCTCAAGCTTGTGGCAGTATGTGAGGACGCTATGCTGCTCTTCTTGAGGAATGCACCTCCTCCAGATACTGTCCCCTCCTTCATGATAAAGGACGGGATCCTCCCAATGATAAAACTTGGCCTTAGCTAGGAAGGTCTCAAGTTTCTGCCTGGGCCAACCCTGAGGGACTGTCTTGGCAACAAGATAGTTTACAAAGTCAGCATACCACGGGAGTGAGGTGACAGCCAAGATCGCCTCATCTGGAAACGTCTCTGTGATAGGTGCGCTGGGCTCAGATTCCTCAAGATTCTCCAATCTGGAGAGATGATCCGCCACCACATTCTTGACTCCAGGTTTATCCTTAATTTCAATATCAAATTCCTGGAGTAGAAGGATCCATCTGGTGAGACGTGCTTTGGCATCCTTCTTTGCCATTAAGTACCGGATGGCGGTATGATCAGTGTATATTGTCACTCTAGATCCGAGAATATATGATCTATACTTATCAAGAGCGAAGACTACGACCAGCATCTCTTTCTCAGTCACAGTGTAATTTCGCTGCGCGGCATCCAAAGTCCGGCTGGCGTAGTGAATGGCAAAGGGTAAACCATCCCTCCTCTGTCCAAGCACAGCCCCAACGGCAAAATCTGAAGCATCCGTCATGATCTCGAATGGAAGAGACCAATCGGGTGGCTGAAGGACAGGAGCTGAAACAACCATATTTTTGAGAGTCTCAAAAGATTCAAGACACTTATCATTAACAATAAACTCGGTGTCTTTGGTGAGCAAGTCAGTGAGCGGTCGGGCAATTCGACTGAAGTCCTGAATGAACCGTCGGTAGAAACCGACATGCCCCAGAAAAGACCGTAACTGACGCAAATTGGACGGCGGGTTGAGTTTCTTGATGATGTCCACCTTAGCAGGGTCGACCTCCATGCCCCTGTTGGAGACGATATGACCAAGGACCGTCCCTTGAGTCATCATGAAATGACTCTTCTCCCAGGATAAGACTAGATTAACCTCTATGCAGCGCTTCAGCACACGGTCTAGGCAGTCAAGACAAGCATCGAACCCGTCGCCATAGACCGAGAAGTCATCCATGAAGACCTCTAAACAGTCACCCACCATGTCCGAGAAGATGGACAACATGCACCTTTGGAATGTCGCCGGGGCGTTACATAGACCAAAGGGCATCCGTCTGAAAGCATAGGTCCCAAACGGACAGGTGAATGTCGTTTTCTCCTGGTCTTCGGGCGCAATGGCCACTTGGTTGTATCCAGAGTACCCATCAAGGAAACAATAGTGACTCTTCCCGGCTAACCGCTCGATAATCTGATCAATAAATGGTAGCGGGAAGTGATCCTTCTTGGTGGCCTCATTCAATCGTCTGTAGTCCACACAGACCCTCCAAGAAGTTGGTACTCTGGTAGCGATCTCTTCTCCGGACTCATTAACAACTGTAGTGATACCCGTCTTCTTGGGTACCACATGAAGTGGACTAACCCATTTGGAGTCGGAGATGGGATAGAGGAAATCAGCGCTCCACCACCTGGAAATTTCTTTCATGACTACGTCTCGAAGATTCGGGTTCAGCCGTCGTTGGAACTCACGCGACGGCTTAGCGTTATCTTCAAGATAGATGTGGTGAGAGCAAAGCTTTGGGCTCAGCCCCTGGAGATCAGCTATACTCCAACCGATTGCCTTGCGGTTTCTTTCAAGAACCTCCATCAGACGAGATTCTTGTTCTCCAGTCAAATCTGCTGAGATAATGACTGGGTGCATTTCTGGCTCTCCAGCAAGGAATCTGTACTTCATTGATTGCGGCAGAGGTTTCCTTTCTGGACAACTGGGAGGTGGCAGATCTGGCTTCTGATAAGTCTGTGTAAAGGCGACCAAATCTGCATGGGAGAACTCTCGCTCTGCGTGAATTTCCGACGAAGGGCGGCCTGATGGGTCATCAATAAACTGCACTGGCTCGCACTCTGTCATGGCTGTCGGCTCTGAAGGAATCAGACAAGGTAAATAGTCATCAAAGTCATCCCCGTCAATGTCTGAATCCGCGGGATCAGAAGATGATGAGCAAGATTGAAATTCCTCAGCACCACTCATCACAACACTGTCAGCCTCAGAAATATCCTCATCCAGGAATGCGCTCTCCCGGCTCTCGACTGCCATGAGCTTGAGATACAGTGAATCTGTAGGCAAGGCGAGGGTCGGTGCTACAGGATCTTTCCAGTTGGATTCATCATCAGTCATCTCGAAATCACAAACCTGGTGGATGTCTAGCTCCTCCTCTGTCATCTGCTCTGCTTCGCTGGACTGTTCTGAGCATTCTGCTTCTCTGGCTCTGATCTCTTCGATCGTCTCTATTTGTATGGTTTCGCCCTCTACGCGAAAGCATACCTTCCCACTATCGTGGTCGGTCACCGCCTTGGCTGTGGCCAAGAATGGACGTCCGAGAATGATGGGGGCATCAGTTACCGCTTCAGGGATCTCCATGTCCAACACAACGAAGTCCACGGGGAATTTCAGGCCCTGAATGGTAACGACCACGTCTTTCAATAACCCCTTCGGCCTCTTAATCGACCTATCAGCAAACTGAAGGACGGTTCTGCTTCGAAAAAGAGGGCCAAACTCGAACTGCTTGAGTAAGGCTGCCGGAAGGAGGTTAATTGAAGAGCCGCTGTCTAATAAAGTACGATCAAACTGTTGCTCCTGAATCTCGCATCTGACATAGGGAGCTCCTGCGTCTGGTCGCTTGGCTGGCAATGTGTTCTGAATGGCGCAGCAAGTGTTGTGAGTGAGCATATGGATTTGATCTCTGTGCCTCTTCCTTCTTCGGACAGTGGTTGTTTCTTTTAAGTTCTTCTTGAAGAAGGGGATATGCTCAAACGCTTCTCGTAGAGTCAGCTGGATATGGAATCTGTCAATCATCTCATTGCCGAACTCTACCTGTTGGTTCTTTTTGGGATTTTCTTTTTTATTCCCCTTCGCTCGGCGGAGTGCCTCAGGGAAGGGGATGGTAGGTGCCTCCTCAGATGGAGGGCTAGGAGTCGGTCCCTGTGCCTGTGAAGGTGGAGAATCCATACAATCATCATCATTCAACACATATGGATCTGCAATTTGAACAGAAACCTTTCCTTTATTCATATTTTTGTTGTTTTTGTTTCTCTTCCCACAATCTCTAGATACAAAATGTGGTGAAGTCACAGAAGTCGGCTCAACAAAAGTAGATGTGGTGGCCTCAGCACCACCACTAGCACCGGTCTTCGCGGCATCAGCACCGCGCTCTGGTTCATCTCCCAAAATGGTAGCTTCAGCACCACCGTCTGCATCTGATATCACGACGGCATCAGCACCGTCGTCCTGGATTCCATCATTGGTGGCCTCAGCACCACCGTCTTCAACATCATGATCAGCGGCATCAGCACCGCTCCTCTGCTCTTCTGGCGCTCCTGGTTCTGCGTCTGGCTGTCGCTCAGAAGAGGCGCCGCCGGCTGGCATCCTACCGCTCCTAGTAGTCACAAAATTAGCATCATTCAAAGAATCATACATATCATTCAAATCATCACTAGGGGAGGTATCCTCTGTGAACTCTACCTGCTCAGATTTTCTTTTTAGATTATTAGGATTGGGTTCGATCTGAGCGGGTATGGCGGCCTTGCCTTTGATGATATCCCGCATCTCCTGCCGGAACTCATCCATTTCTTGCTTGAAAGATGCTCGCTGTTCAGATAGCAAGCGGGCAAGATCGTCAAGGGCTGGGTTCTCATAGACAGGACCCTGAGAACCGGATGTCTGTCCCTGCTGAACATGGGGTTGCTGCTGTTGGTACTGTTGCTGATACTGGGGGGGAGGCTGGGGATAAGAATGCTGAGGCGGCTGGCGCTGCCTCCACTGCTGTCCCTGATAGGCGGGACGAGGACCACTGTGGTACTGCTGGGGCTGGTTGTACTGGGGCTGCTGCTGGTGTTGTTGTTGAGGCTGGCTGCTCTGCTGTCCTTGAGCAGGAGGATGCTGTTGGGATGAGGAAGCACCATTTCCCCAACGGAATCCGGTGTGATCCCTACGGATTGCGGGCTGAGGGTATCGGTCATACCATATCCCGTTGACTTCCATCAACGGTTCCTGCTCAAAGGAAGGTGGAGGGAGAACTGCCAGTGGTTGCTCCGGCTGATAAACCACCATCTGAGTCTCCTGAGATGGCGGTTGCTCTGGATGGTATTGCAACAATGGAACCGGCTCCGCCTGGATATGGTTCACCTGGCGGTATGAAGTGGAGGCCTGGTTGGGATTGTTGCTGCTGGAAGCAACCTGTGACCTGGGAGGCTGTTGTGCATGGGACTGTGCCTCCTGAATACAGAGAATTTGTGTTTTCAGGTCACTCATGGTTTTTGTGAGAAGGTCCATCTGGGCTAGACCTTGGTTCTGCTTCTTCTCAAGGATCTCCATGCGGTCCAATTTTTCGCTAATGATACCCATGTCGGCTGCTGCTGATTCGGCTTGGGCCGCGGCTACCGACGGTGTGCTAGGACCGGCATCGATGCGGGCGATCCTCTGAAATGATCCCACTCCTTACGGGGGCTTCTGCTGAGTGTAGACTCTGGCCTGGGTCATCACTGTGGAGTTCTCTGCCATGCCTTCGTAGATGGCCCAGACGTCGTCTTCTCCCTTGGAGAAATAAGATCCACCGCAAGAGGCGTTCACTAGCCCCTGCAGCTCCGGTGTCAGCCCACAGAAGAAACTCTGCACCAGATGGGGCTTAGAGATATCGTGATGTGGACACCGGTCTATGAGCTCTCTGAATCGATCCCATGCTTCATGGAACTGTTCATTTGGGATCATAACAAAATTGCTAATCATAGCTCTAGCTGCATTCGTCCGGCCGAGAGGATAGTATTTCTTCAAGTATACGGACCGGAGATCTGCCCAAGTATCGACAAATCGCCCTAGATGCTTGAGCCAATATGCGGCTCGATCAACCAATGAGAACGGGAAGGCGATCATCTTGATAGTGTCCTCGGTCAACAGCCGATCGTGGATGGTGCTGCATATCATTTCGAACTCTTGGAGGTGGAGGTGCGGCTCTTCGGTCGGCAGCCCATGGAATTTGGGTAGCATCTGAATTGTGTTGTGCCGAAGCTCGAAGTCTCCATGGATTGGTGGGAGTATGATCCACCGGTGAGTGAGGGATGAAGCTGGGTTATGCAATTCCCTCATGATGGTCTGTGGCGGTCGCTCACCGTCTGGGTCGCCTCCTCCTGCATCGGGTCCTCCTCCTCCTCCACCGCCGCCGCCACCGCCCCCAGGTCGGTTTTCTCTCAGCTGTGCTATCTCTCTCATCAGATCACCCATAAATGTCCCCTGGTCACGGATCTGTCTCTGCATATTCTCCAGGGATGCTAGCAGGGAATTGTTGATGGCCGCTTGATCGATGATAAACGGCGGGTGATCGTGATCATCTTGGTGCTCGCCTCTGTCTGCCATTGCTTGATTTTCTGAAAATGCAAAAGAGGCCATTTCAGGTGCTGTTGAATGAGCCGAACTTGGTGATGCACTGAAGTCTGAAATGATTGGACTGAGGGAAGGAGAATGGGAAGGGTGGTCGAGGGGGAACAGGGTGGATGTGAACTCAGGCTCGGAGAGCGGACTCTCCGAGTTATTCCTAGATGAATAAGGAGGAGTGCTGGATAGCGGTGCCGACAAGGTCGGCCTAAGAGACCTCCGTCCCATCATCTCGATTATTTGGGAAGAGTGAGGGTAATGCAAGAGAAGAAGAAAATGAAATGCAACAAAATTGTGCACAATTGTGCGGTGTTTTTGATCTTGACCTTAATAAATCTAGAAATCAAACACAAAGCAAGGGTAGGTTCACCAACTCAACTCGTGAAGCCGTGAAGGTTCGGCTTTTATCTTGTCAATTTTAGCTTGTTTTTCAGGCAATTATCTTTTCACGAGTCCTTAGAGCGCTACGCCTATAGGAGAGAGAGTACTGCCAGGAGAGTGTCCCCGTACTTGTCCTCCTCCTGTGTAACCTGTAACTTGCGCTTTTTGAGGTCCTTGTAACCCTTCCTGGATCTCTACTCAGCCAAAGAAAAGAGGGAGGAAGCCGATAGGCGAAACCGATACTTCGGACCTTGCTCGCAACGGAATCACCCGTGAGCGTACAAGGTCCTACTCGGACGCAGCCGGTGAGACAGACACACCCGTGAAGGCGTGGCCTAGGCTCGGTACTTCGGACAGGGTCGGCGCTCTCACAATAGAGAGTCACCAATGGCGACCAAGTCCTACTCGACTACGTACGATAGTAGCGCCAATACTTCGGAAATCCAGGCGATACACAAGGCAGCCACAAGTTGGGTTTTGGGCTCTAATCCTTACGAAGCGCTCACCTCACTGGGAAGGAAACCTTCCTATGCAACCTGAAAACAAGTGAGGGTGTTACTCTCCCCAAGCAATGAATCCAATTACCGTTTTTATTTTGGTCAAGTTTTCTTTAGCAGTCCCTTTTTTAATTTTTTTGGTGTTATCGCTTCTTTTGAGTCAATTCAAGCAAGCGCCTAACGTTTTTGTATTTTTTCCTTTATCCTACTTTGTCCAAAAACAGAGGGAGAATAGAGTCGGAAAAGCCGTGCAAGTCGACACCAAGGTGGAAATCTCACCTTTGTGCCTAGATGATGCGTGCAAAGTAAGAGGACTTACAGCGAATCCCAGCTCTCTCCATGCGGGATGCAAAGCGGAATATTTAAACCTAATCTATATGGCGAAATGCAAGCGGAAACCGTCTTAGAACAGGCAACTGCTAGCGTGAAGAACCACAAGTCAACTAGCAACTCCTAATCCGAGTGTCCGGTCTTGGCTCACCCCTCCTCTGCCCAACACATTTGGAGTAGGAGAAAGCGCTTGTTCGGGTGTGAGCTCGCGGCGCGTGGATTTGGGAATTACTTGCTAACTGTTTAAATTAGTCTAAGTCCAAAACGTAACTATAGGAGCATGCAAAGTTAATTAGGTGTTTGGACCTATTCTAATCGATCAAGCAGACCTAGATCTAAGAGCTCATTCCACAAAAGAAAATGAAAAAAAATAAACACAAAACCGGAAAATGACAAGCGGTAAAAACGCGGCAAAACGGCGGTGAGCCCCCGGGTGAACAGACACCCGGAAATTAGGCCCGAATGTCTAAGTCCAAGTCCAAGTCCTAGTGTACCTGTATTATTACAAATTAAATGAATATCACTCTCTCACAAATAAAATAAAAGCTACTCTAATCTCTCTCTCTCTCACTCCTTGCTCTCTCCTGCCGGCTTGGCTAAAGAAAAGCCGGCTCCACGTCCCAAGGTTGCGTCGGTCGCCTAGGCGATCCGCCTCGCTCCGCGGTCCCTCGCAAGAAGACAAAGAAGAGTGGTCAGAAAGCTCAACGAGATATATCAAAATGTAAGAGAAGGAAAATGCTGCTATGGTAAACTATCACACAAACAAACAAGAATGTGAACTACAAGCTGTTGCTCCCCGGCAACGGCGCCATTTGATAAACTTGTGAATCGATGCGGTTATGTCGACTCACAAGGCGAGTCAACAGTCGGTGTTTGACCACACTAATCCCGAAATTAATCAACAATTAACCCACACTAAGATCAACAAATTAGAAACAATGTGGAGTTAAAATTTATTTTTAACTCTGCACAAATGATGTATATGGGCAAGTATGCAGAGAGTTCGAACACAGGGAGCAAACAGAGTAGCTCAAGCAAGAGAATGCACAAGTGTGTGAGTGTGTGATGTGTCTACACTAAGCAATCAAACAAAGAAATGTTTTTGTGGGTTTTTAATTTTTTAATTTTTTTTATTATTTTTTTATTTATTTTTTTTTTAATTTTGTATTTTGATTTTTAATTTTCTGATTTTTATATTTTGTATTTTATATTTTTTTTTGTTTCTTTTTCAATATTGGAAAGTAAAGGCAATATAATAAAAGGCAAGGTAGAATATTTATAAAAATGCACACAAATACTCAAAAATTCAGAAATAAAATGTTTTTGGTATTTTTAGGGTTTTTTACTGTTTTTGAGATTTTTGGGGAATTTTCAAAGTGTTTTTGATATTTTTTAAAGACTGAAATAAAGGGAAACAGTGAAAATAAAGCTGGCTGTGAATAAAATGTAATTTAAAAATAGCAACCGGTAGACAAAAATTTTCACACTATTTTTCTAATAAAGAGAATAAAATAAGTGACAAACAGAAGCTGATTTTGTATTTTTTGGGTTTTTCTACTATTTTATATATTTTTTTGAAGTTTTTGAGTGTTGTTAGGTTTTTAGTGTTTTTCTTTTGAGATTTTTAATGATTTTTGGACTGACACTAAAATATGATAAAATAGACACTAGGTAATTTTTTTTGGAATTTTTGGAGATGTTTTAATATTTTTTTGGTATTTTCTAAGGTAGACAGTACACAAAAAGGCTGTTTTTGATTTTTAATAAATATGAAAATAAAATAAAATCAAAAACTAAATAGGTGGCGTTAAAGTACACCTATCCAGAAGCTTAAGTCTATTTTTGTGGAATTTTTGGGCTTAAGATGATATTTTAAATCAATCCAACAAGCATCCAAGTAATTAACAGGCCTGGCAGGGGTATATGTGCAATATTCAAAACATCCAGGGGGCTAACATGCAAATATCCACAAAATTTTGAACTTAATATTTAACTTCTGGAACCAAAATGTAAATACAAGACCCGCCTGGGCACGCCTACAAATTACCCACCAGGGCGCGTGACTTGCACGCGCCTGGGAGGGACTGGAATGCAATAATACAAAAACCTGGGGGCCACTTTGCAAAATATCCAAAAATATTACACGTGCTATGAAAGTTTTAGGGCTAAAACGAAATAAACAAAAGACCGAGGGGTCCTCTGCAAAATGCCCCCACCTCACGTGTACAGGTCACGTGAGGTGACGTGGCGGAGGACCTAAGTGCAAATAACGAAAGTCCGAGGGTCTTTTTGCAAATATTACAAAATATTTAAACTACCAAGGAAAGTTTATAGACTAATAAATAAATACAAAAACGGCGAGGGTGTGGATGCAAAATACCCTCGCTCCTGCGCTCCGATGATGACGCGTGGCGCGCATCCAACGGCTGGGCGACGAGGCGCGATCCAACGGCTGGATGCGATCCACTTATCCACGTGGCTTGTCCTGAGCGGCCGATGACGGTTCGGCGATCAGCGGCTGAGATCAGATCTGACGAAGAGATCGACGGTGGGGGCGTGCCAAGATCTGACGGCTGTGGCTTGATCAGGAGGTTCCTCGTTGATCCGACGGTCCCGGAGGTCGAGGGAAGAACACGGAGGAGCTCCGGTCTGGCGAACTTCTCCGAGCTTCTCCGGCCGACCACGGCGACGCCGGAGCTTGCAAGGGGGCCGAGGGTGCTCCTGCAGGTGGTGGCTGTCGTCTGGAAGCTTCAAAATCCACCAGCGGATGCCGGTGCTCTAGCACGGAGGTGGCGGAGCTGCGAGGCCCCAGGTGCTCCGGCGAGAGAGCAAAATCGCTCCAGAAGCTGCGATGGACTTCAATACCTGCACCAAAACGTTAGGGAGGTCGAGGGCAAAATGCCTCGACCTCGGGTGGCTCTCGAGATGGACTGGGAGGTGCTATAGGGTCTCGCCGGAGTTGCGCTCCGGCGAGGTGATCGATTAGGTGATGGGGTGATCGATTCGACTCAGAAAGATGGGGGAACTAATCCTAGAACTAACAGGAATGAAATGGGGAGTAAAATGGGATGAATGGCAGCCTCGATGGCCAATGGCCAGAGGGAGAATACCTCACGGGGGTAACCGCCGGAGGTGATGGAACACGCCCAGATCAGTGGCTGATCCGCCGCCTTAAGGTGAAGAACCAGGAGCTGTCACCTCCAGGAGCTCGAGCACGACAAAAAGGGGGGAAGATCTGTGTGGAATGCGGTTCAAAATCGAAAGGAAGTCAAGGAGGACCTTAAGTATGGTTGACGATGGGGGTGGAAAGAACGAGGTCGCCAGCTCGATCCAGAGGCTCTCAGCCCAAGAAAATCCTTGGGCGAGCAAGAAGGATGGTAGGTGAAAAGATTTGCAGGAGGAATCGAGCTCAAAGGATGCAAGACCGCGTCTCGAAAAAAAAGGAGAAGATGGGTCAAAGATAGGGCTGTCAGAGGCTACAGGGTGGTAGGTCACCTAGTTGACCGAGGTCAACTAGGGTTTGCACCTGGTTGGTCCACGTGGACCAACCAGGAAAAACCCTGGATTATTGTTCTATTAATTCAATTTAAAATAGTAAATGGCCGAATTAAATAAAATGTATAAAATAAAAAATGTTCAAAATTTTATGTAGTATTTTATTCTGATTTTTATTTATTTTTATGACTTTTATTTTTACAGGTTGCCTTTTGAACCCTATATAGGTATAATACCTATGTATTTTGATATTCTATTTTATTTTATGTATTTTTTTAATCTTATTATTTTTATTTATGATTTTGTAAAATTATAACATACTTTTATATACATAAGTATATTTTTATTTTATTTTTCTGAGATGTTTTGTATATTTAATAAAATACAAGTGTATTTTATATAGGTATAAGTGTATATGGTATACCTATGTAGTCCTTATACAAGTAATTTTATTTTTTTATTTTTCTTTGCATTTTATTTCAATTTTAATGCACATATATATTATAAGTGATATTTACAAAATTATAAAAATATAAAAAATGAATAAATATTGAATAAAGAATACATTGAATATTTTATTCAGTACAAGTGTACAATGAGGGTCCAAAACTCAACTTTCAAACCGTAGCTCCGCCAAATGCGAAACTACCACCATTGGATAGATTATTTTATTCTATATACAATTAAAGGTGAGTACACTGCATTTGGATTTGTCGTTTGTGAGATATGGGTCTGGGAAGTTGGGATTTTGGATTCTTATTCAGACCATATCTTTTTGTCTGTACATTCTTTTTCTGTGAAATCAACTTTGTCTTTTTCTTTATGAAATTATCTACAACTTTTATGTACAAAGTTTCCTTATTTGATGTACACAAAGTGGAACCAAAAATAGGTCCCAAAATGAATAAAGAATGAATAGATTGTATAGGTATTTACACTGTATTTCTGACCTTATCTCCCCCTACTTTATTCCTTGTCGACCTATTCATCAAGATGCCTAGGTCTCGGGGGTTTTAGGTCATAAAATATTTACAATATTTTATTCTTTTTCTTTTCTTTATTTATTCTATAATTTTGGCCTTAATTACAGTATTTTATACACTATTGTGATGCACATGCATGGATGCTAAGATGGTGATTTTAATGCTATTTACAGGCATTTGCCAGGGTTTTTGGTGCCAAAATGATAGAATAAAGATGATGAAATGTGGATTCATCACTTATCACCCCTGCATCTCGAGAACATGATATCGAGGATTGTAGATGGATCGAGGAATGTTCAACAATTAAACAAATCATAGATGATTCAGTACTCTTGAACCTCGCTAAGGGCCCTATAGAGGCAACTTTGACTTTAAATGATAATTTATTTGAAAGACAACATACTATAGTGGCTGAAGCCCTTGATTCCATCATGATTGAACCTTATGAACCATTGACGGATTTAGATATCTTAGAACAAGATCAAGCATGGGATGAACTCTATGCTTTAATTACTTATGTCTCGGAAATGATCATACCCATGTTAGAACCTCCTATTTCTGAAGTCCTTCATAATAAAGAGGAAAATCTTACATTCACCTCACCTACCCACCCCTTAAATTCAATAGAAGATTCAAAAGAGACAATTCCTGCCCAGACAGTTGAATTAAAACCTTTACCCAAGGACCTAAAATATGTCTTTTTAGATAAAGAAAATCAAGCACATCCGATAATAATCAATGCCTACTTGAAATTAGATCAAGAAAATAAACTAATGGATGTTTTGAGAAAAAAATCACGGGCAATTGGTTGGACTACATCTGATCTCTGTGGAATAAGTCCATCATATTGTACCCACCATATATACTTGGAAGATAATGCAAAACCTTCTTGAGAAATGCAAAGAAGACTAAATCTGAATCTATGAGATGTAGTAAAGAAAGAAATATACAACTGGTTAGGTACATGGATCGTTTATCCAATATCAGATAGTTGATGGGTCAGCCCTTTACAAGTTGTACCAAAGAAAGCTGTCCTTACCATAATTACCAATGATCAGGGTAAAGAGATCCCCACTCGTACAGCCACTTCGTGGAGGGTTTGCGTTGATTATAGGAAATTAAACCTTGCCACAAAGAAGGACCACTTCTTCTCCCCTTCATAGATCAATTGTTGAGAGACTTGCGAGGAGGGAATATTTTTGTTTTCTCTATGATTACTCAGGTTATAATCAAGTAGATATTGCACCTGAAGATCAAGAGAAAATAACATTTACATGTCCTTATGGTACATTTGCTTTCCATCGGATGCCCTTTGGACTGTGTAATGCACCGGCTACCTTCCAACGATGTATGCTAGCCATATTTGTTGATATGGTGGGAGATTTTATGCAAGTATTCATGGATGATTTCTCTATATTCGGTGATTCCTTTGATGAATGCCTTGGATTTCTTGATCGTGTATTGAAAAAATGCATTGATGTGAACCTAGTCTTATCATGAAAAAAATCTCATTTTATAGTAACCAAAGGCATTGTTCTAGACCACATTGTCTCTAAAAAAGGTATGGAGGTTGACCCATAAAAATTGAGACCATAACTCACCTCTCCCAACCTAGATCACTCAAAGGTGTTGGGTCATTTTTAGGACACGTTGGCTTCTATAGAAGATTCATAAAGGACTTTTCAAGAATCGCTAAATTTCTTACTGAGTTACTCTCAAAGGATCGAGATTGTGAATTTTCAGAAGATGCCCTCCGATCATTTCAGACATTTAAAAGGTCTATCACTGAAGCACCAATTTTACAGTCCCATGATTGGACCTTAGACTTTGAAATCATGTGTGATGCAACAGATTATCTAATGGGGGTTGTATTAGGCCAAATGAAAGATGGAAAACCAATTGCCATCCATTATGATGCACAAACAAACTACACATTCACTAAAAAAGAGCTTCTAGCAGTTGTCTTTGCAATTGAAAATTTTAGGTCGTACCTACTAGATTCACATGTGGTTGTTTACAGTGATCACACCGTACCATGCTATCCAAAAAATATTCCAAACAACGATTGATTAGATGGATACTCTTAGTGCAAGAATTTGACATTAAAAAATATAAGACATGAGCGCAAAACGTTGTGGCCGACCATCTATCCAGACTCCATGAGTCTGAAACCAAACAAACCAACCAACTCATTCCCATATCGAAAATCTTTCCTAATGAATCCATCCTTGTAGTATCACAACTACCGTGGTTTGCTGATATGGTAAACTACTTCATCACATCTCGAATTCCCAAGGATTGGCCTAAGGCAAAATGAGATCGATTCATAGCTGATTTCCAATACTATCATTGGGAAGATCCTTTATTATTTAGGGAAGGGATCGACTGTATATGGAGACATTGTATACCTGATTCTGAAATTCCAAGTGTCCTATCTCATTACCATACTTTTGGGTGTGGTGAACATCACTCCGGAAAATGAACAGATGTGAAAGTACTCCAATGCGATTTTTTCTGGCCCACATTATTTAAGGATGCCCATGATTTTATGAAATCATGCCCTACATGTCAAACTACAGGGACTATGATAAAAAGAGACATGATGCCTCTAAATCCTATCCATGTGGTTGAAAATTTTGATGCATGGGGCATATACTTCATGGGTCCCTTTACTCAATCCAATGGGTACCTATATATCCTTCTTGCAATCGACTACGTCTCTAGATGGGTCGAAGCCATCCCCACTTATGTTGTCGATAGTGCGACAGTGATCAAATTCTTGAATGATTTATTTTCTCACTTTGGCGTACCTAAGGTCATTATAAGAGATGGGGATTTGCATTTCCTTAATAACTCGGTGTGAAAACTAATGAAGAATAATGGAATTGAACATCGAGTTTCTACTGCTTATCTCCCCAAACTAATGGCTTGGTTGAGGTCTCCAATCAAGAAATAAAAACCGTTCTACAGAAAATTGTTCGTTCCGATCGTAAAGACATATCCCAACACCTTAATACAACATTATGGGCCTATCGCATTGCTTATAAGGATCCTCTAGGGACAAGTCCTTATCACATCGTTTATGGCAAACTTGCCATCTACCGGTCGAGATCCATCATAAATCACTATGGGCTATAAAAAAGGTAATCTTGATTTAGCACAGACTAGCATGAATTGATTACTTGACCTCAATGAGTTAACTGAGCTTCGTTGTCGAGCATATGATAACAGCCTTATTTACAAAGAAATGGTTAAAATTTGGCATGAAGCCAACATTTCCCACAAAACCTTTTCCATTGGTCAAAAAGTATGGTTGTTTGATGTGAAACTAAAATTCTCTCCAGGAAAGCTTAGGTCCAAATGGAAAGGTCTATACATTGTCACACAAGTTTTTGATAATGGGTTTGTTGAAATAATCGATTCTAAAACATCTACCACCCTTTGAGTGAATGGACAATACCTCATGCCCATCATTGAATCTAAAAGATCAATGCCCGTTCCAGAAACCCATGACTACAAAATCCCTCATGACCTAATCATTTCTTTGTTCACTACCCATATATCATTTTGTATCCAGTTCGTTGCATATGCATTTACCACGAGGGCATGGAAAATATTAAGCATGAGGGGGGTGGGGGGACATACCAAAAATATATAGTGGTGGCACATCACCGAAATGTTAAGCATGGGGGGTGACGAGTCGTTGAATACGATGTTTAATTCGACTTCGTTGTAGCACGTGTACTTAGCGATTCGGTCAGAACCGAGAGAAGATCTCCGTGAAGAGTGTCTCGGCTTTAATTTATATCCCGGGCAAGTCCAGGGTCGAACTCAGGGAGGCAAAGGAACAACTTGGGGTTAATTCAAAAATAAAGATTTTAGATATCCAAACAGTATTTTTTTAGATTTTTTTATGCAAAAAAAACAAAGCAAATGCAAATGAGGGTGAATCAAGACATTAAGAAAACATACAACAAGGCCAAATTAATTTTAATGTCAAATTAACCCAATTCAGCCAAATTATATTTTTCCTAAAGTCCTAATCCAGTGGGGAAGACAAAACACATTTTTTTGTAATTTTAGGGGTTAATATGCAATAAATAAAAATGCACACTTTTTATGGGTTTTTTCACAATTTATCACACAAACAGTAAGCAAAAATTATGAAAAAATTACTGGAACTAAAACATGATGCAAGGAGACTACAGTAATTTTTTTGGATTTTTTTGACAAAGTATGGATTTTTTATGAATTTTTTAGTGAAAATAGAGTGATAGTGAGTAAATAATTCCTAATTAATCCAAATTTATCAAATTAATCTGAGGGCAAATTATCTCAAAAAGATATTTTCATATAGAATCCAGGAGAGTTAAAATTTCGCAAAAATGATATACGGGGATTTAATTAAAAATCAAATACTAATTTCACTCTACAATTTATTTCGGGCACAGACAACTCCAATTTAAATGAAATTTGGACAGTAAGTTTATCATATATCAAGGCATCACATACAATTTTTATGGAATTTTTAAAGCAACCGTAAGTTAGATATGAATTTAAGAGTCTAAATTGGGTAAAATATGCAAAAGTTCAGTTGCACAATTTTAATTAATTCACAATAACTCACAAAAATACAAATAAATATCCAAAAGGTAGAGAATTAGTTGCTCAACACAATGCCACTTTTCATTGAATAAAAAGATGCAAAAGAGAGGTCCAAATTATTAGTCAAACACAGGGGTATGCTTGCAAATACAGAAACTGAAAAGATAACTTAAATTTATGCACAGGGACTAAGCTGCAATTACATAAACATAAACGGGAAAAATTGCAATTTTTACAAAATAAACAAATCCAAAAATTTGACCTTCTTCTTCTTCGTTCTTGCTGGAGGAGGACCCAAACGGGGGAAGTGGTCGACGGCCGCACGGGACGGCGGAGGAGCGGGCGCGGCCGCTCGCGGCCGCGGTGGGCGGTGGCGACTCGGCGGCCGGCGCGGTCACCAAGGGTGGTGCGGCGATCGGCCACCGCTGGAGGAGAGGGCGGCGCGGGGGCTGTGGGCGTTGGCAGCCGCGGCTGCCGCCGTTGGAAGGCGGTGGCGCGGAGTGAAGGCTGGCGCGACGGCGCCGCCTTGGCGATGGTGGCGCTGGAGAGGAGGGCTAAGGGGATGGGGGCGGCGGCTGTTGAGCTGCTGTTCCCCCGTCCGTTGATTTTTTTTTGATTTTTTTTTAAAATTTTTTTCCTGTTGTAATCAAAACCTATTTTTTTTGTTTAAAAATTTTTTATATATATATATTTTTTTGTTTTCTTATAGGAAATGAAGATGAGAAGATGACGGTGATGATGGTATGATGTAGGGAATGAAGGTGGAAGGTGGTGTTGGTGATGGTAAAATGGAGATGGTGATAAAAAAAATGCTATGATGATGATGCTAAACAAAAACCTTTTTTTTGTTTTTAAATTTTTAAATTTTTTCTTAATTTTCTTAAATGAGAATATTTACACAAAAAAAGAAAGGAAAAAAAAAACGGTGATGTGGAGATGATATAAAATGTTGGTGGTGGTGGTAATGAAGATGAAATAAACAAACGATGGATTTTTGTGAGGGGAAATGATGTGCTAAAAAAAATTGCAAAAATACCAAATGAACTAAAATGAAGGGAAAATTTACCTACGATGGAGATGGTCGCCTATGGAGTGCTCTCGTGAGCACGGTCTTCGCTCGAATCGCCGGCGTGCGATGAGCTCGAGCAGCACGCGGTTGCGGCTGCGATGTTGGCCAAAAAGCCAACGGATCACACCGAAGAGAGGGTCGTCGTCGCTCGACCGCGGTTGCGTCGCTGTCACCGATTCAACTCTGGGAACTGGGCTCTCCTCACATAAAGATGGATTAAAGGTAAAATTGAGAAGATTGAGAGGTATATAAAGATGATGGGATGGGAGGTTATTAAAATGGTGGGAGGTTATTTTATTAATGGAGTTGAATGAGAGGTTTAAGAAATGGTGGGGTTGAATGGAGGTTGGTGGTAGAAGAGAGTTGAATGGTGGTTATTGTAGAGAATGTAAAATAATTAAATAAATAAAATGAAATAAAGTAGGCTACTTTAAATACAACAAAATAAAGAAGGAAAAAATAATGGTGAATTTACAAGTGAATACAAAACACCATGTACATTTTTTTCTCTTTTTAATAAGAGATATTTACAACAGAAAAATACAATAAAATAATATAAATAAAATACAATACAAGCATGATTTTTTTTGTATTTTTAGAAATTAAGAAAGATAAGATAAAAAAAAGAACAAAGAATGAATATATACATGGTATACAATGTACATCTAGGTCCCAAAACCCAACTTTTGCAAATGAGCTCCGATTTTAATGAAACTACTTCTGTTGGATAGATAATTTTCTAACTTGAATTTTAAAAGTGAGTTTGGTGAATTTGGAGTTCATACGGAGCGGGAATTTAGCTTGGAAGTTGGACTTTACGGCTTTTTCTCTTTAGGATCTAGGAGCATTTATTTGAGATGAAATTTGTTTTGTATTTTTATATTTTTATATACATTTTTATAAACAAGTTAGAAAAAGAATTAGGTAAAAAGGAGTTGAAATGAAATTATTAAAAATACATGAAGTTTTAGGCAATTTACAGGTATACAACTCCTTTATTTTTGCAGCTTTTTATGTGTAATTTATTTTGTACAATCTAATATACAATAATTAGTGTGTTTTATTTACAAGAGTCATTTTGTTAGTTTATTGATTTTATTGACATTTATATGGGATTTTACTCATGGATTTTGCTAAGATTAAGATATTAAGATGATGAATCGTGGATTCATCAGGGGGACATCTTGCTTGCATATTTCATGGACACCACCCAAAAAAAACTTCACATTATGCATGCTTATTGCATCACATTTCTTCACTCATTTGCATGTTTTCCCTACATCAACTCTCTAAGTTTACATATAGGGAGAATAATAGCCTCACCATTAAATACCACATTAAGTATGAGATTTGAAGTGATTCTGAGCTTACAATGCTCGTGATTCTCTTTTGTCCTTTGCATTAAAATCAATGGACTTAGCCTCGATTCAACTTTTAACACTTGGTATTAATAATGAACTCAAATATTATATAATGAAAAGATCAAGAGCTTTGAACTGTGATCCTATCTTGGCATACAAAAGGCTAAGGGGTCTGATGATGGTTGTGCTCAAAGTTTGTGAGATGGTGAGCTTATCATGGAGTAGAGGAGTAGGGAGTGTTTCCACCAAATATATGCGAGGAAGAGTGTTCACCATAAAATGTAAGGGAATGTTCCCAACTGGTCTAGCAATTGCCCATTATGCACACTAGAAACCCTCACACACCAGCCTCTTGCTTGTCTTTATGCATACTTCTCAAAAAGTCTTCCATTAATAATCCATTTTATTTCATTTGCATCAAAAGAGAAACGTTCTTCAAGATTCTATTCTCCATATACAACAAAATACATGTCCTTTTAAGTTTCCAAGTCCTACAAGAAAGTATTAAAGCACATTGATTCTCTTGAAAAATGAAGAGAGATACTGCAAAAAAAGAAGAAGAAGAAAAGAAGTACTGCAAAAAAAAAGTATAGCAAAAAGAAGAAGAAGAATAAAAGAAAGAAGAAAGCAAAAAAAGATAGAAAGAAAGATAAGAAAAATAAATAAGGAGAACCATTTTGCAAAAATTCTTTTCTCATGACCATCATATACCATATATATTCCTCTTTTCCAAAATTATCTTATAATAATCAATATTGTCGCATATTAGACCTCACACATATCTTTCTATAAGTTTAAATATAAGCAAAGTTGTCTTCACCAAATAAGCCTTAACCTAAATACTCCAAAAATTAACCCATTATTTATCTTGTTGGACAGTTGGAGGAAGTTGGGTTGAGTGTTAAATTATTTATGAAGTTAGAGCTTGTAATAATACTCTGAGCCTCCATCTCAGGCATTTCCTGGATTAGCGTATCAGAGTTAGAGGATTATGGATGAAACCACTTGGTCAATTCCGTACATTTGACTCTTGAGTCTATCCTTGGGTCTAATAATATTATTGATTCTAGGTATCACTTAATCCAAATCAAACAGGTCTCTATATTAAGTCATGTCTTGAAGACACTTGAAATGACTAAGCATTGTAAGAAAAGATTCATTTCCAATCTCGAACTTTATGAAATAAAGGATAATTTTTATACAACCCTCAATAGCTATACCAATATGTCAATATTAGAGTGTTTAGATCCTTCTTTGTAAAACATTTGCTAGGGACTAGCAAATCTTAAGCATGGGGATATGATGAATCTTGGATTCATCACCTAACAGTGTCAAACTTAATCGTGTCCATTATTTGATACATAATATTTTAAATAAGTTGCACTATCTTCATCATGCATCAATTGGTCCATAATTAATCTCTATGCATGACTTATTTATGCATTTAAATACTTCATTTGTTCAATGCATTCCATTGATATATTTCATAACTATTTGTTTATCCTCCCATTCCTTAGGCAACTATCATTACCATTTGATCCCTTTGTATTTTCCTACACGCTCAATATAGATAAAAAGGGGGGAATATTGAATTTTGAAAAATATGACATGAGAATTTACAATTTGACCAAAGGAAGATTGGAAGTTTAACATGACACCATCTTAATATTGTTTCTCAAGGGATCATGCTGATCACAAGTTGTTATCATAATCAAGTCCTTCTAGCATTTAGTTCTCCTCATATTACACCTTTTGAAATAATTCTAGGACACACACATCTATCTCACTATAAATTCAAACTCATTCCATCAGTAACATTCCCTATTGAATAACTGGATAACATCTTCTCAATATATGACAGTGTATATGGTTGTGTAAAATTGGGGCAAGGATGTCTATTATGGAAACGTTGCACCATGTACGAGAATTAATTGTATCATGCATTAGAATAATTTAATAACCAAAAAATAGTTTCGTCATTGGAAATATGCAACGTAGAGAATGGTTTAACCTCCACTATGGTGAAGATGTATCATTAATGCAAAAAGACACATATGATTTTGGTACTTATATCAAGAGGTGCAATGCTAATATGAAGAGGTGCCAAATTAGTTGGTGCTTATATCAAGAGGTGCAACACCAATATGAAGAGATGCTTATGTTAAATTTAAGGTGATGAATCCCTTGATGGAGATAACTACGATTTGTGTATGAATACCATGTGGGAGGGACTTTGGGGGATCATTCGATTTGATTATCCAATTCCATACAATCATTCAATTACCAGCCAATTCCATTTCAACCAATTCTATCATCATTAAATCCAAAAAAATCCCACCACCATAATTAATCATATATTTTAATATCGACGAAGCAGTGAAGTGATTTCATCGACTTGTGCATTTGGACCCTCAGTGAATCCGACTCCTGTGGCTCCACCCGAGTGTCGCCAATATCCATCAACCATCGTTTCCTCGGATCCTCTGTGAATTCAACTCTAGAGGCTTCCTCCCGAGCCGCCAATCATCATATTTTTATGTCAACTTTATTTTATTACTTTACATTTTTATATCTATCTTATTTTGTTATCTTCTATCTCATGCAGCCATTCGTCAAGATTATCACGATGATCCATATCTATCAGTGATTATCCTCGATTCTTGGAGAGTTGAGTCGTAACTCGAGGTTCGAGCTCGATTTGTGGCGGTAATCACATACAACTTGTCTCGCTAGGAAATCCAAATTTACGAAGATTTAAGGGATCCACGGGATCTCAAGGTCGCATACGAGTCCAATTGGAGGTTGTCGCATTGTAGGGGAGTGATCGGCACTTTCCGACCTGCACTATTGTCTTCTCTAATTTTCATTTCAATTTTTGTTATTCAAACATTTTGCAACAAACTCATTAATTTATAAAAGTATTTTTATTTGCAAAGTAAAGTGCAGAATCTTTCTGTCCATGTGGATTCGCCCTGACTTACCATATACTGTGCTTAGCGCATAATGTAGTTAACTCTAGTAATTTATTTGTTTGAAGTATGTTTTTGCGGGTTCTCAACGACTATCTGACGTAAAAATTGGATACTTAAACCCTCGAAAATATGCATCAACACAATCCTGGAGAACTTGCTTGGAGACAAGGTAGTTCACCATGTTACCATACCATGGAAGTGAATCGATGGCAATGATCGATTCATCTGGGAATGTTTCTCTGATCGGCTTGATCTCAAGAGTACTCTATTGTTTCTCAATCCAGGACAAGTAATCAGCCACCACATTATTTATTCCATGTTTATCTTTGATATGCAAGTCAACTTTTTGGAGAAGTAGAATCCACCTAAGAAGAAGCACTTCCACATCCTTATTTTCCATGAGATACTTGGTGGCTGAATGGTCTGTGAAAACAATCACCTTGGATCCAAGACGTGACCTGAACTTATCCAATGTAAACACTGTGGCAAGTATTTCCTTCTCATTAATCATGTAATTCCATTGCACTACATCCAATACCTTGCTTACGTAGTGCACGACAAATAATTTCCCTTCTCTCCTCTGTCCTAGCATGCCCCCTACAAAATCTGAAGCGTTTGTCATGATCTAGAAGGGAGAGACCAATTAGGGGCTTGTAGGATGGGAACATCCATGACTTTTCCTTTCAAAAGCTCGAAAGCCTTAAGATACATGTGATCTACAAGGAACTTTGTATCTTTGCTTAGGAGCTCAGCTAACAGTCGGGCGATCCTCGAAAAATCCTCAATGAATCTGTGATAAAATCCAACATGCCTAAAATAATTGTTTGATCTCGGTTTGTGTATCGAGTCTCTTTATTACATCAACCTTGGCAAGTCAACCTCCATTCCCCTCTTATAGATGACATGTCCCAACACAATGCCCTTTTATCACCATGAAGTGACTCTTTTCCCATGAGAGCACCAGATCCACCTCTCTATGCTTAGTAAGGACTCGATCTAAGTGAAAAAGACGAACATTGAATGAATCACCATGAATCAAATAGTCTTCCATGAAAACTTCCAAAATCACTAACCATCTCAAAAAATACAACCATCATGCACCTCTCGAAAGTCCCAGGTGCATTGCATATCCCAAAGGGGCATGCACCTGAAGGCGTAAGTTTCGAAGCGACATGTAAATGTGGTCTTTTCTTGGTCGTCTGGAGCAATGGATGCCCAATTGTAGACAAAGTACCCATCCAAAAAAGCAAAAATACTCCTTCCCTACCGACTTCTCTAAGATTTGATTAATAAATGGCAAAGGGAAGTGGTCCTTATTTATTGTAGCATTCATGCGTCTGTAATCCACACAAGCATGCCATGACGTGGGTACTCTTGTCACGATCCCCTCTCCTTCCTCATTGGTGACAATATGAATTCCCGACTTCTTCAGGACAACGTGACGGGCTGCCACCTATTTGGATTCAGAGATGGGACAAATGAATCATGCTCTACACCATTTCTAAATCTCTTTCTTCACTGCTTCCCGTAAGTTCATATTCAACCTACACCGATACTCATGAGAGGCTTAGCTTCATCTTCCAAGTAAATTTGGTGTGAACAAAGAGCAGGGTTTATCCCATGGATAGACACACTCCAGCCTATTACTCTACGGTTCTTTTTAAAAATCTCTAGCAAGAGATATTCTTATTCTCTAGTTAGGCTTTAAATGATAATGATCAGAAATTTCTTGGGATAGCCTGAAGGATATGGGAAAATCCTTAAGCGCATCACAGAAGCGTGAGGATCGCATCGTATGCGATCGGGAGCGACTAGTCGTACTAGTCGCTCGAGGCAACAAAAAATTCAAACGATGAAACCACATGATCCAAGAACACTTCTCGGATCATTTCATCTAAACCACAATTTGGTATTAAGGTTTCCTCTTGAAATGTAATTGCGATCGGATCTATAAATGAAGAGACCTAATGTTTTAAGTCCGATTCGATGGAGGAAACGCTTGTGAGCGCGTTGATGAGATGCATCCTTCTTGTAATCCATGTTGATGATCCAAGCGGTGAATCTCCCGATCTCGTCAGACGAGATCCAACATCTTCTTCACGAGTGAGGTGCTCTGAAGGAGACGGAGATCCATGAGTAGATGATTCGCAACATAACGATGATGATGCAACGATGACGGGTCTCTCTATGGCTCCATGAAGGACGGCCACAATGAGAGAGAGGGAGAGAACTCTTGACATGTAGAAAGAGAGGAGAGAGAATTAGTTGATGTAATTTGAAGAGCAAGGGGTGCCTCTTCTTATATAGTGTTTTGGGATCCATGGATCTCAATCCATGGACAACACAAAATCAATGGTTGAGATTGATTTGTATTTCTTTCAATGGTCATGATGTTGTTGCAAAAAGCACAACAACAATTAATTTAATTTAAATTAATATATATTGATAAATCAATATAAATCAATTCAAAATTAAATCACTTTGACCTTGGAGATAAGAGGTGAGAGGATTTGACCTAATCCCTAAAAAGGGGGGACGGCCACCCTCTTCCAATGGAAGTTGGTGGCCATCCACCCTCTTAGGTGGATTGGGTCAATATCCTCATTATCTATTGATCTCTTTATCTCATGAGATCTCATTATCTCATGATATCTCCAAGTTTTACAACAACACTTGTTGTAAATTATTTCACGAAAATAATTCATAATTATCTTGTGAATATTGTAATCATGCCATTGGAAAACTGTGAATCACATTCACATCCCAAAATAAAATGTAAATTATATTTTCAATTAATCATCCAATGTGAACCCAATTCACATAAATAAGTAATCAATAGATATTCACAATAGTCTCTCTCTAATATATTATGGATCACATTTACAATGTATCTGACTAATATGGACAGTGTTATCCACATTATTCATATCCACGATAATTAAATCACGTTTAATCATATTGGATCTCTTTTCTCATGTGCCCAAATAATATGAATCACATTCATATTATTCACATCTTTTGATAATTAAATCACATTTAATTATCTCAGATAACTCTCATTATAATATGAATCAAATTCATATTATTAATGATAAGTAAATTACATTTAATTATCCATATCTCAATGCCCAGATACATATATCAACAATGAAATTATTCTTGAACTCTTTAAAGAACAATGCACTTTCTCTGCAGATTTTTGGAGATAAGGACATGGCGATTGTATTGTTCCGCGTATAGTGACTTGGATATTGAGATCACATCTCAAATCCAGATATTGCGGACCTCCCAAAGATGCTTGATTAAATCAAGTTGTAGATCTAATCTTCTCATGCATATGTGTCACATTCAGATCAATGTCCAATATTTGGACAAATATCAGATCACTTCTCTATGAAAGGAGTCACTAAAATCTAGACCTGTTTCATCACTCCCTCGAAATGGAAGCGTCATAGTTATACAATCATTTATGATCACATCACCCTCATGTATTCCTAATACCTGTACATCCTGCATATTGGAAGACCCTGAATAAAGCCGAAGTATTAGATCAATTTTACAATGTCTATTTCAGGGATTTATCATTAGGTTTCTCATTTGACTATTGGGAGTTGGTATCGATCATATACTTTCTAAAAGCATATATCATACCCAAATGTTGATCATATACTTTTCAAAAGCATATATCAAACCTACAAATTCAGTCAAGCTTCCAAAGCTAGATAACCGTGCACGGAATTTGATTCTTCCCAATATCTCATGAGTGAGCTCATGTCTTCTGGTTCAATAAATGAACCTGTATGATCCCTTTGAGAGATCGTATTACTCATATGCCCTTGCATGCACACCAGCACGTCGGTGTATAGACCTTGGTTAGGTCATCAACCTATTGGTCTGCCAAATGTACATACTCAGACATATAGTAATACATCTGTCTCCGGTCAGAGGATGAGTGCCTATATCATGACAACATACGACATAGGACTTTGGTTATCTCGATTTCATTAAGTCAACTCTTTGACCTAACTAATCTAACACCTCTGAATCTCTATTCCCATGTAGAGGACCTGCATCAATAGGTCGGTTAGATAACAACCAAATGAGAAAGGATTGCCATCTCCTACTCAGGCTGGAGATCATCTCATGACAATCGTTTGACAGTGCTTGGTGAGTCCTCAATCTAACTCTTTTGATATTCATCCAAACACTAGCCTCTATGATTCAATAATTAAATCAACAGTTGTATGATCATTAAGATAGCCATGGTACATAACCCTAATTGTACTAAGGGACCTATTACGCAAATTATTTCTTCTTCATTTCAGATCAGGGAATGATATTTGCAATAACATTTATTGAATAATGGCTCGCCGTGGGCTCACATGTCCAACAATCTCCCACTGGCCCAAAGAGCCATTAATGGGCTAATCATTTAAACGCACACTCATGTGACAATCATAGGCTATTTAAAAAAATAACTACGTAAGCTGATCAATCACTCTGTTCCCGAGAGACTATGCCAAGTCCTTTTACGACACTTGCATATCTCCTAGTAAAAGTGCCCACACACAATGCGAATGTTGCATCTTATGTAGCAAGTGCTCAATATTATCGGTTATAGTGTCCTTTGACACTGCAGCTCAATAATTATTATAACCAGTATTTCCATTATCCTTATTAGAATACCCTTATACTTGGAGATATCTATCTCCTAAGGTATCTGCAGTTAAGACCTTTTAGATCTCCATCTATAAAGTCTTAATTTCTTGAAGATGAGACTTTGATATTACTATATCAAAAAATCTTATTATCTTTGAAGATATTGTTATTACTATAGTCTATATTTTATCTCCATAGTAGGATTAGTAATAGTTTACTACTCCCACTGCATGGAGACATATGTCTTTTGTACACATCTAGCATACACCCTGCTTCTCATAACTGATGCACAAGGGCAAACAGTTTTAGCATTCACTTCCTCAACTCTTTGAGGTGCTATCCCTTCAGAAAGATCAATACCATATCTTGAGGGAAAGAAGCCTTTCTTGGAATTTTCCAGAAAATAGAACATGTCCAAGGTGTACTATTAATGTGACAGTCCCATTACCCTCTTTTCTTTGCTTCTAAACACTTTCAGAACTAAGATCTTAAGAGGTTTCCTTGAGATTATATCTCAAGGTATGGAATAGCCAGTCTATAAAACACTTATCATTATCCTTATATCATTACAAATGATTAGGATATCATCTACATTTAGCACGATGAACACAATGGCACTCACACTAACCTTCACATGATTCATCAAGATTCTATCTGAAATCACAACATTTATAATTTCATCAAATCTGATGTTCCAACTACAAGAAGCTTATTAGAGTCCATAGATGGAGTTTTTCATCTTGCACACTTTGCTTTCCTCAACTATGAAGCCATGGGGCTACTTCATGCGAATATCCTCAAAGAAGTATTCATAGAGGAATGCAATCTTGACTTACATCTTGAAGATGTCATAGTCAAGTTGTGTAGCTATATTGGCAATATTCCGATGGGTGTAAGCATGGTCACTAGAAAGCAAGTCTTATCGCAAGCGATGTCTTCTTTCTGTTTGTATCTTGAGGATACGAGTCGTGCTTTGAAGGTCTGTACCTTCTCATCAGGTTCCCTCTTTCTCTTGAAGATCCATTTACACCTTAACGGGTCTCGCCCATATAGGTGTATCCTCGAGGGTCTATATACAACACTTGTATATGAAGTCTACTTTAGACTTTATTGCTAACATCCATCTTTCCATGTCATGATCTTCAGAAGCTTCATCACATGAAGTAAGATCATTGTCAAACTTAACTGGCACATGGAATCCATCCTCAAACTTATTTGAAGAGGTATGAGTGTTTCATCTTTAATTGTCTTTTAGTTTCTGATTTTTTAAGGAGCCTATCTTCTCAAGATTAAATGAGTTCCTTCACTTCATTTTCATCTTGATTCTCAAGAGAGTCATCCTCTAAGAATCATATCCTTAGAGATGAAATCTTTTAAGAATCTCAAGGTCATAGAGTAGGTATCCAATACCATCCTTTATTTTCCTAATGAAGTAACACTCTCTCGTGCTAGATTCCAGCTTATTTGCATGGAACCTTATTAAGGATATATATTGTAGTCTCTGCTACATATATACCTTAGAAACTAAGAGGTAATTATGCTAAGATTCATCATTGATCAAGTCATGTCACACATGATTCAATTGTATCTCCCTACAACTCTATTGAGTTTAAGTTTATCAGGAGGAGTGAGATAGGAACGATATTCATGTCTCCATAAGGTATTCATTGAATTAATCTAATAGGTACTTGCTACCTTGATTAGATCAAATTCTTTCATCTTCCTTCAAACTTTGGTTCTAAACCAATTTGTGAAATCTTTGAACATTTCAAAGGTTTCTAAGGTGAAGGGAAGAAAACTCATATCACAAATAATCATCAATGGATATCATATATCATAAATGTTTACTTTGATATAGATGATCCACATACATCAATGTGTATAAGATCTTGAACACCTCGGCATCTAACACCAATCTCAGAGAAGGGTGTATTGGACATTTTACTTTGAATAGAATATTCACAAGTATGTAAGATTTGAAATTTCAGACATTCTAAAGTTTCGTCTCTTACTAGTCTATCGATCTCATCAACAGACATATATCCAAGGGTTGATGCCATATCATTGTCAAATGATCTTCATACTCCTATTAGTCTTTAAAGATTTAATTTTCAGTATTAGAAATGTTAGCGAACCATTCATTAATTTTCTAATCTAGTAGAGTTCTCTAGATGTTAGATTACTTTCTGAAATATATCCATCACAACTCTTTATGATAGGTCTATCTCAGAATTCATGTGTATTCCTAACATTTAGAAATAAACAATGAGTGTATTCTAACATCAAGGTCATAGAGACATTCTCCAAGGCTAAGGGCTATCCCACTGAAAATATGAAGTCTATCTATCCAATAGAGATTGTTGCAACAATTGCACCAATATCTATGTAGATGACTTTTAAACCTTAAGATCAAATTTTCTAGTCTTCTAAAACATATGCAATAATTATCGGACTTTGATCTTATCAAATAAGAAAGTCAATTTCAATGATTAAATGTAGATTATTCTGATGTACTATCCGAGTCCTTCTCTAAGGATTTTAGATAGACTTGATAGTCATACTGTCAACACATCAGCTTATTGCAGTATTGGCATTCATCCAACTCTTTTGTATGTCATATGGAAGTTACAGAAGTACAGTCAACTCCTTGACTTTCCTTCTTTCTTGGGTCAGATCCATGCTTCCACTGCGCTCCTTTCATCTATAAACAACTATTGCTTAAGACAAAGGATCTCTTATGTTGAATTCAAAAGATTTCAATATAAGAGTATTTCAACATTTATACATGCTTCATTTAATTCATACAATATGAATATTATGAAGTTTCATGAATGACTAAAGTATAGATAGTAGAATGATGACACTCATCATATTTACATACATCTTAACTCTTAAAGACTTTTGGTTAAGGCTGGTACTCAAACATTTTGAATACATCATTTTTTGAAGAGCCACCATTCTGCATGATGCAGCGAACCATATCATTCATGATTAAATGTCAAGAGCACATATGTATGTCAGAACACATTCTTAGGATTTTATAAGGATTATTTGACAATTACGATCATCATCGACATGCCACTTCCAAAGTAGATTCAATGAGAGATCAGGACTATAGAGATATACAAACCTTAGGTTATTGTCCTATTGTATATTTAATTGTCATTCCTCATTATTATGAGGAAGCTTGCACATTGCAACCACATACAATATGTGTCCAACTGCAAGTACAATATCTTGATCATGGATCCAATCCATGATATTTTACTGGTTATTATTGAGTATAGCACTGAGTGGGTTTAATGAGGATTATTTGAAATAAGAAATTTGCATATATATATATATATATATATATAATTTACTTTGATTTAGGAATTTTTATATCAAAGTTGTCATGCCTTGTCAACACGAAAGTTCATTCCCTTAATCACTTTCAATGTAAGAGATATACTCACTTATATCTCAAGCAAGATCTGAAATCTCCTTTATTATCTTTGTCACATCCCAATAATATGAGAACATGTAACTCGGATAAAAAGAAGCGGGAACACATTCCGCCTTGCAAGTCCAACTTGCATCCCAATTCGGTCTTTAATGCTCAGGCCCAACACCCCTAAAGTGATGTTGACCCGTCGCTAATTGAACCAACCATCAACAGGATTAGAACTCGCTACGTGCAATCCAATATCGCTCCAATAATATGAGGACCCGATATTGGGGTCACTACGCATACTGCCTTACTCTTTTGAGAAGAAAAGAGCCCGATCCAGATGTGCTTGTATGCAGGAGCTGTCACTTCGGACAAGCGTCTCCTACATACAATCCATGACGACGGAACATTTCACCTTGACGGGAGACCATGGATGTCACTTATGCGATCCTTTATATCTTGTTCAAATTCTAATTAATTATTATGAATCATATTAACATAATAAACTCTTCCAAGGAAAACAAGAACTCTATTCTTGATGGAGTATATATTTTAATTGGATCTAATTCATTTAATCATATTAAATCAATTATCAATCGAATATATTAACCAACAAATAATTTTTAATTGTTACTTGAAGGATGGTATAATCTCAAAATACATATTATTTAAATTTTAATAATTAGTAAAATACATCACGATTTTCCAAGCATTATCCCTTCCCTACCCACTATCATGGTTAGTACCGACGAGAGTGGGATAGACCGCACACGGTGCAACCTGCTACCCCAACGCTCCCCGACTAGACACCATATCCGCCTCGGGAAAAGATAATGCCAAATAGATCACTTTGTACTTGAGATGATAGTCAGTTTTTCAACCAAAGTTATACTATATAATAATAATCAAAACCATTTTAATTAACATTATAAGAAGATTTGCTAAACAAATCCCAAATCCTACTCAAGCATCAATGTTTATTGGAAGGTTCATGTAACCAATCGTGATCTAGATTATATCTAATCAAGTTGGTTATGGTCAATGTCATTCAAGGAAATAATTATCATCTTTAAATATTTCACAAATATTCATCTATAATTATCTTAGAAAATTAACCATTAATTTCCATTAATGTAATTGAATGACAATCACAAGGTTCATGATCAAGTATGTAATTTCCAACAGTGATCCCTACTTGCTAAAATTAGCATATCTCAACCAATTTAAATTCAAATTAAGCAAAATAACTTTCCAAAATTTGCTAATTTGATTTACAACAGAACCTAAGTGATAATCACTCATTTCTAGATGTTTCAAAATAGTAACTAACTCTTTAGTTACGTCATGATTTGACATCCCCGAAATAGTGGATGTATGTTCATTAAAATGATCATATCTTGAGTCATCGGATTCCAAATAACGCAAACTCAAATCCCACGGTTTCCTTAATTAATGAGGAACATTATCTAAGTGATAGTTTTGTGTTTAAACACTTCAAACAGGACCGAAAATATTCACAAAATAGGGTTGCGAAAATGAAATGCGATAAAATTTTCACAAGCCCTAATGGACCCAAGTCTTCCTAAGTTTATGGATCATATCCAAAACCTCCAACCTAAGGATTTGATACAACTTGAAGAATATGAGAATATCCTTAAGCATATCATGGAAGCGTGAGGATCGCATCGTATGCGATCGGGATCGACTAGGTGTACTAGTTGCTCGAGGCAACGAAATTTAAAAATTTTCAAAATATGAAACCACATGATCCAAGAACACTTCTCGGATCGTTTCATATAAATCATAATTAGATATTAAGGTTATCTCTTGAAGCATGGTTGCGATCGATTCTCTAAATGAAGCGACCTCCTATCTCAAGTCCGATCCGATGGAGGAGACGCTTGCGAGCGCGTTGATGAGACGCACCCTTCTCGTATTCCATGTTGATGATCCAAGTGGTGAATATCCCAATCTCGCCACACGAGATCCAACATCTTCTTCATGAGTGAGGCGCTCCGAACGAGACGGAGATCCATGAGTAGATGATTCAACAGTATAACGACGATGCTGTGTTGATGGTGACTCTCTCTATGGCTCCATGGAGAACGGTCACAATGAGAGAGGGGGAGAGAACTCTTTATGGTAGAGAGAGAGGAGAGAGAATTAGTTGATGTAACTTGAAGAGCAAGGGCTACCTCTTCTTATATAGTATTTTGGGAATGGATCTCAATCCATGTACAACACAAAATCAATGGTTGAGATTGATTTGTGTTTCTTACAATGGCCATGATGTTGTTGTAAAAAACATAAGAACAATTAATTTAATTTAAATTAATATACTTTATAAATCTATATAAATCAATTCAAAATTAAATCACTTTGACCTTGGAGATAAGAGGTGAGAGGATTTGACCTAATCCCTAAAAACAGGGGGGGAGGGGGGAGGGATGGCTACCTTCTTCCAATGGAAGTTGGTGGTCGTCCACCCTCTTAGGTGGATTGGGTCAATATCCTCATTATCTCATGAGATCTCTTTATCTCATGAGATCTCATTATCTCATGATATCTCCAAGTTTTACAACAATAATTGTTATAAATTATTTCATAAAAATAACTAATAATTATCTTGTGAATATTGTAATCATGCCATTGGAAAAATGTGAATCACATTCGCATCCCAAAACAAAATATAAATTATATTTTCAATTAGTCATCTAATGTGAATCCAATTCATATAAATAATTAATTAACAAATATAAATCACAATGGTCTTTCTCTAATATATTATAAATCACATTTACAATATATCTGATTAATATGGATAATGATATCCATATTATTCATATCCATGATAATTAAATCAAATTTAATCATCTTGGATATTTCTTCTTATGTGCCCAAATAATATGAGTCACATTCACATTATTCACATCTTTTGATAACTAAATCACATTTAATTATCTCAGATAACTCTCATTATAATATGAATCAAATTCATATTATTCACGAGAATTAAATCACATTTACTTATCCATTTCTCAATGCTCGGATACATATATCAACAATGAAATTATTCTTGAACTCTTTGAAGAACAATGCGCTTTCTTCGCAGATACTTGGAGATAAGGACATGTCGATTGTATTGTTCCACGTATAGTGATTTGGATATTGAGATCACATCTCAAATCCAGATCCTGTAAACCTCCCAAAGATGCGTGATTAAATCAAGGCTATAGATCTAATCTTCTCATTTCATCTGAATCACATTCAGATCAATGTACAACATTTGGACTAAGATCAGATCACTTCGCTATGAAATGATTTACTAAAATCCAGACCTGTTTCATCACTCCCTCGGAATGGAAGCATCATGGTTATACAATCGTTTATGATCACATTACTCTCATGTATTCCTAATACCTATACATCCTGCATACTGGAAGACCTAGAATAAACCCGAAGTATTATATCAATTTTACACTGTCTACTTCAGGGATATATCACTAAGTTTCTCATTTGACTATTAGGAGTTGATATCGATCATATACTTTCCAAAAGCATATATCATACCCAGATGTTGATCATATACTTTCCAAAAGCATATATCAAACCTACAAATTCAGTCAAGCTTCCAAAGCGAGACGCCCGTGCACAAAATCTGATTCTTCCCAATATCTCACGAGTGAGCTCATGTCTTCCGGTTCAGTAAATGAACATGTATGATCCCTTTGAGAGATCGTATTACTCATATGCCCTTGCATGCACACCAGCGCGCCAGTGTATAGACCTTTGTTAGGTCATCAACCTATTGGTCTGCCAAATGTACACACTCAGACATATAATAACACATCTGTCTCCAGTCAAAGGATGAGTGCCTATATCATGACGCCATACGACATATGACTTTGATTATCTCGATCTCATTAAGTCAACTCTTTGACCTAACTAATCTAACACCTCTGAATCTCTATTCCCATGCAGAGGACCTGCATCAAGAGGTTGCTTACATATCAACCAAATGAGAAAGGATTGTCATCTCCTACTCAGGCTGGAGATCATCTCTTAACATTCATTTGACGGTGCTTGATGAGTCCTCAATCTAACTCTTTCGATATTCATCCAAGCACCAGCCTCTATGATTCAATAATTGAACCAACAACTGTATGATCATTAAGATGGCTATGGTACATAACCGTAATTGTACTAAGGGGCCTATTAAGAAAATTAGTTATTCTTCATTTCAGATCAGGGAATGATATTTGCAATAACATTTATTGCATAATGGCTCGCCATGAGCTCGCATATCCAACATGACCCGCAAGGAAGGCATATTTGAGTGCATGAGGTAATGGTTATAGGCTTGGCTCAACCAAAGTTGAATCTGATTCTTGGCTACATGTAGCTGGATCTACATCGGTGCAAATTGCTGCCACAAACTAGTTTGTCTTAGGAGTCTGATCGCTGAATGGATCTAAATAGTCGTCAAAAGCTATGTCCAACTCAACATCATCACCCTATGATTATCCCAAGATAAGAGAGACTGATACACCCAGATGAACCTCTGTATCATTGAGGGTGTTGGGGGATGCATCTCTCATCTGCTGTACACTAAAAAACTGGCTCCGGACAAATCTCGCAAACTACTTCTCTACCACTAGCCTCTCCAGGTGATAGGGACTCATCTGCATCCATGTGGTTCTATAAAAAAACCTACTATATCTAATTGACTGCACTCTGTATCTAAAGAAGATTGACCCTATACTAGATTCAAAGTCAAGTTGCTACCATTTGGTCTTCTCCATCTTGAGTTCTACACCTCTGCTTGGAGATTGGAACTGGATCTTCCCTAGTTTGTAATCAAACTTGGCATCAGCTATCCTTATAAAATGAAGACCAAGTACAAGCTGGGAATATCTCCAATTCTTAGGGGTCTCCATGTCTACGACTGTGAAGTCCACAAGATAGTTCTTTCCCTCTATAGAAATGACAACGTTCTTCCATTCATCCTGAGGCCTTTTGGTGTACTTATCTATAAACTACAAAAGTTCCCTAGAGTATCTTAGGGGACCTAGATTTAATCTCTCATATGTAGTAGCAGGTAAGATATTAATTGAAGAACCATTGCCCAGGAGAGTGTAACTGAAATAAGTGTTATCGACATAATTCACGACATAATGAGCAGTAATGTCTCTTTTCTTCCTTGGCAAATTATCTCTTATAGTGCATGTTGCGGTCACTGAAAATACATATCTCTCAACATGGGAATTCAGCTTCATGTTGGCCCTAGTAGGTGTAGATCTCATCTTAAGGCACTTCTGAAAAGCAGGTGTCATGTGCACCTATCTATTAAGAGGGATGGTCGCGTTGATATTCTCTCTGCAATTTTTTGGATTTTTTGATTTCCCCCTTTGAGAGCATTAGTGAAAGGTATTATTTTCTTTAATCCGGATTAAGATAAAATAACATCATTAACATGAAATCAAAACTGAGTTCTGTACAATACCCGGGCTATGACTTTGTACATTTGAATCAAAATTGTTGAAATGAAAATGTGGGGATCATGTTGGTGCACACTTTGGAGGTGCACTCTCCTCCTTCTCAAGCTCGCTTCTTTCATCCTCGTTGATGCTTCTCTCCTTATTTTTGTCTTTTTCTTTTTGTTATTTTTTGGATTTTTGGGGATTCGAATCCCCCAGTGATGCTGAAGGTGCTGGTGCTGGTGGTGATCCTCTTACTCCGAGTCCTCCTCAACAGAGCCTTGTGGATGTCCTCTTATTCCCTTGCCCTATTAGGTACAATCACTGTCCTTCTTCTCTTGAGGGACATATGATTAGCATTATCATGTGAAAATATCTCATGTTTAGACTCATAAAAATCTGAGTGGTATACATGATCTATGTATCTATGCTAACTATGGTTTCAGGCTGCTGGGGTTAGCTTGAACATGGGCTGGAAATAAGAGTCCTCGGTGCTATTTGCTCATCCTGGAAATGGGAGACACTATTGAGATCTGTCCTCGTATCAATGGCACATTCTTCATCTGTTGAACCACGTCACTAAGAGGTTGCATTCCCAAGGTGAGGGACCCCAAATCAATCATTGGCAGGGTCTAAAAAAAGGATAAGAGAAAGGGATGCTCTCAACAATCAAGTTCTTTAGGGAAGTTGCTCCAAAGGGAGCCCAATGGGTCAAATTTGAAACAAAAACTTTAGGCTCTTAAAAGAAATCCAAATGTGCTAAACTAAGACCGATTCTATATAGTATTGTGCACACACACACACACCCAAGATCTATGTTTTCTTATCTGGATTAATAAGTAAGGAAGAGTATTTCTGTAATTTTTGATTTTTTATCAAACTTAGGCTTATTTGAGTAACATTTTATGTTTTTCATAGAATTGGAAAACGCAATGTAATAATACATCATTCTAGGATTTAAGAGAGTTTTAAGAATGGATTAAGGTGGAATTTTCTTGTAGTACCATGACATGATCGAGTAGGTTATTAGACAAGTATCAAGTAAGGGGTATAAAATATAAAAATAACTTGGACATATGCATTTTTTTAATTTTTCAAATTTTAAGTTTTAAATTAAAGTTGAGTTATTTGTATATGGATTTTTTATTTTTATTTCTTTTTTACATTTTCCTATGTTATTTTTATTTTCTATTTATAAATTATCACTTGATTTTATGAGGATATTGTGAAAACTAATTCTGTTGATTTTGAAAGATATGATTTTTATAGGTAAAACTTAGTTATATGTAACATTTATTATTATATACATATTTTCCTAGTAGAAGTAAGGTAAAATGAGAGGCATCAAAAATATTTTTTATATTTTTATGATTTGAAGGATTTTATATATTTTTTTAGACTTTTATGCTCTTGTTAGATTTTAAGATAAAAAAATATTTTTAGCTCAAATTTATTTTGATGCTAATATAAAAAAAGACATGATATATATGTTTGATAAACATGGAGTCATTTGAGTATAAATAGTATTTCAATTGGGTATATAAATTCCCTTTCTAGTAACTCTAAAGGCAGTAACGGAGGGGGGGGGGCTTGGCCCCCCGACTCCCAACCAAAGTCCATATATATGTTTAATATATAGTATTATATAATATAAATACATTATTTAATAACTAAAATTTAC
The DNA here is from genome assembly GCA_037367405.1 of Ottelia alismoides. NCBI lineage: Eukaryota > Viridiplantae > Streptophyta > Magnoliopsida > Alismatales > Hydrocharitaceae > Ottelia > Ottelia alismoides. Next base: position 319,563 of record JAZKJV010011313.1, read on the forward strand.
ATGTTATTTAATAGCCCCCCATATCTCAAAAAAATCAATATATATATATATATATGATCTCTAATTACAATAATTAACTGTTAACATTACGTGATGTGCATAACCGGATACTGATACATCTTTATATGTCCATCATTGTACTCGTTTATGAACCGTCATAGATATATAGTTTTTATTTTATCATATATGGTATAGATAACGATTTTTCTTTTCTTTTTCTTTGCATATACAAATATGGATTTGGATACCTCATTCATTTTTAGGATCTTAAAACAGATATGGTTACATATTTTTCTAGTGTATACATATATGGATACATATACATATTTGTATCCGCATGTTTGCTACCCTATTTTTTTCTGCATTGATTTTAAAATAGTATGCAGATAAATGTACACATGTAAAAAATGTATAACAAATACAATAATGGATTGGTACACACAGTGTCGTCCCTGACATTTCATGGGCCCTAGGCAAAAGAGAAGAAAAGGGCCCCTATAAAAATAATTTATTTTTTAAATTTGTAAATTTCTTATAAATAAAGTTCTTTAAATTTTAAAAAGAACTATATATATTTATGATCAACGAGCATCAAACAACAAGTAATGAATTAAAATCATAAAAAAATAATTTCTACAATTGAAATAGATATCTATGGATATAATGCAACTCAAGGAACGCAAGTACAAACAAAAGCTAATGGGAAATAGCTAGCAAAAAAATGTACGGCATTGTTTTTTTAAGTTAGGATTTTTGAGAATGGTCAAGCACAGAAGCACATATATCTATTGACTACAATAACAACAATATTTAAAAATTAAGAGTTTCATCTCTTAATGTCTATTTTCCATATCATATGAGCCGAAAAAAATATGGTTAGAGAATAATAATATTCAATCAAGAAGCACTAAACAATTAATACAATAGAAATTAAACATGATTTAAACATACAATAAAATAATAGTTATGGAAAAATAATCAAGTCATCAGTTTTTTATTTGACAGTGCGAATTCAAAAAATAATCGTGATTTGTGGATCTAAGGAAAAAATTACAATGCACAAATATAAAAAATATCATTAACTGAGATCGTGATTTGCGGGTGCTCAACAACAACACGTCGTAAATTGAAAGCAAGACAAATTGCAGCAGTGGCAGAAATCGCAAATCACAAGATGAGGAGGTCATATTTGTCTCCAAAGGACACATTTAAGTTCAATATGGGGTCTTAACTTTTAAGATATTAATGTGGCATTGGGGAACCCAAAGGATTTTTTGACATTTAGGAATATGAAGAGTCAAATGACACATGCAAATGTAAATAATTAATGGACCTGTGTAGCCATTTAGACATTGGATTGGTATTTGATAGGGATGAAAACGGATACAGATATATCCGAATATCTACGTCAGTATTCGAAAAAATATCGGACACGGATATCCGTATCCAGATATTAATCAAATACGGATCGGATATGGATTGCAAAATTTTTCGGATATGAATGCAAATAATGGCTTGAAAATCCGGATCCGGATATCAGAATAAAATATTTAATATATTAGTTAATATATTACAAGACACAACCCCATGTTATTATATTAGTAGTAGATATTATATAATACAATATATCAATGATATTAATAAACTTCCGTTTATTTGAAGATGGGCACGCACAAAAGTTACAAAATCATATCCTCCTTTAGCTTCTGGTTAGAACGCATGTCACCTCGACGATCCCTTTTGTCAGGATGCAACTTATTTATATTTCATTATCAATTTTTAAAATCATTGTAAACTTTGATTAAATATCAATTCGTATTCGTATGTGATCATTAATAGACTCGTATTTGGATTCCATATTTATTGGATCCATGTTTGGATTCACTCTTTCACTGGTTCATATTTGGATTAGTTCTTTATTTAATCTGTATTCAGGTTCGCTCTTTATTCGATCCATATTCGTATTCGATAAATATCTGATTCGTATCCGTATTTTTAAGGATACGATTTCCTTAATGCATATCCGAATCATATCTGTATCTGTATTCGTATTCGATAAAGATAGAACGAATATGGATATAGAAATAGGCATATCTGATCTGTATCCGATCGTTTTCATTCCTAGTATGTGAAATAAAAATAACAAAAACTAACTATATGTAGACGATTTAAAAATGGGCCCCCAAAATTGCGGGGCCCTGGGCCATTGCACCCCGAGACGAGGCTCAGGGACGGCCCTGGGTACACATATCTATATTTGTTTCCATCCCTATAAGTAAAAAGTACTGCATAGTGTTACTTATTTGAACATATTAAATCTAATGGAATTACTTAATATCACATTAATAAATGTGCATTTCAGTGATATGAAGAATTTTTAGGGATCTTTTTGTCAATACGATGTTTATATATATTATTTATGTCCGATTATAAGTTTATATGGGTATTTTTGTAAAAAAAATACCTTCTCAATATTAGTTTCAATCAATTACGGAATTATTGGAAGCTCGCCTTACAGATTGAATTCGTTTCTGCACATTCAACCTCATAAATTGAAACTTCCGTTAATGTTCTACATATCCTCAAAATTTCGCTCAAATCTGATGTAACTCAAATTACAACAGAGGAACCCTCCCGAAATATTAACAACTAAAATGACAAGATAAATTAGATAAATAAGATCTAAATAATTTGCCACCCCCCGCGCTCTAAATAATTTAGCCTTCCCCAAGAAGAATTTTCTTGCTTCGTCCCTGTCTAAAGAGATGCATTTTGCATATAAAGATAATATAGACTTCTACCCCATATAATTCACCTACTAACATATTCCATATATCTTTATATATCTCAAAAAAATTAAAAGATACATAAGAGTCATTTTTTTCTTCGTAACTTGTAGATTCAACAAACACTTCATTTCTTCAAAATGTCATATATCCAACATATAATAAAAATATTATCCTCCTTTGCTTGTTCTCCTTAGCAAATGAGTCCAAGGAGAGCATATCTTTTACGTATGCGAATATCGATGTTGAGGGCTTGTTTGGTAACTGGGTTGGTTGAGGCAACTTCCTCCTGTCAATAGTAGCTGTTTGAATAGTTGAGAGAGTTGAAATGATAAATATGAAGTGATGTGACATTGATTATATGTTATATTAATTAATTTTTTATTTAAATATAGTTATAAATTATTATAATAAAGAAAATATAGGATCCATGAACTAATTCCAATAAAAAAATGAATGAATATAGCATTACCTGATCCAAACGAAAAGGATAACAGCAGCACGGCCACTCCAGACGGGGCTACATGAAGCACACACCAACAAAATTCAAAAAAGACCCCAAGCTAACGGTACATTTCCAACCCGAGAGACGGACGACCAACAGAGAGAGAGAGAAATGCCGAGGACCAGCGCGGCGCGGAGATCGGCGGCGAGAAAGCCCCTCTCGGACGTCACCAACGCCCTCAAGCTCTCATCCAAACAGAAGCAGAAGCAGAAGCAGAAGATGGCGACGCAACCTCCGACGGGGGAAGACGCCGCCCTCGACCGCCTCCTCCTCGCTCACACCCATCTCTCCAAACTCCTCGCCGAGGTAACCGCAACCGAACCTCGTCTTTGAATCTGTTTATGTAATTGCACGCAAAATGTCTGAAGTTCCCGAATTTTTTAGGGCCATTAGTTTCTTCTTGTGAATGGGAGTTTTCGCTTCTTGCCTCGCGTCTTGGTTGGTAGGATATCCTGGAGGGATTTTTCCGAAGTTAATTTCCGTTACCCACTTGAATGATAAGTCACGGACGTATCATTGACTAGAGCAGGCTTAAGGTGGCATTCAGTGAATTCGTGATTTTTGAAAACACGGGAAATTGTGTTATCCCATTTATACCAAACTTATCTGACTTGTTCTACTCTTTCATCGTCAGAGACTATGTTAGGATTTGAATTTTGTAAAAGGGCTTGGTAGCTGGCGTGCGGGCTTGCCTGTGTTGGCTGGGATTTGACACTTGAGAATGTGCATTAAAGTGAAGGGATCTAAGGGAATGATTGGCTTTTTTTTATGGAATGAAGGGCTGCGAAGAAGAGGAAGAAGTTGAAAGGAGAGGACTGAGAGGTTAGTTGGGGTGGGAGGGTTGCAAATAGATATGGATATATCCGGTATTTGATCTGCCACCATATCTGTTTTATACATATTTTGACATATGTATCTGTATCCATTTTAAAATGAATATGGATATCACTTTGATATATGTAAATATTTGTATTATATTTGTTTTCGTATATAAATATAGTTATAGATTTGCTTCGAACGATATATAACATAAATGCATACCTTTTTTCATCATATTTGATATATTCATTATGATATAAGCACACTATTATATTTATATCATGTGTATTTCATCCAATACATGTATATTTCAGCTAATATATAGGGTATTTCTAATATTACTCACATGCAATCATGCATTATTTTTACATCCCTCTTTGTTTTTTAAAGACACGGTAACACGGTTTTCATATCCATCAATATCTATATTCACATCCGTATTTGTATTTAAAAATAGATAAAGATATTGATAACACCTATATCCGTATCCGTATCCGCCCGTTTGCATCCCTAGGTAGGATTATCTAAATGCATAGTAGGCTCAACCTAACATTGTCTTTAGAATACGACGTGATTGAGACTCTCCAACCACTAATCACCACATTGGAAGGTTTCAGGAGAGTTGATTTTTTCAAATATATTCTCCTAGTCCATTTGTGGTGCAACCCAACAGGTTACCCTTTCCACTTATTGAGCCACTTGCTTTATTTCTCGTTTTTTGACTTACCAAGGCAATGAGCTTGGCAACAGTCTTAATAGCTGCAGACTGAGGACTGGGTTGGGCTGGTCTAGTATCCAGTTCTCTTTTAGTTGTTATCCATATGTAGTGAGTGTTGGAGCCTCAGGGCAAACTGCAGGTTTAATTTCCATGTTCACTTGCAATCTGCTAACTTCCATAATAACCAACCACCTTTTTTTACTGTCCCTTTTTTACTAGCTTGATGTCCGTAGACTTGTATGTTCCCTTTGTATGCTGTTAAATATTGATGATTGTGCCTCCTGTAAACATGTTTTGGGGGAGGGGGTATATAATGTAGAGGTCCCGAAAGAGAACATACAGAGGAAGAATTATCAAAATTCTTGTAAGTATAATCTTCTAATGGCCATCATTTGAGCCATTGTGATTGTTGTTAAAGACAATCACATCTAAAAACTTGTCTGAAATCTAAACGCTTATTAAAAGAACATGCGTTGTTGATATTATTCGTTTTTGAACACATAAAGGTGAACAATTTCCTTAAAATATGCCGAGCTTGGGAGATCATGTAATTGATCAGATCCCTTGAAGTGTTTTGGTAGCTATATAACAATATGTTGAACGATGTGCAAGTGCAATGGATGTTTGGAGCAAGAACTGTAGAGACTTATTTATGTTGCGTACTGTTTCACAATTTCTATTTATATATTGTACGTCACTGTAATTTACCCAAGGGCTCTCTCCCTATATAAGAGACCCGAGGGCTCTATGGAATGATCATCTGAGTATTCTTTTACCCTAACATGGTATCAGAGCCCTAACCCTAACCTAGGGTTTTCTCCACCGCCGCCCCCCCCTCCCCCTGCCGTCGCCGACCTCTCGAGCCCCTCCACCGGCTCCCTCCGCCGGGCCCCAGCCCCTCCGCCTCTCCACCGGGCCCCAGCCCCTCCGCCAACACCCTCCACCAGGCCCCAGCCCCTCCGCCGGGCCCCAGCCCCTCCGCCGCCGGCCCTTCTTCGCCCCTTCCCCGGCCTCCAGCCGCCGCTGGGGAGCCCTTTCTCTCCGCCCAGCACCCCCAGCCGCTGCTGGGACCTCTCCCAGCCACCGTCTCGAGTTGGTAGAGGCCTCCAAAGCCTCTACTCGCCACCGGGGTATCGCTCCTTCACTCGGCCTCGGATAGATGTTGGATTCAAGTGCATAACGTCTACATATGCACTTGAATCCTAAAAGGTCTTGGTAGACAACATTTTCTTGGTCTATCAGTAGTTGTTCTTCTCCGGCATTATGTCAGAACAAAAGCTCGATATGCCCGCCATAGGTGCTTTCAAAGGTTCGGCACCAATCGTCAAAATGGACGGGACAAACTACGAACTGTGGGCAATGCAGTTCCTCAGTCTCATGAAGTCGTGTGGTAAGAAGCATATTCTTACCGAGAATGAACCGCCGGAGAAGACAGGGATCTATGCCTCATGGGAGGCTGATGATGCGTACGCCAAGGTGTGGCTCTCAGGTACGCTCACGACGGAGATAGCGAATGATGTTCTTCACCAGCCCACCGCTAAGGCGATGTGGGATATTTTGGCCATGACGTACTCTCAGGTACGCAACGAGACGAAGATGCTCCAGTTGCAGCACGATATATTTACCACGAAGCAGAATGGGAGGCCTCTTCATTCCCTGTACACGTCGCTTCGTGGCATGTTCGAGAGGCTCTATAGCACCATTCCGCTTACAGCCACGTCGGAACAGCAGAAGACGTTCCGCAACGCCACTATGGTTGGCGTCTTACTCGCTGCTCTAGACCCGGAGTACGAGGCAGCACGCTCTCAGATCCTAGCAGATGCCACCATCCCGCCGATGGAAGAGGTATACAGGAGGCTCAGTCGTGTACCTGTTCCGTCCAATACAACGACTGCATCTCCGTCAGCAATGGCAGTTTCCAGGGGACGTGGTGGTTCGTCCTCGTTTCGTGGCAGAGGAAGTGGTGGACGTGGCCGAGGAGGTCGCATACGCTCTACGTGCTCATTCTGTCGCCGCACTGGTCATTCAGAGGATACATGCTATTCCAAGCATGGCTTTCCTCCTTCTGCACGAGTAGCTGATCATGTTCAGGGTCCACCAACATCTACTCCAGACTCCAGATCACAGGTTCGAAGAGTTGGTGGCACGACTTCGTGATATCATGCCACAATCATCATCAGAGGGTGCTGAAGTTTCTGATGTTGCGGCTTCGGCGTCAGCTAGTACATCTGCCTCAGCCAGTGCTTCAGGTAGTTCTTCAGTCTCATTTCATAGTCATGACCTCACAGGATGGATTGTCGACTCTGGAGCTACCCATCATCTATGCCGTGAGAAAGATATTCTGCAGTCCTACAGAGCTGTTCAGCCTGGTCGCTCTGTGCTCATTGCTGATGGCACTCATTCCCCTATCATCGGTCAGGGGGAGACGGCTTTGCTACCCTCTATGCACTTACAGAATGTGCTACATGCTCCTGAATTTTCTATGAACCTCTTATCTATTAGCTAGATTACACGTGATTTACACTGTCGTGCGATTTTTGATCCATCGTCTGTTATCTTTCAGGACATACTAACGAGCAGGGTGATTGGCTGTGGTTCTGAGCACAATGGCCTCTATCGTCTCGTTCGTAACTCTTACGCTGGCGTCTCCTTGCATTCCCAGGGCTCCGTTTCTCCGTACACCTGGCATCTTCGGTTCGGTCATCTGCCGCTACAGAAGATGCGTCACCTCCTGCCTCAGATCTCTCCGAGTTCCTCTTTTCGTTGTGAAGCTTGTCAGTTAGTGAAGCACCATCGGTCTAGCTTCCCCGGTCGTCAGAGTCGGAGCAGTAGCTCCCCGTTTGAATTATTCCATATAGATATTTGGGGTCCAAGTCGTGTCCCGGATCATCAGGGGCACATGTTCTATTTAGTTGTGGTTGATGATTTCTCTAGAGTGTCTTGGACTTTTCTTCTTAAGAATAAATCTGAAGCAGGAAATGTTCTTCAAAATCTTATTAATGAAGTTCAGAATATTTTTTCATCTACTGTTAAGTATGTGCGTACTGACAATGCATTGGAGTTCTGCACCCGCTCTCTTGCTAGCTTCCTTTCTTCTAAAGGCATTGTTCACCAAACCACATGTGCTTACACCTCTCAACAAAATGGGGTTGCAGAACGAAAGCATCGACATTTTCTTGATATTGCCCGCACATTACTTATTCAGAGTTGTGCACCATTATCCTTTTGGGGGGATGCTATACTTACAGCGTGTTATCTGGTCAATCGAATGCCTACAACTGTTCTTGGGGAAAAGTCCCCAATCTCTGTTCTTTTTCCCGACAGAGACTTGTTTACACTGACACCTCGGGTTTTTGGCACTGTTGCGTTTGTCCACCGCTTATCTCCGGGACTTAATAAGCTATCTCCTAGGGCTATCAAGTGCGTTTTTGTGGGTTACTCCAGGACACAGAAAGGATACCGCTGCTATGACCCTGTTCATGACAAGTACTATGTGAGTGCAGATGTTACATTTTTCGAACCTGTCATGTACTTCTCCCCTGCAGGTGACAGATTGGTCTCCTCCACATCACCAGATTCCAATGTCTATGTTCCACCACCTCCAAGCCTGGGCCCATTCTCTACTCCACCGACACCACCATCATCACCACCGCCACCACCCCCGCCACCACCCCCAGTTACTAAGTTCTATACGAGGCGAACATGCCCTGCTCAAGCTACATGTCAACCATCCAACACGCCTCAGGTATGTTCTGATGTTAACACTGATGATGGGTTAAATATTGCACCTGTACAGGAGCCTTTACCACAGGAGGAGGATCAACCGGTCCACACAGTTCTGGATGATTTGGACCGGCCTATTGCTCATAGGAAGCAGCGAAGACAGTGTACCTCATATCCCCTGGCCTCTCATGTCTCCTTTCATCGTCTCACTGGGGATTTCCAGAAGTTTGCCGCTGCCGTATCGTCGGTGGAGATCCCACGGACATATCAGGAAGCCATGAAGACTGAATGCTGGCATCTAGCCATGGAAGAGGAGATGCGTGCCTTGCAATCTAGAGGGACTTGGTCTCTTGTCCCTATTCCTCCAGGTGCCTCTGTGGTGAGTTGCAAGTGGGTATTTACGGTAAAATATCATGCAGATGGTCGTCTAGACAGATACAAGGCCAGGCTCGTAGCGCGAGGATTTACCCAGACATATGGGGTAGATTATTTGGATACTTTTTCACCGGTGGCGAGACACTCTACCCTTCGCATCCTCCTATCTGTTGCTGTGGTACGTAACTGGACAATTTTCCAGCTTGATGTTAAGAATGCTTTCTTGTATGGTGAGCTACAGGAGGAAGTCTACATGCAGCAACCACCCGGGTTTGCTGCTGAGGGGGAGACTCAGAAGGTGTGCAAACTTCATAAGGCTATCTATGGCCTTAAACAGAGTCCTCGAGCATGGTTCCAGAAGCTTTCCCAGCTTATTGAACGACAGTGGTTCAGAAGGTCAAATGCGGACCACTCACTGTTCGTCCGGAAGACCCCTAGAGGTACCATTGTTGTTATGGTATATGTTGATGACATATTGGTTACTGGAGATGATGCACAGGGGATTGAGATAACCAAGTCCATGTTGGGAAGCCAGTTCATTACAAAGGATCTAGGCACAATACGATATTTTCTGGGGATAGAGTTTGCAAGAAATGCACAAGGAATGGTGATGACTCAAAGAAAATATGTCACCGATTTGCTAGTTGAAACAGGAATGACTGGATGCAAACCTTCAAGTACACCTATGGACCCGAGCATGAAGCTGTACGATGATGATACCGAGGAGGTGGACAAGAGAAGGTACAGAGAAATGGTGGGTAAGCTCTTATACATCACTATAACTCGACCGGATATTGCCTTTGCAGTAAACTGGGTGAGTCAATTCATGGAGCAGCCGAGACAAGTTCATATGGATGCCTTGTACATGATATTGAGATATCTGAAGTCTTCCCCAGGCACAGGGTTGCTATTCAAGAAAGATACAGATCTGTCTATTTCAGCTTGTGCAGATGCAGATTATGCAGGATGTCCAAGGGATTGTAAGTCTACTTCTGGATTTGCTATCTTCATAGGAAGCTCTTTAGTCTCTTGGAAAAGCAAGAAGCAGACTGTTGTGGCGAGATCCAGTGCCGAATCCGAGTACAGAGCCATGGCACAGGCAAGCACAGAAATGATGTGGGTTAAAGCAGTCTTAGAAGATCTGAATGTCGATGTCCCCTTGCCTATGAACCTTCAATGTGATAATCAGGCAGCATTATTTATTGCCAACAATCCAGCCTTCCATGAGAGAACAAAACACATCGAGGTGGATTGCCATTATACTAGGAACATGATTCAGAAGGGCTTCATTTCCACGTCTCATGTCAGTTCAGAGGACCAGACTGCGGACATATTCACTAAGCCATTGCTCAGAGGACCTTTCCAGAGATGTTCTTCCAAGCTGAGCATGATAGATATCTATGCTCCATCTTGAGGGGGAGTGTAGAGACTTATTTATGTTGCGTACTGTTTCACAATTTCTATTTATATATTGTACGTCACTGTAATTTACCCAAGGGCTCTCTCCCTATATAAGAGACCCGAGGGCTCTATGGAATGATCATCTGAGTATTCTTTTACCCTAACAAGAACTGAGCAAAATTCCTTGATGAAGTTGTTGGATGTTTAGACCAAACCTTATGTGGAATAGGATGAGGCTGCCATGATATATGCGTGCTATACTTCCATTTTGTGGATGGTATTATTGCGTGCATGTCTGATACCATGATTATTCATATGCCTTCAAAAGGAGCTTCTTTTGGTTTTAGAATATGTGATTGAAGTAAGATTCTATTGTAAAAAAGAACTTCTGATGTGAACTATTTAAGCGTAAACTATTGCAGGAGAAAGGCATAAGGAGCTTTAATGTGGTTATGAGTCTTCTAAGGAGCTTTAATGTGGTTATGAGTCTTCTGAACACAGTTATACTCCCTCTCCATATCTTGGGTTCACTTATGAAAACGGTGCTGCAATGAATAAAAGGGTGATTGGGGCCTCTCAGCTGGGTTTTATGAGTAAAAACAAGTTGTAAGGTTCCATTCCTAGGCAATAATTTCTTGCTTCATGATTAAGGGGAGTAATAGAATCACATCCAGCCTTTACATGTTAAAAATATATACACAAACATCTCGAGTAGTTCAACGTATTCATTGCGTACAAACTAATGACTGATGCCATGTGTTCAGTTTGTTTCTCATTTTGAAAAATTCTTTTGTAGCAATAGTTTTTCGTGGATTTTATGAGCCCTTTCATCATTGGTAGAGATACATATTACAACAATATCTTCTGCAATAAAGTTGCCGAATTTTCTTGTTGTTGGAATAATCATAAAACATATGGTTGACAGGGATGGAAATGATGGAATGATAATCACATGTTTAGCAATGCACTTATATTTCGGAACTGAAAACTTTGGATATCTTGTCTCAATAACTTTGTAAAAGCTTACCATATTGGCTCACTATTTTGATGTGTAGGATTCCAAGCAACACTCATCTTTTCCACTCTTCCAAGGTACTAAATTTTCCTGAAAAAATATATAATAATCAATTTCTTATAATAATGAGCACACAAACAATATGATAATTGCAAGGTACAATAGCGGTCTTGGGAGGGGGGACTTTTTATATATCTTGATAGAGTTTGAACTTAAAATATATTATGAGATGTATAAAAAAATGTTAAGCGGTAAGGGCACCTCTCTAAGTTATAAAACCGATTATCACATTTTCTTAGACTTTTCTATTTTATGTTATTTATGTTGGGATCGTCCTTATAGTCTTCCGCTCATATCTCTACTTCAGAATAACCAAGGTCTGTGTGATATGATAAGTTCATCTCTTGTCTCATCGTATGGGAGTAATAGCCTTATATTGGAGCTTGACACCTTATTCTCTTCCCTTTTTGACTCGTAATCTTGATTTTAAGGGATCTTCCTGTGTTAACAGAAGGAAGTAAATAAAATTTTATTAACTTCGCATCATGGAAACACATAAGATAAAGCAAATCATTTGCTTAAAACAATGTTTGTTCATCACATGGACAAGATATTTAGCACAACAAATTGTACTTTGCGAAACCATTAATTTAGGGAAATATTTTTCCTAATCATGATTTATAATATTTTTAATGAATATTGAGATGAGATCAATGTTACCTCTTGAAGCGTAAGTCTCTAAAGTAAGATACCTCTTGAATCAAAGTCTGATCCGCTCGTCTCTCTCGTGGGTATGATGATGACTCACATTGCTTTCCACGAACTTCGATGTCGTCTTCTTGATCTTGTCTATGCAAGGATGATTAAGCTCATGATTTTGTTGCACAAAAGCAATCCTTCTTCAAGCATGAGGAGTCCGTAGAAGGAGACGATCTTCTTCTCCACGAGACCACGCCAAAGAAGATGAAGGAGACTTCAATGTAAACGTCTAGGGTATGTAAATGAGACGTGTATGAGAAGTGGTTTCTCAAGAGTCTTCTCTTCTTTTGATTCTCAAGGCAATAGAGTAATTATCAAAAGGACCAAGCATGCTCTTAAAAGAGAGGCATTGCCCTCTCTTTTATAGCAAGAGACGACGCCTATGAAGAGCTTCCTCTTCCTGTAGGCGTGTACCATGGAACCCCTTGGATAAAGAATCAAGGGCTATGATTTAGTCCTTGTTCCCCAAAAAATAGGACTAGAATTATCTCTTTTTATTTTAATTAAAAATTATTAATAGAATAGGTAGCAATTCAATTTAGAGCACAATCTATGGACTCTACAGTGTGGCACCATGTGTTAATACACACACCCCCTCTTTATGTATATGGATCGAGGTTGTTGTGTATTTATAATTTGATAGTTCAAATCATCATAGCTTATGAATTATATTCATAAATCTAAATAAAAATGTAAATTCAATTTACATTTATTAATTTAATGTGAATCATATTCACACACGTGCCTTGAAATAATTATATGAATCATATTCACATAAATATTAATTATATGAGTCATATTCATATAAATATTAATTGTTATGAATCATCATTTACAGTAATTAATGAACTATATTTGTGAATCATATTCAAAAAATATTCTTATGAACAATAAATATGACAATAATAATTATTGCCTCAATATTGACATCAAGTATTATGAGCCTTGGTCCAACTAGGACTCATGAGATACAAATGCAGACATTGGAGATAATAAGATCTGACCAACGGGTTGCGGACCCGCCCGTCCAGCCTGCTCATGGGCCGGGCTTGGGCTAGGAGATTTAGGCATGGGCCGGCCCGGCGCAGCCTGCAAAAAAATAAAAAATACATAAATATAAGATGAATAATACATATATTAATATGATGCACTTCAAGTTTTTCATATGTGACACTAGTTTTAAATAAAATTTATTGGTTTACATGTCAAATAACATGTGAACTACTTATATTAGTTATATAAAATATAAATGGTATCAAGGTTTGGAAAAACTAAAAACGGAATGAGGCGGTTTCCCTGGAATCGAGGCGAGGCGTAGCCTCGAGGCGTAAGCCTCTGTTTATAAGAAAAAAACCTATAAAAACTACAACAAAATATATCTTAATGAAATTATATATAGTCTAACTAACATACGATATAAATTACTATAATATATGATGAAATTACAAAGATAGGAACACCGAAAGAAAAGATATACAAGTGTATGTGCTTTTTTACTATTTTTCCATCCAATAAGAGATTAAATCTGCTGATATTCCCCTGAATTCTAACCATCTCACCTAAGTTGTAGAACCGCTGTATGGATCCCTTCCTGTCATACCATACCCAACAAGACGGGGGTCTCGCTGCCCGGTCAACGAGCCTGGGGGGGATCTAGGGGGGAGCAGGTGCGCTCCCCCCTGCGGGGGTGTGGGGGCAGCGCCCCCGGCGAAATTTGTTATTAAGGATTTTATTTCTATTCGGATATATTGATATGTTTGAATGGGAGTAGTACATAAACTCCCCTTGAATTATATCTTGTTTGACCTTCTATATTACATATCTCATTATTTGAAAACTCCTTAAAAATAAGTTTACGAGTAATATTTTCTATAATACTTGTGGATTCGTATGTATAAGGGTATAATTTAAGAGTTTTTTGACATGATTGGGCATGTTTAATAGTAAATATGAACATGAAAGCGGCCAAATTTAAGCATTCATCTTATATAATTATATCCTAAACAACTACACCTTTATAAACATCTGAAATTGCTAACAGGACAAATGAGTTAACACAAAAATAATTTGAAAAAAATGCCTCGGTGAGCGCCTCGCCTCCGCCTCGCCCGCCTCGACAAAATGAGGCGGCCGCCTCTCAGGTCCCCGTCGAGGCGGCCGTTCAGAGGCATTTTCTGGCCGCCTCGCCTCGAAGCGTACGCCTCGTGCGCCTCGAGGCATGTTTTTTCGAACCATGAATGGTATTAGTAAAATCATTTATACATATATTAAATACCATTAAAAAATCAATGCAAAAAGAACGAAATGGGCCATGGGCCGGTCCATGGTGGGCTTTGTACAGAGCTTTTTGAACCTCGGCCCATTCGGTCCGGCCCATGGGCCGGCCCGGCCCGTATTTTGGCCAGGTCTAGAGATAATGTCAGGGATACCACACTATCCATGTATAATGACTTGAAATTCGTATAATTATCCAATTTTAGGGTTTATACCATTTTAGAAAAAAATGATACACTCCTATCATTTGAACTCGAGCTGAACAATTCACACTTTGAGTGAGCTCAACGAATCCATTATTTTTAAAAACCGCGCCTCGAGGCGCTGAAGCGTACGTCTCAAGGCTTTTTCAAGGAAAAACCCTTGAGGCTATAGCCTCATGCAACCTCAATGAGGCATGCCTCTCGAGGCTTATGAGGCGTGCCTCGAGGCGTTGCCTCATTTGTATGCTGATTTTTTTTATGTTTTTACAATATTTTTCTCTTTTCTTTTTGATTGTGGGCTTTTCATTTTTCGTAGACAAGTATTTTCAAGTTCTTAAGCTCACAATTCACCGAAATACATTTTTTAGTTTATTGAAGTATTAAGCTTATTTTTACTTTGTTATGCATATCCTTTAGAAATCAACATGAACCAAAAATTGAGTCTTGAATCCTTAAAACATGTCTCATCTTTTCTTCTATTCAATCGAGACTAAATTAATACACATGAAAGCGTGCATGAACAAAGATGGTCATAACATGTAATATTCAAGTATTTTATTCCCCAATCCTTATGGTAAAGTAAAAAGTGATCACTGATTCACTGCTTACTCTCTTATCCTTCTCAATTGAATGACATACATATCTCACCTAATTTTGAAAATGGTGTGTTACATCTAGTCCCTTTAGTTAAATTTTATTCAAACTTTTTGTGGAGAGTTACCCATTATTGTGCTTGTATATCAATATTTACTTGACTCCTTACAGATTTAGAGTCCAAAAAAAGAGAGTTATATAACAACTTGGATGTTTAAACCATGATATTAGCCTTGAAATGTCATGGAGTTATGTATTTAATCATAACTATTTAATTTCTAGAACTTGAAAATTGTAATTATGATTAATTATTATGTTTTATGAAAAATTTTCTTTCACGAGTGAGGCTTACGCCTCGATACGCCTCACGCTTTTTAAAACCTTGAACGAAACACATCACACTCTATGTGAGATGGAGAAAGTACTAGTGAGTTGAACCCAACTTCCTTGACCATTTCTAATCAAAGTTCAAACCTTTTGGAATTTAGAAATGAGCTCAAGGAGTCCATTTATTTTTATTTTCATCACCATTTCTATTTCCAATATTTGGACATTGAAATTGGAATTGGACATTTGATTCAAATGAGATGAGACTCGTTCCAATTAACTCTCAAATCATTAAGTTGAAAATTGGAGCCAATAAAATCCATCTGATTTCATCATTCCCTTAGAATGAAAATGTCATGTTAGATGATATATTAAGATAGACTTAACCCTGAGCATTCCCAATACTCATTCGTCTTTCATACTGGAAAACTTTGATATATCCGGAGTTCAAACCCTATTTTGACTGTCTTCTTCATAATAAATCAATATATTCCTCATTCGATAATTCGACGACAATATTAAACATATACTTTCCAAAATTATATATTAATATCTTGAATTCATGTCTTATTTTGCAAACAAGACAACCATGCATGGAATTCATTATGAACCCAAAATATCTCTTGAGTGATCTCTGTTTCCTAGTTCATCAATTATGAATTTGTATAATTCCTTTGAGAGATTATATTTCTCACATGTCTTCATATGTATGGACCTTGGTTAGGTCACCAATCTATTGGTCTGTCAAATGTGCATACTCAGGCATATAGATGTATATCTATCTCTGTTCAAAGGATGTGCGCCTGATCGTGACGGTTACGATTCAAATCTTAGTTTATCTCGACTTCATCAAGTCAACTCTTTGACTTGATTATTTCAACACTTTCAAATTTCTATTCCTATACAGAGGACTTGCATCAAAAAATCGGTCGGAAATCAGTCTTTGGAGAAAGATTACTATCTCTTTCTCAGACTGGAGATCTTTATTGAACATCACACGTTAATATCAGTTGTGTTCTCACAACTGCATGGTATTCAATATGGCCACGATACATAACCCTAATTGTACAAAGGGACCTTAATATTAAGTGCATTCACAAACATTCAATTTAGATGGATATGATAAAATAATACTTTTTATTGCACTAATGGGTCGCCAATGATTTACAAAAACTGCACTCATCTTTTTCAACTCTTCCAAGGTACTAAATTTTCCCGAAAATATATAGTAATCAATTTCTTATAATAATGAGCCCACACACAAAACGATAATTGCAAGGTACAAATAGCCAGAGGAAAGCATAGTGGTTGGTTGAACTAGATATTGGTCTTGGGAGGGGGGGAACTTTTTATATATCTTGATAGAGTTTGAACTTAAAATATATTACGGCCGGATGTATAAAAAATGTTAAGCGGTATAGACACCTCTCTAAATTATAAAATCGATGATCACATTTTCTTAAACATTTCTATTTTATGTTATTTATGTTGGGATCGTTCTTATAGTCTTCCACTCATCTCTCTACTTCAGAAAAACCAAGGTCCATGTGATATGATAACTTCATCTCTTCTCTCATCGTATGGGAGTAATAGCCTTAGATTGGAGCTTGACACCTTCTTCTCTTCTTTGACTCGTAATCTTGATTTTTAGGGGCCCTCCCGTGTTAACTTCACTGGATCTTTTAATAAATAAAAGTATTTTCATCGGGATTTATATGCCAAACAAATAGATAATTTAACTAGCGAAAATTATACATGAATTAGCAATCCCAGTGTTTACAATGTCTTAACATTCCTCATGTAATCTCTCATTGGGATGAGCAAGCCTCTAGCTTCATCCAAAAGCATTTATCTTCAAAGTCCTCCCTTGTTATTTATCAATTCCTTTCTTTTCCACGAGGACTTATGGATTTGGTATGACAAAAAAGGGAATCATGTCTTGTGGAATTCCTTCATCACCAACCACAAGTCTTTAACCTTTTGAATATCCTCATAAATGAGAATCTTCATTAATGGATTTATGCTTTTAACTAGTTTCCAACTTATCAAATGTGTCACTAGTAACATGTGACAATGTATTGCTTTTGTTCCTCGTGGCAATTTAAAATCCTCTACTAATGTTGAGGTCAAATCTATGGCCTCAACTACTACCTTTATGTTTTAGAGAACTTTATTTACATAACTTCATTTTGAACCGATCCAATTTGCATCAAGTTGATAGAGGTTGATAGGAGAAGAAAGCGATTAGCTTCATTGGTTGAGGGAGGAAGGGGATCGAGTGAGCTATATGCACTCCTTTTAAAGTAATGACATTCCCATCAACATTTAGTCAAAAATCCCAATTGGTTTGTCTCTTATTGATGAACGATCATGAATTCAAAGATATGGTGTGAAAAAAGGGAATCATGTCTTGTGGAATTCCTTCATCACCAATCACGAGTCTTCAACCTGTTGAATATCCTCATAAATGAGAATCGTCATTAATGAATTTATGCTTTTAACTAGTTTCCAACTTATCAAATGTGTCACTAGTAACATGTGACAATGTATTGCTTTTGTTCCTCATGGTAATGTAAAATCCTCTGCTAATGTTGAGGTCAAATCTTTGCCCTCAACTACTACCTTTATGTTTTAGAGAACTTTATTTACGTAACTTCATTTTGAACCAATCCAATTTGCATCAAGCGATTAGCTTCATGGTTGAGGGAGGAAGGGGATTGAGTGAGCTATATGCACTCCTTTCCAAGTAATGACATTCCCATCAACATTTAGTCAAAAATCCTGATTGGTTTGTCTCTTATTGATGAATGATCATGAATTCAAAGATATGGTTCGTTCCACTCCTAACTTCTCTCTTCTATCTAAAAGCAAGTTTGTGTTATACATCCTGGCTTGCCTTCTACAAGGCAATTCATAGGCTACTGTGATAACTTTTTCTGTGCCATGTGGGAGAAAGAAACTGACACTAGCCACAACCCCCTTTTTATTGATCATTCCTTACTAGGTATCTTAGATTGACATGACACACGAGCAGATCTTCCCTCTACGCTTCGAACTAGTATTTAAAAAGCAGATAGTAGCTTTTTTTATCTTTATGCGACCGTGAATAATTCACATCTGAGTAGGAGTTTACATCTCTGCCTACTTGTTAGTAATTATTAGACATTTCTCGATGTTGCATGGATTAACGGAGGAAAAGAATGAGGGAGTTATATGCATTCCCTTTCAAGTAATGATGTCTCCATCAATATTTATGCAATGTCTTTAGTAGATTTCTTATCTTTAGGCGACCTTGCATATTTCCTATTTGAGTAGAAATCACATTCATGCCTATATGTTGGTAAGTATTACGCCTTTCCCGATGATTCTTCGACATGATAAGGAGTTTCAATATATTTGTTGGTCCCCATACTTCTGTCATTAGATATGCTCTTAATTGATGAAGTATAGTCTTGAACCATAAGCTATCTTCGAGAGCGACATAAAACATTTCTTTAACAATTTTTTCTTCAGGATACTATCACATAATTTGTCAGAAAATTTCCAAAGGTAGGGAGAGATTGAACTTGTAGATATGGATCCTCTTGATGATTCCATCAAGTGGAAGAAGTCTTCCTACATACCATGCTAAATGGAAACATTGCATTCCAAATTTCAAACCTCCAGGCGTAGAGACCACCCAAGCGTAACTAACACTTCCTTTTTCGAGCCCCCTTCCCACAAGGTACACTCATAGAGTCCTAGAAAGGGAGAGTTTCAATTCCAATCACGAGCCTTAGACTCGGGCTATGAAATCCCTCGGGCAAATAGGAAGCATCATCCATACGATGGGGGACCTCTACCTCCAATGAGAGATGGGCATACCCTCTTTAATTTGGATAGAGATGCATTTCCCAAAGCAAATCCTTGAACAAGGCAACCGAGGGACCTCTTGAAATAGAGAGCATAAGGGATGCCCCATGGGCAGACTCTCACATGCCAACACTTGAAAAACTAATCTCTTTGTCAACCGTGCCTTGATACCATGTTGAGGAATAATGATAAATTACAATGTTACAGAGGAACCCTGCCTAAACATAAAACCCATTTATTTACGAGGAAAACCTCGAGAGAGGAAACAACCACGAGGACAATCACTAACCCCAATCTCTCGTACACGTATTAATATTAGGTATTTTTTTACCATGAATAAAATATGGGGATGAGTACAAAAAACGGAGACATGTATATGATCCCTCACCCAAAGATTTGTTTACCTATTTATTCATATTATATTAACCTTGACAAGAGGAAAGGAGGCTTGTTGTCAAGAAGTTCTATTAGTAACCTGTTTATCAGATAATTTGTTGTAGAAAGGGCATAATCTCAAAAATGTTTTGGTAGAGAAGAGTGATGAACGAAGATTAGAGCAATATCAACAATGTATAGTATTTCTATTTTGGGATATTTATGCCCATAACCCTAATTACCTAAGGAACCCTCGATAATTCATAATTACACGAGGAACCTCGAATACTCACTCCGTCTCACACCCATAAACCCCCGTTAAGTTGGTCCAATAATCCAACCACTCATGTGAGCTAACCTAACCATACCACATCCAAGGGTTGTCATTAATGATTTTTATATTTTTTAATCAAGAGCACCCTCCTCTTCTTTCTCTTCCTCCTCCCTCCCCCTCCTCTCCTCCTGCAGCAATAGCAACATCGACTCCTCCCGTTCTCCACCGTCGTCCCTCATTTGCCTCGCCCTCCTCCGATGCCCCTTCTCTAGCCTCACCCTCACGCGGGGACCCTCCTCCAGACTGCCCCCTCCTCCGCCTCGCCCTCCTCCGACGCTCTCTTCTCCAGCCCCCTACGGGGCTCCGTCGCCCCTTCTAAGCCCTCCTCCAGCCCTCGACGTGGCTCCGCCCCCACTCCGTTGATCCCTTTAGACCCCCTACGTTGCTCCCTTGATGCGGCTCCACTGCCCCGTCTAACCCTCGACTTCACCCCCCCATCCCACGCGCCCCCTCAAGCCCTCAATGCGGCTCTGCCGCCTCCTCCATTGCTCCCTCGACATGGCTCCGCCCCCACCCCCTCCATCCCTCGATGCCGTCCCCTCCAGCCCACGCACTCCCTCTAGCCCTTGATGCGGCTCTGTCGTCCCCTCCGTTGCTCCCTCGACGTGGCTCCGCTGCCCCTCCAATCCTCGACGGCTCTGCCGCCCTTTCCGTTGCCCCCTCCGTTGCTCCCTCGACACGTCTCTGTCGCCCCCTCTAGCTCTCGACGTCGCCCCTTCCAGCCCTCGACGTGGCTCTGTCACCCCCTCTGTTGTTCCCTCCACACGATGTAGTTGGATGTGCAAGCTTGATGAAGAGGTCATGTGTGGTGAAGTTTTAGAGAATGGCATCAATTTAAAATAAAGTGAAGTTAAAGGATGTAATACTTAATATTTGATGGAATGCGTCATGGTTAACGACAAAAATGAATGGAGACACATGGTTATATCATGTAAGAGTTAAGCATTATTCGGGGTTCTGTGTAATTATGAATTATCGAGGGTTTCTGGGGTAATAACAAAACTACTTAGGGTTATAGGTGTAAATATCCCTTTTATTTTCACAACTTTATTTGCTCGTATAATGGGGACAAGATAGTATATGTTGGATGCTAACGTTTGAAAGGTAGTTCGTAGAGAAAGAAATCTCCCATTATTTGGGTAATACCTTTTTATTTTTCCATTAAATTGTTGTTCAACTAGAGCTTGCAAATATAGAAAAACAGAAGCAAGAGATTTATGAGCAATGAGATAGAGCAAATAAACTTGAAAGATCATCAAAGAAGATAACAAAATGGCGAGGATGCATGAAAAGGAGATTATTCCCAAAATCACTAAAAATCAAATCTAAAGAAAACTTGCTTCTTGTCCCGGTATCAAGTAATTGCAATCGTGAGGCTTTTCCCGAGGAACAAGAGTTACATTTATTTTTTTAAAAAAGTGGATGTTGTGCAATCATCAACCGTCAATTCATGCGCATGCAGCTTCTAAAGATATTGAACCTCAATTGGTGAATAAACAACTCTATTTTTCCTTCCAACATGGTATCAGAGCGGTGCTAGACCGGAGCTCGGGTATCCAAAACCCTAGACCCCACCTTCCAACCCCATGCCCACGCGCCTCCGCGCCGTCCCAGCGCGCTTCCGTGTGCCTGCATCTTCTAGCGTGCCCGTGCCGCCCCCAACGCCTGCGCCTCCCAGGGCACCTGCGACGCCTGCACACTGCTCATGCGCATAGCCTCCGTGCGCAGCCTTCGCGTGTAGCTACGTGCGACATTACTTGCACGCTGACGTCGGTCCTCTCCTCTGGTTGATGGATTTGAGTGCATAAATCTACATATACATTCAAATCCACATGTCTGTGTAGACATTCACTTGTTGGTCTTCATAAGTTCTAGTCTTCTACCTCCGGCATCATATCTGAAAACAAAGTAGATGTACCCGCCACATGCGCTTTCAGAGGTCCAACGCCTATTTTCAAAATGGACGGGACAAACTATGAGCTATGCAGTTCATGAGCCTTATGAAGTCAAATAGTAAGAAACATATTCTTACCGAGGAGGAGCCGGTGTAGAAGACTGGAGTAAATACCTCATGGGACGTGGACGACGCATGCCAAAGTATGGCTCTTTGGTATATTGACGGTTGAAATCGCCAATGACGTACTACATCAGCCTATATGTGGGATATCCTCGCAGCAACATATTCTCATGCGAGGAATGAGATGAAGATCCTCCAACTCCATCATGATATATTCAATATCAAGCAGAATGGACAGCCCTTGTATTCGCTGTATACATCCTTGAGAATGATGTTGGAGAAGCTACACAGTTTCATGCCTCTCACTGCCACCCTCAGCAACAAAAGACATATAGGAATGCTACCATGGTTGGTGTATTTCTAGTTGCTCTTGCTCTGAATACGGTGATGCTTGCTCCCAGATCCTCGCAAACGCTACAATTCCTCCCATGGGGGAAGCCTTCCACGTGCTTAGCAGGATCACTGTTCTGTCTACTACTAGTGGTCAGACTTCCTCAATAATGGCAGCCTCCCGAGGTAGAGGAGGCTCGTCTACTTCCCGTGGATGTAGACCCCGTGGTAGAGGGGGTCAAATCCGTCAGCCCTGCACGTTTTGTCATCGTCCTGGCCATTCAGAGGATACATGCTATTCCAAGCATGAGTTTCCTCCATTGGCCCGAGTAGCAGAACACGTTGAGTCTCTAGCAGTTCCTACTTCAGATCAGTGGTTTGATGACCTCGTTGCCATACTGAGGGAAATTATGCCTCCTTCCACTTCACCATCTCTAGAAGGCCATTCAGATGTTGCAACCTCTTCTTCTGCTAGTACCTTTGCTACAGCTAGCACCTCAGGTACTTATGCTTTTACATCTTGTCATGGATCTAAGATTACAGAGGGGATTATGGACTCCAGTGCGATACATCATCTATGTGGAGACAGACAACAACTTACGTCATATAGACAGGTTCCTCCAGGGAGAATAGTTGCGATAGCTGATGGGACTCATTCCCCAATCACAGGATATGGAGAGATCACTTTGACGCCCTCTATGCATCTACAGGGTGCTACATGCTCCTGATTTCTCTATGAACTTGCTCTCTATTAGTCATATTACAAAGAATTTGCACTCTCGATCTATTTTTGACCCATCGTCTCTTGTTTTTCAGGACATTCTTACGGGCAAAGTGATTGGGTGTGGCCGTGAGCAGGGAAACCTTTATCACCTGGTTCAGACTCCCTATGCGGGCGTATCTTCTCATTCGTCTGGATCGATCTCTTCGTTCACTTGGCACCTTCGATTTGGTCATCTACCTCTTCAGAAAATGTGTCACATGTTGCTACAGATTCCACCTGGTTCTTCCTTCCAGTGCGGGGTATGTCAGTTGGGAAAGCATCATCATTCTGCTTTTCCTAGTCGTTAGAGTCAGAGCAGTAGCTCCCTTTTTGAGTTATTTCATGTAGACATTTGGGGTTCGAGTCGTGTTCCTGATTACCAGGGACAGATTTTATCTTGTGACTGTAGATGATTTTTCTCGGCTGTCATGGATGTTTTGAAAAATAAATCTGAAGCAGGGGATGTGATCAAAACTTTATTAATGAAATGCAAAATATTTCTCTACTTCTGTGAAATTTGTGCGAACTGACAATTCTTTGGAATTCTGTACTCGTGCTCTATCCCATTTTTTTCATCTCATGGGATTATTAATCAAATATCTTGTGCTTACACTTCTCAACAAAATGGGGTTGCTGAGAGAAAGCATCGTCATCTTCTCGATGTTACTCGGACTCCTCATTCAGAGTCGTGCCCCACATTCTTTTTGGGGTGATGTGGTTCTTATAGCATGCTATTTGGTTAATCGTATGCCATCGTCTTTCTTGGGTGAGAAAATCCCTTTCTCCATAGCTTTCCTTGAGAAGGAGTTATTCTCACTCACTCCTCGTATGTTCGGCTCTGTTGTGTTTGTTCACCAGTTGATTCCAGGTTTGACAAGCTCTCTCCTAGAGCTGTCAATGCGTATTTATTCGGTACTCCAGAACCCAAAAGGGATATCAGTGTTATGATCATTTGTGTAGAAAATACTATATCAGTGCTAATGTTACATTTTTTGAGTCTGTGATGTATTTCTTTCCTACATGTGACAGGTTGACTTCATCAGACTCAAATGATTAATTTTACATGCCACCCCCTCCTACAAGTTATTCACCACCTCCTGTACCTGTGGTCCCACCACCGCCATCACCTCCACCACCATCACCACCTCCACTCCCTCTACTACCCAGTCGAATGTGGCAACTGTTCCACCATTACCTAAATTCTATACCCGTCGGCCTACTTCTGCTCATGGTCATCACACGTCATCCAGTATGCCCCAGGTTTGTTTTGATAACATGATTTCTAATGATGGTTCTGAAGATATATCTGTATTTCTTTGCTACAGGTGACAGGTTGACTTCATCAGACTCAGATGATGATTTTTACATGCCACCCCCACCTACGAGTTATTCACTACCTCCTCTTGTACTTGTGGTCCCACCACCGCCACCACCTCCACCACCACCACCACCTCCTCCACCCCCTCTATTGCCCAGTCGAATGTGGCAACTGTTCCATCATTACCTAAATTCTATACCCGTCGGCCTGCTTCTGCTCATGGTCATCGCCCGTCATCCAGTATGCCCCATATTTGTTTTGATAACATGATTTCTAATGATGGGTTTGAAGATATATCTGTACAGGAATCCTTGCAGGAGAATAGCCAACAGATGGAGGAGGTTCCTATTGACCTGGATATTCCTATTGCAGTTCGCAAGCAGAAGCGGTCTTATGCTTCTTACCCCTCTACTTCTCAGGTTACCTTTCATCGCCTAACTGGGGACTTTCAGAGATTTGCAGTAGCTTTATCTGCCGTGGAAGTACCATGGAATTATCAGGAGGCATTAAAGGATAGTTGCTGACGTTTGGCTATGGAGGAAGAAATGGTTGCGTTGCAGTCACATGGTACATGGAGGTTTGGTGTTTGCTCCTCCTGGGACGTCTGTAGTCAGTTGCAAATGGGTATTTACTGTTAAACATCATGCAGATGACAACCTTGATCGCAACAAGGCAAGGTTAGTGGCACATGACTTTACTCAGGCCTACTGCGTGGATTACTTGGACACTTTTCTTTAGTGGCTCGTCACTCTACACCATAGAAGGCCGTATCGACGATATATCGGTGATATATCGTCGATATATTGGTTTCGACAGGGTAGGGGTATCGAAATCACCTAGTATATCCTTTTACAGGGATATCGGTGATAGATCATCGATATATTGACGATATATCACCATATCGGCTCGTATCGGTTAAAAATGACTGGATTCGGTATAAAAAATCTTGGATATCAATCGATATCGTCGATATTTCATCGATATCTCTATATATCAATGCTATTATTCATACAAGATTGATTACACTACTTATCTAACTGCACCCATTATTAAAACACATATCTAGCTACACCTAGTACTAAAACACACAATGGTTTATATATATATTTTGTTTTTGGTTGGGGGCGCTGCCCCCGCACCTTCGCAAGGAGGGGGGACAATCTGGGCTCCCCAGCCCCCTAGGCTCGCTGATCGGGCAACGAGACCCTCGTACTGGTAGGGTATGGTGCGACAGGAGGGTGCATACAATGGTTCTTCAACTTGGAGTATATTTGCAAGTTATTTCATGTTGTAAGACTTGAATGAAATCCATTTCTAATATCTATAAGTCAATTCCTAAAAAAAATATTTATAAGTCAAAAATCAACATTAATATCGATATGTTCGAAATGATCGATATATGCGATATAAGCTTCATAGATGACCGATATATGTGATCTAAGAGTATATTTGTAAGTTATTTAGTGATCTAAGAACTTGTATGAACTCTATTTAAATATATATAGGTCAACAACTAACAGTACCAACGATATGTTCGATATGACCGATATGTGCAATATAAGGATCATAGTCTTCACAAATGATCTATATGTGTCATCTAAGTGTATATTTGTAAGTTATTTAATGTTATAAGAACTTGAATGGAAATCCATTTCCAATATCTATAGGTCAGGAATAAACATTACCAACGATATGTTCGATATGACCGATATATGTGATATATGGGCAATAAATGATTGATATGTGTGACACAAGTGTGTATTTGTAAGTTATTTGTTGTTTTAATATCTTGGATGATCTTAATTTCTGAAAAAACAACAAAAAATGGCCTTTTTGATCCATTTCCGACATTTCCACCGATATCGTTGATATATCCCGATATATCCATTTCCAGGCGGGCCAAAACGATATCGATATCGATACGGCCTTCCTTTTTCTGCACTACATATCCTACTTTCAGTAGTAGTGGTACGTGATTGGCCTTTATTTCAGTTGGATGTTAAAAATGTATTTATGTATGGAGATCTACAAGAAGAAGTTTACATATGCAGTAGCCTCCGGGGTTTGCTGCTGAGGGGGAGTGTCAGCAGGTCTGTAAACTCCATACGACGATATATGGCCTTAAACAAAGTCCAAGGGCATGGTTTCAGAAGCTCTCTGATTTGATTGAGAAACAATGGTTTAAGAGGTCTAATGCAGACCATTCACTTTTTGTGCAGAGGATACTTAGAGGTACTATTGTCATAATGGTCTATGTTGATGATATTCTTGTTATAGGAGATGATATGGAGGGGATAAAGATGGCAAAAGAGTTTCTAGACCGTCAGTTTGTTACTAAGGATCGGGACACTCTAAGGTATTTCTTAGGGTTGGAATTTGCTAGGAATACGCAAGTTCTTGTGATGACCCAAAGAAAATATGTTACTGGTAATGCTTGTTGAGACGAGCATGATTGGGTGTCGACCCTCTACTAATCCTATGAATCCTAGCATAAAATTATATGATGATGATACATATGAAGTTGATAAGAGGAGATATAGAGAGGCGGTGGGAAAGCTTCTGTATGTTACTATTACCGGACCGTATATCTCTTTTGCAGCGAGTCGAGTGAATCAGTTCATGGAGCAATCTCGGCAAGTACATATGGATGCTATATACATGATATTGAGATATCTAAAATCTTCTCCAAGTGCAGGATTACTTTTCAAGAAAGGAGCAACTCTCTCTGTATCTGCATGTGCTGATGCTGACTATGCAGGGTGTGTTCTAAGGATAGGAAATCCACTTTGAGATTTACAGTATTTGTTGGCAGTTCTCTTGTTTCTTGAAAAAGCAAGAAACATATAGTTGTTGCCAGACCAAGTGCCGAATCTGAGTATAGAGCTATGGGGAAAGCAAGTGCAGAAATGATGTGGGTTCGAGCAGGGTTAGCAGATTTGCATTTAGATGTTCCTCTATCCATGCAGTTATAATGTGATAATCATGCTACTTATTCATTGTAAACAACCCCGCATTCCATGAGAGAACAAAACATATTGAGATAGACTGCCATTATACTAGAGATATGATCCATAACGGTTTGATTTCTACCTATCATGTTAGTTCAAGAGAGCAAACAACAGATATCTTTACCAAGGCATTACTCAGGAGGCCATTTCAGAAGCATTCGTCCAAGCTGAGCATGATTGACATCTATGCTCCATCTTGAGGGCGAGTGTAGAGATATTTCTATGTTTCTATGTATCTGTTCGGTATATTACTTCTTTATGTCTATCGTATGTAATTTACTCATAAATCTCTCCTCTATATAAGAGAGCCTAGGGTTCCTGGAATAAACAACTCCATTTTTCCTTCCAACAAATATTAAGCTAAATAAAGACCAACATTAAGGCGTCTCACAGACAACGAAGAATACTAACCTCTACCCAAACAACATAAGTGACATTGGTTTTTTCCTAGTAAACTTGGTCGTGGGCTTCAATATTCATACATGGTCAGTCAAAGACTAAAAACCGAGGATTGTCTCACCCAGATGAGATGCACAGATCGCTGGAGGCACTTGAGTGTGTATTCGTTGGGGCATGGATGTCTTGCCTCGTCTTGACAGCATACCTAGTGCCTTGAGGGGTTTTTTCAAGCCATGTTGACAATATCTTGTCTGAAAGCTTGGGATAGCTACATAGGCAGTTTTCTATGATAAGTCTGCTAAAAATTATCTAATACAAACAAGCAGGTTCAGGTGCGCTTATATATTGAGCTACATAAAGTTTCTCAAACAGAGACCGAACATATGACTTTCCCAACGTAGAATTTAGATCTCAATTTAATTGCCATGTTATACGATCTCTTTAGTTTGCAATTTAGAACTTAATTAATATATTTTTCTCCTCCAAAGCTGTTCACCTTGAACTTAAGTTCATTTCTTCTGTCAGATTGATGAACTGGTTGTTCATGCCTTCGAACATGGAATGAAGTGTGAAATCGGAAACCGCGATGTAGAATCATTTGTAGATGTCTTGTTTAATATATGCTCCAATTTGAAGGTAAGATATTCTGAAAATTACTATTCTAGTTATTTGTTATTTTTGAAGCATTTTCTTCTTTTCCCCTTCAAACAGCCATGGGTTTCCAGATTTAAGAAGGCATTTGCTGGTTCATCAATTGAGTCTAATAGCCAAATTGAGCAATCTCCAGGCAGAGCTGTTCCAAATACCAGTGAAGGATGTCCTGCAGTCAATTGTTTGAAAGAAGCAAAGGGTGATGAGTTGATACTCTCCCCCTCCCCTTTGGTGTCATTGCCGGCTGGATCTTGTACCATAGAATGTGGGAAACAACTGTTCCTCCTAACACCATTGCCTAAAACCAAAACTGCTTCGTCTAAACTAAAGATGGCCACTAAATCCATTTCCCAGTGTACTTCTGGTTTGCTGGCAACTACACATGTTTATAAAGATAGGGCAAATACCATTGATGTGAAGCTGAATCTAACAGATCTAAGCTCTCAAGCTATCGAAGGTGGACTTGTGCTCGACTTAAGACATTCATCACCCTTGAATGTTGCAAAGAACAAGGGACAAGACTGTCCTTTAAATAGTTTGACTCCATACCCAAAATCATCTCTTAGGAATTGTGTTCCTCTGAATTCTATCATGGAAGCTTTTTGCGAAGAACAGAAAAGCAGCAAATCTATTTGCAGTTCTTATGACAGTGTACCTCTTTTGGATGATTCTAGTTGTAAGGAGATTTCAAAAGGTGTAGAATTAAAGTGCACAGGTCTATATGGGTTTGATTTTCCGGCAGCACCAACTGCCAGGAGGCAGGATATTACTGAAACATTAGAATGGTTTTTGTCACCTCCAAAAACTTGTGTTCCCTTGGAACCACCAGGTACAACATTGCTCTCCTGATTGTGTGTGAAGTAGATCAAACATAATAAGCAAAATGTTGTATTGCTGAAATTTCTTAATTCACTGCATTATGCCAAAGATTGTACTTATCCATCATTTGCCACTGACTGAATGGTTCCAGGATTAGATTGCAAGAATGTAAAAACTGTGGAAAGTACTCCAATGTGGAATGGCCTGGAAAGCACCATCCAGAAGGGAAGAAAGGGTGAAACCACGCTGAAGAAGGAGCTCTGGACCAAATTTCAAGCAGTATCAGGTCCTAATCTACGACTGGGAGCTTCCGTCTTTCACAACAAAGGTAATAAAGGATTTCTGGACATGCTTGAAGAGGCCTGCAGTGACACGCGTTGCGTCGATTCTTGAGATTTCTGCAAGAAATCTGGTATCCTTCTCGTGGAATTCACAAGTATGATGTCAAAAGCACAAGGGAGCAATCGTCCCCGTTTCCTGCAGCCTAGTGGAACTCCTCCTTAGGCCTCTTTCTGCGGCAACTCATGGCTTTAACCTAACTATTGCCCGGAACTAAAATTGACACTTGGGATGGTCCAGCCTGTATTCATGTAAAGGGCATCTGATTGGAATCTGATCAAATTGCTATTGCTTCTTTATCGATGGATGTTTTCTGTCCCTATCTCAAGGTATAAGAGAATCTTATGAGTCCATCTTCTATGAAAAATTAATTACATCTTATGAGTATTACTTGGCAAATAAGCTCTGGATGCGCTTTTAAACAGGCTATCTTGCATTATCGACTATGTATAGAAATATGCACGTGATACTCTGGTTTGGAGTACAGACTTGTCATTATAATTTCAGAAAAGTGTAGGCAATGGCTTCTATAAAATCTTTTGTCATCTTATACGTTCGTTCTTACCATGTGGGAAAGAAATTTGTGGTAATGATATTATAAATATTTTGCACTTATTGTCGATAGGGTATAATATATTCACATCGCTTTCATAACCTTGTATTGCTTAGAAGAAAAAGGTCGTCTCTTTTTTAAAAAGATCAGTTTCCTTCCTCTAAAATGAAGCAAGAAACCCAATGAACCCTAAGTTTCTATCAAAGATAACGTTTTAGTACATGCCATAGTGTTTTTTGTACATAGGGACATATCCCCTGACCAAAATGTGACCCAAACCTATAATTAAACAAAAGACAATGCTGTTATTTGCGGTTAAAATTTTGTCAATCGTCCTTGGGACAACACAACTCTTAGCACCCTGTGAATAGTAAACTGTGAGTTTACGGTCTATTTGGTTGCTGGGTTAGGTTGGGTTGAGATAACCCTGTCTGTAAGGAGGGTTGGAAGGAGGGGTACAGTAGTGTATCCCAACCTAACCCTGCAACCAAACGAACCCTTAGCGTCCCTCCAACACTGCCTTTCTTGAGTGGATGTATGTATTTCATTTTTCCTGCCGGAAAGAACGAGAAAGTAGGGCCTGCCAACATAGGAAACTAATTGAAGACAAACAAAAGTAAAAATAGAAATATAGGTCATTAAGTATCAAACCAGAGAAAATTATTTAGCTCCTCGAGTAACCCCTCATATGCAATTTCGTGCTTTTTTAGGCTCTTTTATATCGTTCTTTCCACATAAACCACCAACTTGATGTAATCTTGGCTTTTAATTTCTAAAAGTCATCTGTTTTGGTCATTTTTATTAATATGAAAGAAGGATGAATGGGGAGAACATTACATGGGAAGCATCAACTGCAGGAAGATGCCTTTAACAAAGCTGCATTTACATAATATCTGATCACAAAATTACGCCTCCTCACAAGAAAAAAACATGATTTGCTGATTGGATTTACTGACGGAAAATCATATCATGGGGTTCGTGTTTATTTTTGAATAGTAACAGAAGAAAACAGAAAACTCTTTGATGAATAGGAACTTGGCATTCTTATTTTTATGAAAAATTAGATATCTAACCCTCATATTTGAAAACTGTATACAAGATTTTGTTTAAGTTTGGAATTTTTCTCTCCTTTTCCATGGGAAAATTTATAATATCTTCTTCTTCACTCGACATGTTGATGTTCAAATTTTCCTTCAGCTTATAAACTTGACCCCATATTCAAACTAAAACTCTGATTTTCAAACTAGATATTGGTGCCCTAAACTTTTGAAGGCCTTTTTTTCCCATGTTTTTCTTACTCCTACTAAAGGCCACAAATATGAAAATTCATCCTTCAAGCATGGATGACCGTCAATGTTATAAAGTCAGAGGAGGGTATCTGTTTAACCTCATAGTAGGAGGCGCAAATAATTTGGCGTGGCAGTTCTCTCCCCCCCCCCCCCCCCCCCCCCCCCCCAATATCTTCGATATATTTTTTCAATGCCACATGATTCTTCTCTGGGTGTTTAGGTTTCCATTCAATAAGAAGTTTCTCTTTATCTTGTCAATTTTTTTGATGACATATATACACAATTTTTGGGAAATCAAAGTACTCATGGTGCATATAATCTAGGAGGCCATGAAGTAACATTTGATTTCATGCTAAATGATTTTAAAAAACTCAATAATAAATCTATCTAGGCTAGGGGCCTTGCAAGGTTTGAAACTATTTAAGGTTTCTTCTAACTATGAGAAAGCCTAGAGTGGATTTTCTATTTACCTAAACAAATGTTCTCTTAGGCCCTGTTTTGAGGGGAGGAGTTTACCCCCCACCCCCACCCCCCACCCTTCTCCCTCCCATGTGGACCCCACTTTTTCTCCTTTTTTTAAAAAAATAAATAAATCAATTCTCCATCATTAATTCCATCAAAAAATAATATATTATACCATCATATCATATAAAAATTATAAACTACTCCACTTCTACTCACTTTTCCAAATTTCAATACAATCACATCATAATAACTATATATTTTTTCAAACTTCAATACAATCATATCACAACAAATCCACTTTAAAACCACACCCAGTTTAACCTCTATCCAAATACCAAAACACAAAAACGGGTTATCCTCTACCAGTTTAACACGCCCCAACCCGCGTACCAAATGCACCCTTAGAGTGTACCATAGAAGTTCCCTCCCTCGGTCAGCATATAGTTTTTTTGTAACAATTGAGGGTGATCATTGCACCTTAGTTTGTAGCAACCTTGCATTTTCATCTCCCTCCTTGGGCCATTTTATCTTAGCTCTATGATTCCAAATCTCAAATCGATCCTACCTAATATCCTCAAGTTCTAAGTATGGCGTTTAAGTGTTCCACCTCATCCACTTGATTCGGGTTGAGGTTTTTTTAACCTCAAAGATAAAGCTCGTAAGACTTTGTTTTTCATGCTAAATTGGAGGTATGAATTCTTTTCTCCATACTTTTTCACTATCTTTTATTTTTGATACCCAAGTGTAAAAGGTTATCACATGTGATATTTTTAGCCAAGATATTTCTAAATAGGTCACCAAATGATTCATTTTTGAACTAAAACCTTTCCATCCAAAAAAACAATGAGGATGAGGTCTAAAATGTTGAGCTCTCATGATGAGAGGATTGTAGTCAGAGAATGTATTAGGGATAGTTTTCGTAAAAATGTTGGGAAAAATCCTTAAATAGGAGGGATAAGTTATAGACCTATCAAGTTTTTACCTAGCAACCTCGAGAGATATCACTAAATTAGGTAAAAAAGTAGCCTCATGGTTTGGAATATCATATAAACCCTTTGATTCAATCGAATTATTAACATCAATACAATGCCCGTTTAATGATGTGCCTAATAAGCAGTCAGATGTTTTCCTAATTAGGTTAAAATCTCCTATGGGAATGATCGGAAATTGGTACGGCATTGAGGACCATTCAAGAAACATAATAAGTCCTGCTTCCCGGAGGTGACAGAGAAGATTTTCTTGTAATGCCAAAATGTTAATCTCGTTGGCTCGTTTAAGCTCCTTGACTCCAAAGATTTTTCAACCCCTACCCCACAAGTCTCTAATGTTCCAATAAAGATATTTGAGATCCATTTTAAAAACATGAAGAAGAATTCAGAGCCTAGGATTGAACTCGGGGTCATCACAATTCTTTATTAAAATCAACATCATATTTTTTATAGTCTAAATCTGTTCACATGATATCGTAATTGTTTTTGGTAAATCCATAAGTATTTAGGGAACTCAAACTCATTTTCAATATCACAGTTAAGGAGACGAAGACCAGTTCCATTTATTTGAAAAAAATGCAATCATACGAGTAATTCTAAGATTGTCAAGTTACGTCACTGAAAACTTCTTCTTGAGGAGAGAACGAGAAAGAACGAGAGAAGGGGATAAGATAGTGGTAGATCGTGAAGGGGGAGCTCCTGTAGAGCGTGTTTCCAGATCGGTGCGTTTCCCCTCCCTATGGGGAGGTTTATATAGGACGTATGCCCTCGTCACGTCTGCCCCCATTCCCACGCCCTTGCAGTTAGGGTTTCTGAGAGACCCGACCCTCGTGCAACCGTCGACAGCGGTGATTTCGACCACTCGATCATTCTGCGAGAATCGGTCTAACATCTCCCACTTGATCGAAATGGTCAAAACATATATGCTCCAACTATTCGTGTAGAATATACATGAAGATTTATCCTATGAGGATCATTATCTATGAAACCCTTCCTTGACTCAAGCATTCCTGAGTCCCATTAAACCAATATGTTTAATGTATGTTCCTGCAACTATTCTTTTTGTTAGGGAATCGACCAACATGTCAATGGTAGGTATGTATGTTACCATGATTTCTTGCTTTCCCACTATATCTTGTATATAGTGATATTGAATCTCAATGTGTTTTCCTTTAGAACTATTAGCCCCACTATTAATCAAGCTTATCGCAGCTTGATTGTCACAATACATTTCAATTGGCCCTTTGATCAATTTGAGGCTCAGATTCTCTAAAAAACATATGATCCACACAACATGAGTGGTGGTCATGCTACATGCAATGTACTCAGCCTCCTGTGTATGTCGAGATACACATCTTTGTTTCTTGCTACCCCAAGAAACAACTGCACCACCAAACATGAACATGTAACTCAATGTAGATTTTCTATCATCCACATCCCCTCCGAAATCGGCATCGGAGTATCCTACCATTTCAAGATTTTATGCTTGATACACAAGTTTCAGATGTATCATCCTTTTCAGATATCGAAGAATCCTCTTTACGGCTTCCCAATGTGCTGGACCTGGATTGCTTTGATATCTACTCTCACTAAGCTTACCGGATAAGCTAAATCAGGTCGAGTACACATCATTACATACATTAGACTTCCCACCGCTTGTGCATATGGTACATCTAAAGATTTCTGCCCCTTTCCGGAACACTTACTCTTACCGAGTCTCTTTCCCATCACAAGTGGTGTTGGAGCTGGAGTGCTACTTTGCATTCCAAGTCTCCTTAATATAGTATGCAAATATCTTTCTTGACTAAGGCTCAATGTCCTTGACTCCCCGTCTCTTATTATTTGAATTCCAAGAACATAGGATGCTTCACTCATGTCCTTCATCTCAAATTCATTGCTCAATTTTTGTTTGATTTCATTGAGAATTTGTATGTCATTACCTGCAAGCAGAATGTCATCCCCATACAATGACATGATTGCAAACCTGCTCTCACTCTTCATGACATACATACAGTAATCCAATTTATTTGAAACAAATCCAAATCGGATAACTTTCTCATGAAATTTGAGATACCATTGTCGTGAAGAATTCTTCAAGCCATATAATGACTTTCTTAACTTGTAAATCTTTTCTCCTGACCTTCAACCTGAGAGCCATCAGGTTGTCGCATATAAATCTCTTCCTATAATTCTCCATTAAGGAAGGCCTTCTTCACATTCATTTGGAACAATTCCAAATCCATATATCCGACTATTGCTAAGATCATCCGAATAGATGCAAACATAGCCACTGGAGAGTAGGTTTCCTGCAATATAACCCTCGACAACTAATCTGGCTTTGTATTTATCAACAATAGCATCGACTTGGTACTTCTTTTTGAATACCCATTTACATCCTACGGATTGCCTGCCTTCTAACAAATCACATCATTCCCAAACACTGTTTTGCTCGATTGATTCCAACTCATCTCTCATGGCGGCCGACCGTGATTCTGACTCAGACGAAGCCATAACTTCATCAAAGGATATGCGATCTGTACAATCCGCAACATCCTCATCCATAGTGTAGCACGACGTCTTGCCTTTATAGAAATGATAATCTTCCATCCATGCGGGCCGTGTTCTGGGTCTCTTGTTGCCGATTATACTCGTGGTTTTGTGGGTCCACCATTTCCTCTAAATGATCATCATGTTTCATAGGTTCATTCTCAATATTTGGATGATCAATATCATATTCAAGTTCTTGTCTAATGCTCAAGTCGTCTTCATTGTCTTGTAGGACAATCAGAGGACCTGATTCCTCTACTTCATGTTCCTTTTCTTGATGAATTTCAAGGAAAGTAGCATCACGACTTTCGATCAGACCTTTAGTTTCATGGAAGAACCTATATCCTTTAGAATTCTCACTATAGACAAAAAGCTTGCACTTTAATGTCCTAGAGTCTAGTTTGTCCCTAAGATGACTCGGTATCAGAACATGCACAACACATCTCCATTTCCGGAGATGTCCCAACTCGGGCCTTCTGCCATTCCATATTTCATATGGCGTTGATTCTACGAATTTGGTGGGAATCCTATTCTGTATATATTTTGCAGTCAACACTGCCTCTCCCCAGAATTTCTTGGAAAGTCCTGGATGTAAAAGCATACACCTTACTGCATTCTTCAATGTTTGATTTTTTCTTTCTGCTACACCATTTTACTGTGGTGTATAGGGCATTGTAGTCTGCCTGAATGCAGTAATCATCAAATTCCTGTGAGGTATATTCCCTACCTCTATCTGTCCTAAGAGCATTGATTGGTTTCTCCAATCTTGTCTCCACTTCCATCTTATATCCCTTAAATGTTTCAAGTGCTTCCGACTTTCTTCCTAAGAGATAGACAGAGGAGAACTTTGAGTAATCATCAATGAATGTTATAAAGTATTCCTTATTTCTATATGTGTTAACGCTCAGTGGTCCACATATGTCTGAATGGATAAAACCTAGTATCTCTGTTGATTGAATTCTGGTTGAGAAGGGACTTCTCGTCATTTTACCGGTCAGACAGTGTTCATAGGGCAATGTCCTTGCACCCGTGATCTTAGGCAAAAGATTTTTCTTAATCATTTGATCTATCTTAGAATTTCTTGGATGACCCAGTCTCAAGTACCACAAGTCATAGACAGACAAACAACACAAGGAATACTCAGAAGAGATATTCATTGATTAACTAGAGTTTATTACAGGAACACAGAACAGGTCATGTCCGGGCACAAAGTTTTCCATCGCATAGACCTTCTTATCTTGTCTATAAATACACGTTCATTATAAAAGTAGACTTCGAAATCCTTCTTGAGCAGCACTGGGACAGAGATCAGGTTCCGACGTATCCCTGGGACATATAGTACATCATTCAATACCATAATGCTATCGTCCAGGTCAAGTCTGTACGTCCCAACACCTTCCACGTCCAGGTAGGTGTTGTTCCCCCATGAAGATCCTTTGTTCTCCTTTGCTCAACTCCTTGAAGTCCATCATGCCCTCCTTCGTCTTTGTGATGTGTTTGGTTGCTCTAGAGTCGATCCACCATCCGTCACTGCCCGTGACAACGGAGTTGCATTCTACGACAGCCGCGAATTCCATTTTCTTCTTTCCTTTATTTTTAGGCAATTTAGAATTTCTTAACTTCTTCTTGTTGGGGCAACTGACCTTGAAATGGTCATATTTGCCGCAACCGTAGTAAGAACCACGTGGGTATTCCCCACTCTTTCCATTGAAATTCGCCTTGGAGGGGCCTAACCTTTTCTTTGTGTGCATCACATTAGCTTCTTCTTCCTCCTCCTCAACCTCAAAGATCCCGACTTTCAATCTTTGCTTTGAGAGATCTTGTTCAATCGCCAGCTATGCAGGTAGGTTCGTCACACTCTTTATATTGCAGTTCATCCTCAAGGATGTAGTAACAATATTGAATGACGGCGGGAGACTTCCTAAGATGGTTGCTATCTACATCATCTCCGGAATTACGCATTCAACAACCCCAGATCTTTGACCATCACGATCATCTTGTTCACGTGCTCGAGGATGCTTTCAGATTCCTTCATTTTACACGAGTTGTACTTGTGTAGAAGAAGCTGGACGCTCACTTCCGATTTGGAGTGATATTTCTCCTTAACCACAGTCTAGAGCTCATACGATGATTTACAGGTCTCAAAGACCCGAATCAGATTCAACTCCATATGAGTCAGTATAAAACTTCTAACCCTATTATCTGTTTTATCCCACTGTTCGCGGGACCTAATTTCTTCCACATTTGGATTCTCAGATAATGTAGGGTCGGATTTGTCAATTATGGAGTGTATGCTATCGTGTAACAGGCCAAAGTAGATCTTTCTACTCCACAATTCATAATTATTACCGTTAAGGTACTCAGTTTTTCCTACCTCAGTGGCAATAGTCTTGCTTGTCATATTGGAACTAATGAAATACATCTAAGAGTTTATGAGATTGTGTAGTTTAACAGGAATAAATAAGCTTCTAAAACAAGTTAAAAAAAATTAATTGTCATAAAAACACAACTTAGTTTAAACTTTGATTAATAATAAAAAAAGGTTTCAAAATTAACAACATTTTTTTACTATTTGATAATGAATCAAAAAACTAATCAGGATAAAAAATATTAAACAAAAAAAACAATAGAGGTGGTTTCTGGATGCTTTAGTGAACAATATTAACTGCAATGTAAACTTAAAAAAAACTAATTAATCAACAATTCAATATAATATCAAAGGATACAAGTATTATTTGCTAATTAATGCTTATTAAAATTCTAAAAAAACGACAGAAGACAAAAAATATAAATTAGATCGTATATGAATTATTAGAAAAAGGTATAATTAATATGTATAGAAATGGATGCAAACTAACAAAATAATACTTTAATCTCTGCTTTAAACAAAAAAAACTGTTTTGATTCAAGTTTAATGAGTGGCCTAAATTTATCGAAGTTAAGCAACGAGGTTTATACATTTTTTTTATAACTAAGACAATAAGAAATGAAACAAAAACACGCCAATATTATTCTTTATTCTTTTAATGAGAATGACAAAAAACTACCACAAAACTTCGAAAACCTAGGATGTAATCCAAAAATACACAAACAGGGTTGGTGAACTGTTCAACGAATTGGAAAAATGCAGTTAAAAAATCCAGATTTTATATAAAGTAAAAATGCCTCTCAATTTTAGCTCAATACATGATTTGTTTTAAAAAAAGTTAAAG
Organism: Ottelia alismoides; assembly: GCA_037367405.1. Classification (NCBI taxonomy): domain Eukaryota; kingdom Viridiplantae; phylum Streptophyta; class Magnoliopsida; order Alismatales; family Hydrocharitaceae; genus Ottelia; species Ottelia alismoides. The sequence goes on from JAZKJV010011313.1 coordinate 358,322, forward strand.
AAAAAAACCGATGGGCAAAAAAACGTCAAAGCCCTTTTTTTTAAAAAACGAATGGTGCCAAAAAAATAAAAATAAAAAAACGTTGGATATAATTCCGTTTGTTATATCGGATAAGCTTGGAAGGATAATGGATGATTTCTTTTTGATTGGGAATTAAAAACTAGACACACGTTGGATTCTAGTATAAAAAGGTCCTTGTCTGCTGAAGGGGAAAAAAATCGGCTGTTTGATACACGGCTATTGATAAAAAATACACAACTGGCAATTAAAAGAAATGAAACCTGATGTTTTATGGTTTCGGTGAGGCAGCCTCCGTGAAAAAGCAAAAAACAAAGAGGGAGGCGGCACCTCTCTCTCTCTCTCTCTCTCTCTCTCTCTCTCTCGATGCTTGATCGTGCAGGCGACACACTGCAGCAACAAGACGAGGTACGCCTTCTTGCTTCGGCTACGAGAGAGCGAGAGAACGGGGTAGATCGAGAGAGGGATGGATGGGGGGCTCCCGCACTCGAGGCGTTGCCTTGGATGGCTTCTCCTCCCGTCGGGAGGTCTATTTATAGGGCGCGAGCCCTCGAGCCGTCCGCCCCCATCATCCCCGCGCCCACCCGACGTGGCACCGTCGGATCCGGTCATCCCGCAACCGCCGGCCGCGAAACGGCCGGGGTGCGGTTGCTGACCACTTAAAGGTCACTGGCCGGATTTATTCAAACACACACGATGAGGCGTCGATGCGAAGAAGCAAGTGGCGTTCGGGATCGTGAGCTCTGATACTAGTCTAAGATTGTCAAGGTACGTCACTGAAAACTTCTTCTTGAGGAGAGAACGAGAGAAGGGGATGGGATAATGGTAGATCATGAAGGGGGGAGGGGCTCCGTAGAGCGAGTTTCCAGATCGGTGTGTTTGCCCTCCCTATGGGGAGGTTTATATAGGGCGTATGCCCTCACCACTTCCGCCCCCCATTCCCACGCCCCTGTAGTTAGGGTCTCCGAAAGACCCGACCCTCGCGCAACTGTCGACGGCGGTGGTTTTGACCACTCGGTCATTCTGCGAGAATCGTTCTAACAATAATAAAGAGGATTAGGAGGCCACAAAGGGGTACCTGGTTCTGTGGAGCTTTTGGGGTCTGTTTGGTAACTGGATTGAGTTGGGTTGTGATATCCTCGTGTGAATAGTAGCTGTTTGGATGGTTGGAAGGGTTGGAGAGGGTTGGAATGATAAATGCGATGTGATGTCACATTGATTATCTGTTTTAATGATTAGAACATGATTTTTATGTTAACTTTTTATTTAAACATTGTTAAAAAATATTATACCAAAGAAAATGTAGGGTCCATACAAGTAATCCCAACCCAAGAATGCATGGATGGAGCTGAGGGTATCTCAGTATACCTGGATTACCCTGATTCAACTTCGGATATCCCTGTTATCAAGGGTGTAGTGTTGAGAGCTGCCTGGATGTATCCACTACCAGAGAAGGGAGAATATAAAGATGACATTGTATCTGGTAAGGGAAGGCACAATTTTTGCATCCACCGCAATAGGTTCATTATCTTTGTTTTCTGCCTTTGAATGTTCAACAAATGGGCCATGGTGGTTGGGTAATAGTAGGGGTGTTCAAAATTTCAGGGTCAAATGGGTACCCGTCCCAACCCAGCTATTTTGACCCTAATTCTCGGGTACCCATGAAGAAATCTACGGGTCAGGTCCTCATGAGTTCGTTACCCGCTAAACATTCCCGACCCGGTGGAAACCTCACTTGGAAAAGTTGGATACTCGGTCGGGTACCTACCCCACTTGGAAACCTGTCCACCCCAATTTCTTTTTATTCTCAGGCTTGCTTCCAGCCTCGCCTGCCAATGTACCTCTATCTGACTCTCTTGCCCCTGCACCACTGTAGGCAGCCCTCGGAAGAGCCTTGTCACGATGTGGAGTCCAGCAATGGGTAGTCGGTTTTCATCAAATGGGTAGCATTGTTTTAGAGGGAATATAAAAGAGGGGGTATACATAACCCTTTTATAGTCAGTGTAGTCAATTTTCTTCAAATGGGTAGCATAAAAAGTTGCTCAGTTTTGGTATCAAATTGCAAACAAATCCCTTCACTCTTAAGACAAAAAGTAACCCATTCCTTTCTATCTTTCTCTGTCCGATGCGTAAATAGATGTTAAGCAAAATAATTAATCTTAAAAAAATAGATAGAGAACTTAGTACATCATCTCTTGTATACTATTTCACATTTTCACAAACGAGCATCTGACAAAGTCTATCACTGTTATTCATCGATTTTCCTAGTCTTATTGACTAATTCAACGTATAATGTCAATAATTTGGTTATCTAAATATCGCATTTATTAGAACGTGGAGCGGATTCCATCTTAAAATAATATAGACCTAAATACTATATCTTTTCAAGGCATGAAACCGTGCTTTTGAGAGAAGGGGGTCGTTGAAATCCGACAACGAGAAGGTGTTGAATGCCATATTATTAGATGGACCGAACCATAAACTATATTCCACGGGTACCCGCGACCCATTCAAATAATCCGGGTACTCATTAGAATTGGGTACCCGTTATAACGGGTCGGATCGACCTGTGACCCGATAATGATGGGTCGGGGCAGGTTTTTATTGAATAGGTCGGGTACCCGCCCCATGAACACCCCTATGTAATAGCTCCACATTCGAATAAACACACTCCCATGCATTCCCCCTGTGAGCACGCGTTGTCATTTTTATTCCAAATTAAAGTGGACTTCGTAGTCTGCAAAAAGAATTTCTTTATTGTACTTGAGGGAATGAAAGTTTGCCCCTAGGATACCATTGGTGGTGGTGGCCTCCCCTGCCATCAGAATGGGAGCAGTGATGGGAGTTTAATACTCGGCATCATAGAAACGTAGAAAATAGCAAACAATTTGTAATTTTTAAGGAGAGTTCATCACATGAACTTAGAATTTCAACACAATAAAATTATGCAATGCGAAATCACAAACTTATTGAAACGATTCCAAATATGATTTCATATATTCTAATGAATATTAGAAAGAGATCACGGTGACCTCTTGAAGCATGAGTTTCTAAGGAAAGTAACCTCCTGAATCAAGTCCGATCTGTAGGCACTTCTCTTGCGGGCGTAATGATGAACTGCGTAGCTTCCTATGAACTTCGATGTCAACTCCTTCTTGAAGTTGTCCATGCAACTATGATATCTAGATGATTTCAAGCTCTTGATTTTGTCGCACAAAATTAATCCCTCCTTTATGTACAAGAAGCACTAAGAAGAAGATGATCTTCTCTTCCACAAGGCCACCCTATGAAGAGAGAAGAGAGGCTTGATGGTGGGCGCATAGGTCTTGTCGGAGAAGAGAGTAGAAATGCATATGAGAATTCTAAACTCTCAAGGCTCCTCTCTTCTCAACTCTCAAGGCAAGAGAACTTTGGTGGAATGAAGCATGCTTTGGGAGAGAGGCTATGCCTTCTCTTATATAGTTAGAGGGACATCTATAAAGAGTTCTACTCTTTAGAGTAGACGTCCTCTCTCTCTACCCTTGGATGGTAGATCAAAGGCAAGGATTGAATCCTTATCCTTCAAGAAAGGACTTGATTTATCTCCTTCAATTACCATCTAAAATAAGGCAACAAAATAAACAAAATATAGGAGAGCCTAAACTCATTAGGACTCTCATGGTGGACAGCGATGCTTCTCCAAGCATGGGTGTCCACCTTGACATGTTTCTTGTTGAAGTTGTTTATATTATTTTCAAGATAATATAATTATAATTATTAGTAATTTATACGGAAACCCTCATAAGTTATGAATCTTATTCATAAACCTAAAGAAAAATCTAAATCCTATTTAGATATAAATTCCAATGCGAATGATATTCACATAAGTGCTTTAAAAATATTAAATGAATCAAATATATATAAATATTAATTATTATGAATCATTATTCATATTAATTAATGAATAATATTTGTGAATCATATTCACAAAAAATACTCTTACAGAAATTTAATTATGACAATAACAATTATTGCCTCAATTTTGACATCACATAGTACGAGTCCTAATCCAATTAGGACTCATGATTTACAGTTGTAGATACCTAGAGATAATGTCGGGGAGATCATACTATCTACGTATAGTGACTTGAAATTTAGATAACTATCCAATTTCAGGGTTTATATCACTTTTTACGAAATGTAATGCACTATATATTTGAGCTTGAGCTTAAATGATTCACATTCTCTGTGAGCTCAACAAAACACATTAAACTCTTCACGAGCTCAATAAATGAGCACATTGATGAACTTATCTTGCAATTCCATTTCTAATCAAAATCTAATCATTTGGAGCTTAGAAATGAGCTCTAGAGGTGAGTTCACCTCCATTTCTATTACCATTTATCTTTCTAACGTTTGGACATTGAGATTAGAACTAGAAATTAGAAATTGGAAATAAATGAAGTAAGATTTAATCCAATTATTTCACATATCATTAACCCATAAAATGGAGTCATTAAAATCCATCTAGTTTCTTCATTCCCTCAGAATGGAAGTGTCATGGTAGATGATATATTAAGATAGATTTAACCTAGAGTATTTCCAATACTTCTTCAGCCTTCATATTGAAAGACTTTGATATATTCGAAGTTCAAACCCTAGTTGACTGTCTTTTTCAGGACATATCAATAGATTTCTCAATCGATAATTGAGCGATAATATTAATCATATACTTTTCAAAAGCATGTATTATTATATCAAATTCATATCTTATTTCATAAAACAAGACGACCATGCATGGAATTCTTTATGACCCCAAAGTACCTCTTGAGTAAGTTCTATCTCCTGATTATCAAGTATGAACTTGTATGATCCCTTTGAGAGATCATACTTCTCATATGTCCTTATATGCACACCAGCTCACCGGTACATGGACCTTGGTTAGGTCTTCAACGTAATCGTCTCCTTAATGTTCATATTCAAGTATATAGATGTATGTCTGCCTCTATTCAAAGGGTCTGTTCCTGATCGTGATTTCAGGTCTTAGTTTATCTTGACCTCATCAAGTCAACTCTTTGACTTGACTATTTTGACACCTCTGAATCAATTCCTATGTAGAAGATCTGCATCAAGAAGACAAGTAGTACCAAGGAAGCACATCAATAACTTAACAAGGAATGCTTAGCTGTTGTCCGATATGAGGAAATTGACCTCAAAGGCTAGTAATGTTCCAAAAGTTTTGACAATGTTATTGAATATACAGGGATGCTTAATGTCGAGGGAGACTAATGAATATGGAATTCACTCACTAAGAGCCTCAAATTGAGATCTAATCCTTCAACAAACACCTGCATTTGCATCTGATTTCATGTTTTATCATTACGTGTGCATTGTTAATATTGCACAATTAACATTAAAATACATAAAAATTCATAAAAAAAAGGAAAATAAATAAAGTATATGCATTGTATAGATTGTCAAAAGAATAGGAATTGAATAGGCTGCAAGCCCAATAATTTGGCCTTACTTAAGAGACCTAGGAAACATGATTGGATCAAGAAAAAGAAGAAAAAAGAAAAGAAAATCTAGAAAATTGAGGTTCACATATATGTACATGTAATACATACACACATTGTACAATATTCACTGATTTTTGATAAATTCATGTTAACTTAAATTAGGATGAGACAATTTTTTATAATGTGCATATAACCAACTTTAATAAGTGGAAAATCTTAAAATAACATTAACCTAAATATACGGTGAATTAAACCAAACCCTAATATGGTAATCTAAAACTTGACAGCTTCATATCTCAGTCATACATAATCATATGATGCTCTACTCAATTCGAATCATATGATGCTCTACTCAATTCGAAATGGTGTACATTCAATTATCTAAAAAACAAGACTAATTTCAAGGGAATCAGAGTTCATATATGAAACTTGGGGTTTTCTCACTTATTATATATAGTACAACTATACATTCAGATACTCGTTATTCCATGTACAGAAATGCTCTTTTTCATTCATTTCTTTTTCTTTTATAATTTTATTTTGTAATATCATAACCAATAAGATAAAAATCAAAAAAATAAAATAAAAAGCTAAAAATAGATTAAAAGATACACCTATAATTACCTACATATACACCATCTTTCTTTGTTTTATTATATATTTTTTTCTTACTTATTAAAAATCTAAGAAAAATAGAGTAGTGTGTAAATATTATTGAAGTCTATGAAAAAGCCTTAAGTGCATTACAGAAATGTGAAGATCGCATCCAATGCGATCGGGAGCGACTAGTCATACTAGTGGCTCGGGGCAGCAGAAATTTAAAAAAATTAAAGCGATAAAATCATATGATTTGAGAATACTTCTTGAATCATTTCATCATAACCACAAACTAGATATAATAATACCTCTTGATGCGTGGTTGTGTTCTTAGTCTCTAAAGGAAGAGACCTCATGTCTCAAGTCCATCCTAACGGAAGAGACGCTTGCGAGCGCGTTGATGAGACACGTGCTTCTCACAAACAAGATGAAGATCCAAGTGGTGAGTCTCCTGATTTCATCTCTAGAAATCCGAAGTCTTATCCATGTGCAAGAAGCACCGAGGAAGACGGAGATCCACGAGCAATCGAAGTGATGGCATGATATGCGACATAGCAATGACAGCGACTCTCTCTAGTACAAGGATTGGACAACCACACTTGAGAGAGAAAGATGAGGCGTGTGATGAGAATGAGAGAGCTCTTGCAATGTGTTGTAAAAGAAGGGTGAGGGTTGCCTCTCCTTTTATAGTATTTTGAGAGTCCATGGTTCACAATCCATGTACAACACAAAATTAATGGTTGAGATTGAGTTTTTATTCAATGGCCATGATCTTGTTGCATAAAATGCAATAATAATTAATTTGGATCAAATTAAATATATTTGTTATCAACAATATAATTTAATTTGACTAAATCAACCAAAGAAGAGACTAGCCACCTTCCATATATGGAGGGGACGACCACCTTAAAATAGTCAAGGGTAGCCATCCACCCTCTATATTAGGACGGTTGCTCCCTTTTCCAATTATGTGAGATTTAATATTTCACCTAATTGTTCATTTATATGCAACAACTTTTGTTGCAAATTAATTCACAAAAATAATTTTAAATTAATTTTGTGACAATTTCAATCATGCTATTAAATAATGTGAATCATATTCACACATCCAAAACAAAATGTAAATTGCATTTTCAATTAATTATCTAATATGAATCCAATTCATATCAACATTTAATTTGTAAATACTATTTACAATAATCTCTCTCCTATAAATTATAAACCATATTTATAATATATATATAATAAGTATGGATAGTGCTATCCATATTATTCATATCCTTGATAATTGAATCACATTTAATTATCTTGAATCTCCATTCTCATGCATCTAAATAATATGAATCATATTCACATTATTCATGATAATTAAATCACATTTAATTATTATTTTCTCAATACTCATATACACTATTCAACAATGGAATTATTCTTGAACACTTTCAATAATAATGTGTTTTCTCCGTGGATACTTGGAGATAAGGGCATGAAGATTGTATATTCCATACATAGTGACTTGGATATTGAGATCTTGACTCAAATCTAGATATCGGGAATCTCTCGTAGATGGTAGATCAAATCAAAATCGTAATCTTCTCATTGCATCTGAGTCGTATTCAAATCAATGTCAAACATTTGGACTAAGATTATATTACTTCTCTACTGAGGAGTCGCCAAAATCCAAACTTATTTCATTACTCCCTCGGAATGGAAACATCATGGTTATACAATCATTTATGATCACATCACCCTTGAGTATTCCCAATACCCATACATCCTGCATACTAGAAGACTTAGAATAAATCCAAAGTTTTAGATCTCTTTTAGACCGTCTTCTTTAGGGTTTTATCATTAAGTTTCTCATTTGCTCATTGGGAGCTTGTGTCGATCATATGCTTTACAAAAGCATATATCATATCTACAAATTCATTTCATGCTTCCAAAGTAAGACAACCATGCATGGAATTTGATCGGTCCCAATACCTCATGAGTGAGATCATGTCTTTCGGTTCAGTAGTGAACCTGTATGATCCCTTTGAGAGATCATATTGATCATATTCCCTCATATGCACAACAGCTCGCTAGTGTATAGACCTTGATTAGATCATCAACTTATTGATCTGTGAAATATACATATTCAGATAGATAGCAATACATACGTCTCTGGTCAAAGAATGCATGCCTATACATATGACATAGGTCTTGGTTATCTCGATCTCGTTATGTAAACTATTTGACCTAACTTATTTGACACCTTCGAATCTTTATTCCTATGTAGAGGACCTGCATCAAGAGGTCAATCAGATATCAACCTTTAGAGAAGGATTGCCATCTCCATCTCAGAATGGAGATCATCTCTTAACAATCATTTGATGCAGCTTGATGATCCTCGATCTAACTCTTTAGATATCATCCAAGTACCAGCCTCTATGATTCAACCATTGAATCAATAGCTTGACAACTAGGGGTTTTTCATTGGTCAGAAGTTCCACGAAAGGCGGGAACATCATCGTCAAATCGATCGAGCAAGAAACCCTAATCAATCAACGATTAACCCACAATACTAAGTAACCAATGAATAGAAAAATTGTGGAGTTAAAATTTAGTATACTCTATAATAAAAAAATTATAGCAAGTAAGCATGTAGAGGTCGAACTTAGGGAGCAAACCAGGTAACCTATGAATAGAAAAAATATGGAGTTAAAATTTAGTATACTCTATAATACAAAATGTATAGCAAGTAAGCATGTAGAGGTCAAACTTAGGGAGCAAACCAGGTAACCTATGATTATTTCTAACCAATATGTATTACGTACATACGTGTCTTTTATCCTTTTTATGTGGGTTTTTAATTATATAATTTTATTTTTTTAATTTTAATTAATTAAATGTAATAAATATTTGTGTGTAATATATATAGAAATAATAATAGTAATAATAATAATATAGATATATAGTATTATATAGATAATATAGATATACATATATATAGATAAAGAGAATAATCAAATATACATAATGATTTTTTTTGTTTTAAAATTTTTAAGGATTTCATTTTGCAAATTTTTAGTTTCTTTTTAATTTTTGAAAACAAAATAATTAATATATAATATAATATATAATAATATAGGGTGTATAGTATATATATGTATACATATCTATATAGAGTATATCATATGTATATATAGACAAATAAAAATAGCTTAACAATATAGGGAAAATATATTTTGTATTTTTATATTTTGATAATGTTTTTGTGATTTTTCTGGAATTTTTGCGTAGTTTAGTGGTTTTTAAATAAGAGAAAAACACAAAATAGATAATAAATAATATAACTGATTATTTTTGGATTTAAAAATATTAAATAACTCCCCAAATATCTAAAATCATTTTTAATATATACTATACATAATAATAAAATAAATAATGGAAGAAAATTCAATATTTTTAGGGTTTTAAAATATTTTTTCCTATTTTGTTATAAGTTTTGGGTTTTTTTTTTCAATTTTTAAGTTTTTTCTTTTGAGATTTTTTTGTGATTTTTTGTCTAGAGTGAAAAATACAACAAATAAAGATTATTATTTTTTGAATTTTAAAGGGGTTTTAATATTTTTTGTGATTTGAAGGCTAAAAAGGGAAAGTTACTATTCGAATTTTAATAAATAGATAAGTGCATTAAAATTCAAGTTAAAAAATGTGTCGTGAGGGCACAACACTCAAGGCATATACATTAATTTTCACAAAATAAATCTCAAATAATATCTATTTCTAACGAAAAGATCAAGGTAATACAATTCAATTTACCGGCAAGGACCATTTCACAATTAAAAATAAGTATACTTGCATTTCAGAATGTCATTAGAAGTTCCTTGGGCATACATGAAAGTTCCACAAAACATATAAAATTTCACATGCCTGGGAAGGGCACTTTTCCAAATACACAAACATTCCAGGTCCTTTTTACAATTTTCTCAGAAATTTAACGATTCATATAAAAGTTATAGGACTAAAAACAAATAACAAAAACCAGCAGGGTATACATGATATTTGCCCAAACTCACGTAGGGACCCCATGTGAGCTTGGACAGTATGGGTTTAAATGCAAATCCAAGAAATTACACGGGCCTTATTGCAAATTTCACTCCAAACTTTACATCCTAGAACGATATTTATGTACTAAATAAAAATATGAAAAGGTAGAGGGGGTCAGTGGAATTTACCCCAATTGCACGCCATCATGTGGTGCAGATCATTTCACTTAAGTGCGATCGAACGGCTCTGGCACATGATGTTTTGTCTCGCATCCAACGACTGCGATTAGATCTAAAGTTTGGCCGAAGATCAGGCGGTGATTGCTGCTCTAGATAAACGAGGAAGAATAACAAGCTACCCGACCTCGATCGAGGAAATCTCCTCCATCTAGCCGTCTCTGATAAAAATCTTGGGCTCTATACCTCCGGCATGGCTGCCCGCATCGGCTGATGTGCTCAGGAAGGACAATGACCTAGTGATGAGGTCCTGGTGGAGGCACGGGCTCCTGGAGACCCTTGTCCAGATTCAGATATGACCCAGGAAGGGTCCCTTGAACATGGAACCTGCACGAAGAAGCTCCTTGGCTCGAGGTGATGCACCTCGGTCGGAAATGAAGCTAAATCACATAAAAATGGAGATGAACGGAGAGGCTTAGACGACAGGCAGCAGCAGAGACTCGAGTTTCTGATTGGAGCGCAATCAGGTGGCTAGAGCCCTAGCAGCTCCGGCGAACACTAAGATTGAAAAACAAATTAATCTACTACATTAAAAGCGAAACTAATAACAAAACTAAAATCGCAACAAAGTAAACTATCTAAGAATGAAAAGGGCGCAACTCTTATACCTGCCAGTGAGGACAAGGAGCATGGAGGCTAGATCTCGTCGTGGATCGCCGCCTCTTCCTTGCTTCACCATCTCCAAGCTCGAGGAAGTCTTTCACTATTACCGGGTCTTCGACACACACGCAAGAACTCAGAGCGAAGCTCTAAGAGGGATCAAAAAGTAAAAGGTGGATATGGGGGCATATTTATAGATGAATTTTGGTTGAGATTCGAGGATCTATGGCGTGACGAGGAGAAGTGGTAGGTGGGGATTTGGGTCAAAGATTGTGGATGATATGGATGTACAAGGGTGGAAGGCTCGAGAGGAATGGGAGCAAGTTGAAGGTGTGAAAATTGTGAGAAAATGGCTTGCTCGTGACTTCTGATAGAAGTCAGAAGGGTGAGGTACAGTTGACCATAGGTCAACAAAATCTCGCATCTAGTTGGTCCACGTGAACCAACAGGAAATTCCAAGGTAGAAATTCCTTGGAAAATGAATAAAAAATAGTATATGATTTAATTAGTTTTTGTTTAATAATTTTTTGTAGTATTTATTACCTATTTTATGTATTTTTTATGAATTGTTTTATTACATGTTACTTTTACAAGTACCAATATAGGTATATTCATCTATATTTTATGTATTTTATTTTTTATGTTATGTGTTATATTTTATTATTTTGTGTACATATTTTATATATTCATGACTTATTTAAATATACATAAATATATATTTATTGCATTTTTCTGATGTTATTTGCAACTTAAATAAATATAGATATATAATATAGGTATAAATATAGGTATTTCATCTATGTGTATTATGTATGTGTATTATAAATGATATTTACAAAATTATAATATATAAGTATAAATATAAGTATTTCATCTGTGTACTTTGTATCTTTATTTTATTTTTGTGTTTTCTTTATAGTTTTATTCTATTATATTTATCTACATGTATTATAAATAATATTTACAAAATTATAAAATTATAAAATTATAAAAATAACAAAGAATAAATAAAATGAATATTTTATTCAGGTAAACTATACAATACGGACCCAAAACCTAACATTCACACCTTAACTCTAAATTAAATGAAACCACCTTCATTAAATAGCTTGTTAAAAGTTATATACAATTAAAGATGATTTTGATACATTTTGAGTTTTTATTTAGGAGATATGAGTCTAGGAAGTTTGGATTTTGGCTTTTTATTCAGAGTATAGAATGAGCAATGTATATTATTTTTGTGTAAACTCAATTTTGTATTTTTCTATACATTGCTATCTCTAACTTTCATGTACAAACTTATTGATTTGATGAATAAATAATAAAGAATAAATATATCCCAAAAATACATCATTGATGAATAAAAGAAAAGGGTTTTTATTGTATTATTGGCCTTTGTCTCCCCCTACTTTATTCCTTGTCGACCAAATCAATTCTTGACTTGGTCTTGGTGTTTAGGGTCGTAAAATACCTTTGGTATTCTATTCTTTTTCTTTCCTTTCCTTTATTATATAATTCTGACATTAAAACTGTTTATATATAATAAATGGAACAAATAATAAATGTTAATTTGTACAAACTAATGCTATATACATGCATTAGCTAGGGTTTTTAAGGCCAAAATGATAGAATAAAGGTGATGAAATGGAGATTCATCACCTCCATACTTGACTTTGCTAGTCCCTAGCAAACACTTAGCAATAAGTGCAGAGATGAAAAAATGAAGAAAAGAAAAAGAAATAACTTGGAATAATTTTCGTCTTTTAAACCAGTCTTTAATAATATCAAAGTTTGGAGCTCAGAAAAGGCCTTTGGATTAATGTTGTGTTCGGAACCACATGGAAGTTGGGAAGTGTGACATAACAACCTTCAGATTCCATACTCCTATCATCCAGTCCAATTCACAGCCAGGTCAGAACCATCCTCTCAGTCGCATACTCTTGCTACCTTGAAATGATAGAACCATGTGTGTGAATTTGTTCAGATCTTCCCAAACAAAAACATTGAACCATCAAGAAGTCTACTCTTTTGGTAACTCGTCCTTGTGGAGAGATATTCCCTTCTAAGGTGAGGTGCTCCTGATCTTTACAACCGAATGAGGGAGAAGTTAGAAGAATGGAAAAAGAAGTGGGAATGGACTAGTGTAGTCTTCATTCCCTTGTGAAGTCAGTCAGTGTAACCGATTCTTCACCAAGAAGCAGGCTTTTTTTGAAGCTCAAATTTTTGTGGAGTTGTTTTATAGGCTTCTTAGGATATTTTCTTCGACGTTGTACAACTTTTCATTCTTTTTTGTGCCTCGAAGGATATAACATCTTTTTGTTCCTCCTAATTTTTTTGGTGCATCGATAGACCATTCCTCATCCAAAGCATTATCTCAATCCATCTCCAGTTTTTAGATATCATTGCTACCAAAATAAGTGGGTTAAAGTACCGGTGTCGGCAATCCCCAAAAATAGTCCCTAAGCCACCCTTGAGGAAGCAGCCTTGTATCGTCCCGACTTATACTTTAAGATTTTTCAACAATCCATCTGGGTTGAGCTAAGTGCTAAGTACGAGGTTTCCAGTCAGGTCACTGTCTTAAGAGTCTTACAGATGATATGAAGGGTCTCAGTTGAGCACATTGAATTGACTCATGAAAATATTCTTAAGGAACCTAAATAATTAAGTCAAGGTGACCTGAAACATCTCCACTTCCAATTCTCAATGGGTTCCTATGAAATTAAGTGTATTAAGGCCTATTCCAAGCTCCAATCTTCAGAATGTATTTGGACTCGTTCAATTGTTAGTTATTCTGGAAAATACGAATGTTATGTATAATGCAAGAAAAGATATTTTTGTGATGCAGTTTTCTGATTTTGAACTTTTTATGTATTTCTGAAGAAAGCTTTGCATATTTTTGTGTAGTTGTTGAAAATATTTTGCAAATATTTTTGGGATTTTTCAAAACAAAAAGATTTTTGGAAAAAGAAGGAAACAACTATTTACACAAGAGTGCTTCTTAAAAATTTACAAGAATTGAGGTTTAAAGGATTTACACAAGAGTTAGTTACTTTTATAGACATATACACACAGTTGGTGAAAATTGTTTATTTATTAATATGATGTATATATTCCTCAACTTATTTCAAAATGATTTTTTAACAAAATTTGAAAACTATAGCTCAAAATATTTTTTGCAGATAATTTTTACGAACATTTACAAACATTTGAAAATCATTTTATAAGATTTTTTCAAACAATATATATAGTTTTTTCAAAATATTTTTGTAATCGTTTTCCAAATATTTACACATAGATTTCCAAAGCATTTTCCTTCACACAAAGAAAGAAATTTTTACAAACCAAACTTTTTTACAAAGGTTGAAAATATTTTACAGAATGTTTTTCAAATAATTTCCAAAAGATTTTCAAATAGATTTTCACGCTATTTTTCAAACATTTTGCAAAATATTTTTTACCTGATTTATTAATCAGTATATGCAAAAAGAATTTGAGGAATAATATACATCTTTTTATTAGTTGTTTTAATGAATTGGATATGTGTGTATAGTATTTTAGCCATATTTATTATGAAAATATAAAAGTACGAGTTATGACTAAAATATTGATGACTAATAAATCCACGATTCATCATCTTTTTTCTTTTATTTTATCTTCATTTCCTTAGTCAAACATCTGTAAAGACCTACTAATTTCATTAAATTACCTTTTTTGTATGCATTTGTTAAATATGCATTTTAATACTTTTTATACTCAAAAAAAGAATAAAGAAGAAAAGAAAAATAAAAGAAAAATAAAATATGTATTTATGAAATAAATGCAGATTGACCCGAACCCCGAGAGAAGGTCAAGACTTGATATGATCGACTAGGAATAAAGTAGGGGGAGAAGGATCTTTAATTCAAAAATCCAAAAATAATTTGTAAATATTTTTCAATGTATATTTGTACAAAAATACACTATTTTATTTGTACATAAATTGACCTCAAATGAAAATTTTTTCTAAATAAAAGTGATAATAAAAATGTTTTGTAAATTCTAAAAATAATTGCAAAATAAAATTACAAGTATTCACACTCAGAAAAAGCCGCAAAGTGATAATTGAAAGACCAATTCCAGCTCCATATGGACTCAGATTAAATCAAACTCACTTTCATTATACTCTAAATTAAATTATCTTTCAAATGGTTGTGGTTTCATAATTTTTGGAGTTACGGTTGAAAAGTTGATTTCTTGGGGTGGTTAGTGCAGTTTTACCACTTACTTATTGTATATATTTATTCATTTTTTATACATAATGTACATAATTATAAATATTATATTCTTTATTAAAAATAAAAAAATTAAAAAAAATAAAATTAAAAAATCATTTAAAAATAATTTCCTTATTTGTACATATGTATATTATACTATATGTATATAATACTTCTATACAATTAATTTCCTTACATAAAAATCACCAAAAAAATTAAATATCTAACATTAATTCATTAAATTATATTAATTATGAAATTTGGATTTAATTATTTAATTATATAATTTATTCATTTGTTTGATTTGAAAACATGCCTTGTATATAAAGATATGATTCCATGCCTTAAATAGCCACCATTAAGGTGGCTAATTAATTTTTATAAATAAATTATGTTATTTATTTTATTTAATTACGAATTTAATTTTTAATTAGTTAATTTAATTCACCACTAAACACATTCTTTAATTGTACATCTTTCCTTTTTGATTTTTTCTTCTCTTTTTATTGGGCTCCACCTCCCATTTGCCTTTGATCAACCTTTGGCGGAGAGGAGCCTGATCTCCGAGAGCAATCTTATCGAAGAAGGGTGCCTAGCCTCCGACCCGTCCGGTGACAACGAGTCGGCTCTCATCGACGCCATCACGACATATCCGATCCTGAGGTGAGATCCATTTTCTTTTATGTTATTTTTCCTAGATAAATTTTAGATTTAAGTTCTACATAGATATCGTGATTAATCTTTAGATCTTAATTCCAAAAAAATCCTTATCACACTTGTCATCCGAATCTGAGTTTTCATCGCATTTTCTCGATCCACACACGTTCTCATTCTATCTCTCACAACCTTTCACATCCGACCACGCACGGTGGTCGGATCTTCGGATCTATCTTCCGCTACGCCAAGATCCGCAACCGTTCACGCCTCCTATTTTGTTTATAAATAAATAAAATAAATAAATAATACACCTAGTTGTTTTTATTCCTAACATTTGTTTTGCAGGAAATTTAAAATAAATAAATAAATTTTCTCTGTTTGCAGTTCCTGTTTCAAAAAATAATAAATAAAAAAATATAAAATAAAAACTTTTAATATCTGTTTACAGTTTACATTAAAAAAACAAAACAGAAACAAAAAATAGCATTCATGCACTTATGCATAACTAGCATTCATGCATGCATAAGCAATATCTGCATTTTAGCATCCATACTTGTGCATTAAATAAGAAGCCCAATTCACTTGTAAAATTTCACTTGTAATTATTTACCTACTTATTTGTATTTTATACTCACTCCCAAAACCGATAAAACCAACTCTATACTGTATGTATAACTGACTAATAATACAAGGAAAATACCAAAAATTTCTAACTTGTAAAATTACCCAATAAAACCCCAAACCCAGTTGGAGACCTTAGACATTAGAATGCAAATATCTATCTCATACAACCTCTGATCTAGGTCTACTCACTTCTAAATTAATACATATTCAGAGACCTTCAAAATGAGGCCAATTTTATTTAAATCGGAGCTCGTATGCAAAACTAGGGTTTTGGGACCCCATTATACACTATATGTATGTATATTTGTTCTCTTGTATTTTAGTATTTTATTTGACCTCATTTCTGTTTTTGGTAAACATGAAACTTGTAGATCTCATCGAGATCTACAACTTATGTTTTGAGTTTTTCCAAATTCAGTCATCTTCTCTCTCTTATTCCACATTTTCTTTCATCCATTCAGAGCAGACCAAATGGCGCCCTCTGGTCGCGCCACGCGCCCCTCTTTCTCCACCGTCCGATGGTGCCTTTTCCTCTAAATCCCAGCCATCCACTCCGCATCAAACCCCGACCGCCCGATTAATGCCCGGATCGCATCTGGGCCGCTCACCAGTGCCCTCATCTCATTGTGCCACGTCGCACATTCCACAGCCACCCGATGGCCTTACCTTCTTCAATTCCGAGTCGCTCATCCCTGCCCCAATGTCAACCCTTGGATCATTGACCAGATCTCATCACGACCACTCATTTCTGCCTCCACCTCCTTTAGACAAGTGGTCCACCAGGAGCCGCTAGATCGCTTCCATCTTGGCCATTCATCCCACGCTAAATCCGGACCCTTCGATCCTCGGTCCTGATACAATCCTCGCCGTTCATCTCTGCCGTTTGCTTATCCTACCACATGGTGCCATCCTCGCCCCTGATCACACCTCCCTGATCTGATCCACGCCACCCCTTAGCGCCTCGATCTGGGTCATTGGATCACAAGATCCAATGGTCCAGATATCGTCTTCCACCTCGGGCCGCCTTCCTCGCGCACATCGCCCACTTCGCCTACTCGCCGCCCCTTTCCTATTTTCTCCGCCACCACAGCCACTCTCTCCACCCATTGACCACCCCATGATGAAGCCCCCACTCCCTTCATCCTCTCCGACCTCCATGTCCTCCATGATCCCCTTCCTCTTCGCCCCACGTACCCCATGTACATCACGCCTCCATCACTACTACCTCCACCTTCTCTCTATAAAACCCCCGCCTCCGGCCACCGTTACGACCATCCACCCTTGCACAAGACCTAGAGCTACCCTCCACCGATCTGTGATAGAGATTAGGAGTGAAAGTGAGCGAAGACAGCGATACCCTCTCCGGTGAGATCCACGACGTGCTCCACTGTGCAGCAGCTCCTCCATCAAGCTGCTTGAGCTCGGGACACTACCGGCCCTGGAGCGAAGACCTCGAAGCTTTCCTTCAAGCTTCTGACCCCAGGTAGACTCCTCCATTCTCCTCCGATCTTCTTTCCCTTTTCATCTCGACTTTCTCGCAATTTCTTCACCCTCTCCGATCGAGTTCACCTTCCATCGACTATCCACCAAGCTTTGCCTTGAAGCTCTGAACTTCGTGCACTCATTGGTTCGCCCCGATGACCCGTCGAATTCCATCTCCGACCATAGCTCCGCTGCCACAGCAGAGGAGGACCATTGACCCACTTCTATTCCTCCCCATGCCTCATACTGCACATGCACGCACTCCCACAAGCACGAGCTCCATTCTTTTGGTCCCAGCTGACCCTGTAGGTACCCCTATCTTCATTGAATGGAACTTCGCCAGAGCTCAGCTCGAGCTTCGTCGCCACCAGTGTTCATACCTCCCCAGCCATTCCAAGGACCTCTGGCGGCCTCCTGGTACTTCCACGACCAGTCCAAGCAATCCAGAAGCTGCTGGCGAGCTACACCAAGCACGTGAGGAGGAGGCAGAGCCAGGAGAAAGTAACCGGAGCCCCACCAAGTCCGCCGTAGGAGGCGGCTGACCGGAGAGGATGAAGAACAGGTGCCATTGGATCTTCCTGATCCGACGGTCCTGATCTCGACACGTCGCACACGCTCCACCACTGTAGGATCAGGAGGATCCCACGGGTACTACTCCGCCACATCACCCACTTCATCGAGCGCCAGCAACCATCCGATCTAGCACGGATCTGACGACCAATGTCTCGCCACGTCGACGTCATCAACATCGTTAGGTTATCTTGATCCGACGACTATAGGTGCGCCACGCTAGCAACTACAACAGCTGTTGGATACACACTAATCCAACGACCTACATCGCGCCACGTAGCCTCCTCTGAGCCTCTTCCCCGACCTTAGGCTCGGAGCAACAGAAGTAGACTCGAGGCTGATCTGAGCCTCCAGAGCCTCCCGAGCCCTGCCCGAGCCTCGATCGACGTCCGAGCCTAGCCCCGCACGTGCTGCCCACATGAGGGCTGGTTATATTGCAGAGAGGCCCTCGAAGTTTTTGAAAATTACAAATTAGTCCCTACCAGGCGTGTCATGCGAGGCGCGCGTGACTTTGTGGGAATTTTGAATCCACCCCCTCTGCATTATAGGTAATTGCATTTAAGTCCCTATCAGCATGTTTTATTTTCAGAGCTTTTATTTTCTGTATTTGCAAATTGGTCCATGTCTTCGCAATCATAATTAGGTATCCATTTAGCATCATTTTTAAATTGTAAAAATTGCATGATGGAGCCAAACTTATCCTTTATCTCATGTGACACGTGTTTAATTTTTGTGACTTCTCTGGAGTTTAATATTATTAAATTGGTGAAATTTTCTATATTTTTCCCACTGTGTGCTTTTTAATTCATATTAAATTCCTTGTTGCTCCAAAAATCCTCATAAAATCACTTAAGATAATTTATCCTACAATATGCCAAAAAATCATTGTATTTACATGCATCACGATGCCCGAATAAATCAAATAGTGATTTTTTGAATTAATTTTTAATAATTCCAATTCACATAGAATTTTAGGTTTATTAATTTTCCTGGATTCATCATACTTAGATCCATCTAGGATATTTTTTATATCTGAAAATAATGTGTTTTGTATTTATTAAAATTAATTTTGTAAAAATCACCTTGTATTCATATTTCATTTACACTAAATTCATCTAGAGTTGAAAAATTCAAAAAAATTGTAGACACTTAGGTTCATAGCATTCCATCATCTGGCCAAGTTTCATAATTTTTGGACTTCATTTGATTATCTTTCTGACTTAACTTGTAAAATTGGCCTTAAATTGCATTGTTTCTTTCCTTTATTGCATAAAAATTGCTAAAAAAGACCAAAAATAATCCTATGAAAATCTGACCTCTGAATTCACTTAAAATTCACCTAAGGAGACGACTGTCTCCCTGAGTTCGACCTTGGGCTTGCCAAAGTAAAATAAATCTGCCGCTCACAATTAATTAAACATTAATTAAAGTGGTATTTTTTAATGAAGCATTGATTACCAGACTTCAACGAATCTAACTATTAATTTGATCGATAATTGGGTTGAATTAACAAGGGTAATTCTACGCTTGTCAAAATGGTGTCGTTACCGTGGAGGCACGACATAGGTTAATTTTTAGGAAATTTTGAGTGTTTGATTTTCCATCCCTAGGGTAATCTGATTCCCGACTATCTTGTAATATTTCTCATCCATTTATTTTTGGATTTTTTGTCGTCCTTTATCTGATCTTAATTTGTTTTCGTGCGAGGAACACGAGGAGTCGAAGGCGCTTCAAGGAGCTTGCATTTGAATATTTTGAGTGATTGTGAGGACTTGTAATTGTGTCATTTTTCATTATTTTTGCATTCTTTCTGGTGGTTCCCATTTGGATTCTCATGCATGTAAAAATAGTGGAAACGTATCCCCGTGTGCTGTGTGGATTGCTTTTTAGATTAGGCTTGCACTTGTGGTTCTTAGAGAAACTTTAGGACTTGCTTGTGCTCGTAATATTCTAGGACCACACTTCACACATAAAAGACACACTTAGACCGCAAATCTAGCTAAAATTAATATTGGCTTCACTCGCTAATAGAACTGCCTGTCTAGGAGCAGATTTTATCGTCTGCATTGCATGTAGTGTAAAATTTTCAATTCTATTCTGCATCCTACATAAAAGCGAAGGGATCACTGCAAGTCTTCTTTACTTTGCAGACCATCATTGTGTTATCATGCATCGGCTTTTCTCGACTCCTTTCTCTTGTTTTTTTTTCAAACTTAGGAAAAAAAGGAAATTGGGACTGGACGATAGGCGTGTTTTGTGGTTGGACTAACTCTGTGATAACCTAACTTAAAACCGGGAAAACTTAACAAAACTGACCAAAAAATCAATAAAATCGGAAATTCTGCTTGCGGAAAATTAACCCCGGCCTTATTTTCAAGCTGAGTGAGGGTACTAGAGTGTGTGAGCACCCTAGGGAAGAGCCAAAAATCCCTGCTTTCCATATCACATACCCCGATCCGAGCAAATATCAGCGGCTAAGCTTTGGGTTCAACTGACCAGTGCTTAGTAGCCTTAGCCTACTCTGGTAGGTAGATAGGGGCGAAATTACGGTGCACCGCGACAAGTTGCTAGTAGCCTCCGCCTACTCCGACAGGTAGATAGGGGGCAAAGTTACGGCCTTGTCAGCCTCTGCCTACTCTGTAGGTAGATAGGGGCAGGTCCTTGAACTTTCGGTTGGGGATAGGAGCGGAGAAAGGAAGGGCGTTGGTATCTAAAGCGACATGTTAAACAGGGGAGACGCATCCGGCTTTTAGCCGACTCTCTTCTAGGATGCGTAACCTTTGCTATTTATCTGATCAACTCACACTTAAAATCAACTAGATTAATTGGACTCAGTTTCGAGTCCTTCACCATGTTGAGTGTGAAAATACAGGGTTTGGATTCAATTGCTTGCTTCAGGTAGGAGTAAAATCCTATCTTGCACTTAGAATTCCTGACTCTTCTTCTCGCCATCCAAGATGACTGACTGGGGGGATATCTACTCCCGATTAGCCAATCTTTCTTTGAGCCCCCCACAAAGCTCATCTTCACCGGCCCAAGCACAACTTGGACCAACTAGAGATCATGACCATCTTGAGTTTTGGATCCCTCAAACCCAGGGTGGTTACTCTCAAACCAACCCTTTTCTCTCCTCTGATGTCACCGAGGAAGACCATCGCTTCGGTAAGAATCCCTTCCTTGATATGTCCTCTAGACAAGACCATCTTCTTTCCCAAGAGAAGAGGACAAAATGCCGAAGAAAAATCCAGACGAACAGGAACCCAGAGAGGATCCCATGCTCCAAGTCTTAGCTCGACTAGCTAGATCCAAACAACTGAATGCAGAGCTGATGGCTAGGATGGGACATGTGATCGATGCTGAGGGAATTGACTGACTGATGGTAGATGCCTACAATCCCGTAGAGAATGAAATACATAGTTGGCTAGCACCTAAGGTCCCCCCTGAAGCGTTCGAGCTGAAGCCCCACTTTCTGAGCTTGTTGCCGAAGTTCAACAGAAATGCCAATGAAGAGCCATATCCCTTCCTTAGAGACTTCGAGCTGGTTTGCATCAACCTTAGTCACCCAAGGGCTGGGCAAGATTACATCAGGATGAAGGCCACCTCGTTTGCCTTAGGAGATAAGGCTGCACATTGGTTGAAAAATCTCGGGGTGAGATGTACGACCTGGATGCAGTTCAATGACCTGTTCTTGAAGAAATTATACCCACTCAGTAGAACTAACCAGATGAGAACCAAGAACGCTAGTTTCTCCCATGGACCTGATGAACCATTCCATGAAGCCTGGGACAGATTTATTGATTTAACACAGAAATGCTCGTACCACGGCATTACAAAAGCGATCTTAGTCCAGACCTTATTCTATGGCATGACCCCGAAGATGCAGGGGTTAGTGAGTGCCGCATGTGGAGGAAGCTATCTGAACAAAAATGAAGATGCAGTATGGAAGATCCTAGAGAAGATGGCGGAAACATGCATATCTCAGGCCACTAGGGCCTATCAGTTGTCTCCTTCAAGCCTATCCAACGAGATAACTAGGAGGACTGTAGCAGATCTGACGGATGACCTCATCCCCAACATAGGGTAATAGCTAACAAATTAACCATGGTCGAGCAGATTCACATGAGGCTCACTGACCTTGAGGCACTCTCACGATTGCCAAAACAAGTGGAGGAACTGACTGAGAAGATAACCAAGATTCAGCTACATGCCCCTTCTGCACCACCTTTACCTGTACATCGAGTTCATCTTGTACATGAACATGCACCAAGGCCTCAGAGTAGCTGGGTAGAGGAGCAGACATACACTCACCAGGATCAACACACACCCCCACAAGTGGAGGCAGGATACGAGAAGCCTCCGCAGGTGTTCGAGATCAACGGGTTGTGGTACAACCATGACCCCATCGGCAGACAGTCGGGGATAGGGAACGATCAGCCACACCGACCTTCCCTAGCTTACTAGAAAAACATCTCCGTCCCCGTAAGATGCTTCATACAGTCCTAGCCCAGATGAGGGTACCAGCCTCAACAGCACCAGCAGCAGCGCACGTTCCATGCAGGCCGGCAGGACCTCCCACCACCTTCCCATCAACTGCAGTACCGACATGGCCAGCGGGGCCAATACAAGAACTCATCCTCGAGTCAGCACCAACAAGCCCAACCCACCAGTGAATTGGAGTCCCTCACCTTGGTGATCCAGATCCTAACTGATAGGGTCCAATAGATTCAGAATGACTACCTGGATATGAGAACCGATTTGAATCGTGTCTCCCGTACCTAGGACCGGTAGATCGCACCAAATACCCCAATTCCCGCCCAGGTTCAGGCCAACCCAAATAGCTTGAATCAAGGCCAGAACCGAGCACGAGTTCAGGTATATTATTCAGATAACTCTTTATCTGAACATGACATCCTTTCGTACGATAATGTCAATCATATGTCCATCAGGAGCGGAAAGACCGTGATCGTACTTGTTCGGGCACGGGCACTGGAGGAAGAAGCTGCCAAGTCTCTACCTGATGAGAACTTGGAGGCAGAGAAGCAGTGCCACCACCACCACCACCGACAGAAGAAGAGGACTTCTAAGTCCTCAAAGAAGCAGGAGAACCGCACCAATAGTGTGTCCGGTGAGACCGATGAAGAGCCCGCACCTCCATCTGAGGAGGATATCCCAACAGTCGCGGAGGATGCATCACCGATTTTGCAGCAGAAAATTTCTTTTAGTCATAGTCAGAGCAGAGTCTGAGTCAGTCTTAGTTTCAGAGTCATGTACATAGCTCAGTTCCTAGTTTAAATGAAAATCTTTCAGTTTCAGAATCTGAGTTAGCATCAATAATCCCTTTCCTCCGAGCTCTTAAGGGTGGAAAGAAAAAAAATTGAAAATTCAAAAAGATGACCATGAGGTGGCAGAATTTTGCAATAAATACATCAAGGTCACAATCCCTTTTGACAAGTATGTGGAGATGTCACCTGCATTTCAGAAATACCTTAAGGTGAGATGCACACCTACTAGGGTCAGCAGGAAGACCAAAAGCTGTATTGAGAAACACATTCTATCAGTAGCCACTACTTACGCAATAAAGAATTCATTTTCGAGGAAACGAAGAGACATGGGTGCACATTATGTGGTGAGTCATGTCGATGACATTGCGTTTGCACATACTCTCCTTGACAATGGATCCTCGATTAACTTAATGCCTACAACCCTCTATGAGAGGCTTAATCTCGGACCTCTTAGGAAATTCAGAGCCTTACTTCAGTTTGTGGATAAATCAACCAAGAGGTCCCAAGGAGAATTGAGGAACGTTGCCAAAAAGTCTAGGTTCAGGAGTACATGGTGGACTTTACAATCTTCGACATGGAGACCCCTCGCAATTGGAGAGATTCTCATATCATATTAGTAAGGCCCTTTCTCAGAACAATAGGGGCCTTATTTGATTACAAGATTGGGAAAATCCAGTTCCAAACTCCAGACAGAGACGAGGAACTTGAGATAAAGCAGACCAGATGGCAAAGATCGAATTCAGAATCCAGCACCGAGTACTCTTCGTCTGAAGCAGATTGTATTCATGTAGACATCGTTGGGCCATGGAGACTGAACCCAACTAGCACCAATGAGTCCCTCTCCTACAGAGAAGATCTTGTGCATGAGTCAGTTTGCAAGGTCCTTAGAAACAAATGCGGCCCAGAATATGCATCTCCCTACATCTTCGATGACTTAGAGGCCCAACTGGGCCTGCCGGTCCTCCCCTCTTTAGGACAATCAGAAGATGAGGATGATGGATCGGACGTGGCTTTTGCAGATTGCTTGGAAACCTTTGATGATCCAACTCCAGAGACAAACGAGTTGGTAGCAGCAATTTCACGAACATATCTAGCCACTACCATCACAGAGTCAGATTTGATTGAGCCAGACTTCCTTGATGATCACACATTTCTTGAGCTCAAACCTTTACCCACAAAACTTAAGTATGACTTCCTTGTGGGACAAGAGAAGAAGTATCCAGTCATCATCAGCTCGCGATTGACCGAAGAGAAGGAATCTCGCCTGCTAAAGATCCTGGAGAAAAACCACAAGGCGGTAGGCTGGAGCATCTCCGATGTCCACGGGATAAATCCCGCTCTGTGTTCGCACCATAGCTACTTGGAGAATGAGGCCAAACCCTCTCGTGAATTCCAACGTCGGTTGAATCCAAATTTACGAGAGGTAGTAAAGAAGGAGATAGAGAAATGGTGCAACGCGGGTTTTATTTATCCCATCTCTGACTCCAAATGGGTGGCTCCAGTCCATGTTGTCCCGAAGAAGTCGGGAATTCAGACGACCACTAATGAAGACGGAGGGGAGATCGTGACACGAGTACATGTCTGTGTGGATTACATACACCTGAATGCTGCGGTGAAGAAGGATCATTTCCCCCTACCATTCATTGATCAAATCTTCGAGAGATTAGCGGGGAAAGGATTCTTCTGCTTTTTAGAAAGGTTCTCGGGCTAAAATCAAGTAGCCATAGCTTCCGAGGACCAAGAGAAAATCACATTTACATGCCCCTTTGGTACCTATGCTTTCAAGCGCATGCCCTTTGGGTTATGCAATGCTCCCGGTACTTTTCAAAGGTGCATGATTGCTATATTCGCCGAAATGGTCAGCGAATTCCTGGAAGTCTTCATGTATGACTTCTCAGTACACGTCGATTCCTTCAATTCCTATCGTAGGAATCTGGATCGAGTCCTCAAGCAATGTTGTGAGGTTAATCTGGTGCTCTCCTGGGAGAAAAGTCACTTCATGGTGACGGAGGGCATTGTGTTGGGGCATGTCATCTCCAAAAGAGGAATGGAGGTTGACCCTGCCAAGGTGGACGTGATCAGACGACTCCAGCCACCAACCAACGTGAAACAGTTGCGGTCTTTCCTCGGGCATGCTGGATTTTATCCAAGATTTATCAAGGATTTCTCTAAGATTGTCCGACCGCTAACTGAGCTTTTAGGCAAGGACATGGAGTTCATTATTGATCACAAATGTCTCGAAGCCTTTAAGCTATTACAAGGAATGATCATTGACACTCCGATCCTACAAACCCCAGACTGGTCTCTGTCTTTTGAGATCATGACGGATGCCTCAGACTTTGCTGTTGGGGTTGTGTTAGGACAGAGGAGGGATGGCATCCCGTTCACCATACACTACGCAAGCAAAGTGCTTGATACTGCTCAGTATAACTATACAGTTACGGAAAAGGAGATGCTTGCGTTAGTGTTTGCCTTGGATAAATTCAGATCTCACTTAATCAGATCCAAGGTAGCTGTGTTCACAGACCATACAGTGCTACGATACTTAATGGAAAAGAAGGATGCGAAGGCACGTCTTCTTAGGTGGATTCTGCTTATCCAGGAGTTTGATTTGGATATTCATGATAAACCTAGAAAGAAGAACGTAGTAGCTGATCACCTTTCCCATCTCGAGGATCTTAATGCTTCTGAGGATATGCCGATTCGAGACTCCTTCCCTGACGAGTCGATTTTTGTTGTCGACTCACTCCCATGGTATGCCAATATCGTGAACTATCTTGTCTCCAAGAAAGTTCCTGAAGATTGGCCCAAGAGCCACATAAATCGACTAAAGTCGGATTCGAGACATTACCACTGGGAGGACCTGATCCTTTTCTTTGAAAGACCGGATTGTGTCTAGAGACGATGTATTCCTCAGGAGGAATATCATAGCGTCCTTTCTTTATGCCACAGTCTGGAGGAAGGAGGACACCACTCCGGGAAGAGGACCGCATGGAAGGTACTTCAGTGTGGCTTATACTGGCCGACTCTTTTTCGCGATGCGATCACCTTTGCGAAGTCATGCCCAGTATGCCAGCGAATGGGAGGAACCATTGGTTCCAAGGGTGAGATGCCGATGTTGCCTGTCATCATTTATGATGTCTTTGATGCTTGGGGCATCGACTTCATGGGCCCTTTCCCTGTTAGCCACGAATTCGAATACATCCTTCTAGCGGTAGACTATCTATCAAGGTGGGTGGAGGCTATCCCAACCCGAGCCACAGACAGCAGGATTGTCTGTAAATTCATTAGAGATCATATCATAGCTAGGTTCGGGATCCCCAAAATGTTGATATCAGATGGGGGTAGCCACTTTATAAACAGATATGTGAAGAAGCTCTTAAAGGATTACAACATCAAACACCGTGTTGCTAGTCCTTACCACCCATGTACCAATGGCATGGCTGAGGTATCGAATAGGGAGGAGAAAACCATATTGCAGAAGCTTGCCCGCCCAGACAGGAAGGTCTGGTCTCAGATCTTGGATCAAATCCTATGGGCTTATAGGACAGCTTACAAGACATCGATAGTAACTTCCCCATTTCAGGATGGTATTTGGGAAGCCGTGCCATTTGCCCGCAGAGTTAGTGCACAAATCAGAATGAGCAATCAAAAAGGTCTACTGGAACACACACCTAGGGTAGAAATAGAGAGAAATGGATCTGAATGAGCTCGTGGAAGTCAAAAACCGAGCATATGACAATAGTTTGGTGTACAAGGACAAAATAAAGCATTAGCATGATAGATATATCAGACGAAATACCTTTATTCCTGGACAGAAAGTATGGTTGTTCAATGCAAGGCTGAAGGTTTTCCAAGGCAAGCTGAATTCCAAGTGGACATGCCCATTCATTGTCCGTGCTGTGCATGATAGTGGATGTGTTGAGATCTCAGATCTCACAGATAACGCACATAAATTCCTAGTCAATGGACAACTATTGAAGTACTTTGTCGAACCCAATGAACAGTTAGTCCATGTTGAGGTGATTATATTCATGTGTAAGACAGATTCAATAGATACAAATAGAGCCACACATGAGACCTTGCAGCAGTGAACTCTCGCCATCAGCAGCATCTGGAAAGATTCAGACCACGATATTTGTATATACCCATCATTCCTATACATTCTTCCCCTCCCTCCTGCGACTCTAATCACTCACCCCAACTTCATATATTTTCATCTACGACTATATTTAGGATGACCAGATCCTAAGTATAGGGGGGAGAGTCACCTGAGTCCATTCACTGTACATCCTCCATCACATCGGTCCTCATACCACTCCCGTCATATACTTAGGCTGACCTGAGCCTAAGTATAGGGGGTCCGATGCCCATCTTGTATATATATTCATCCACTTTCCCTCTTGACCTCGTCCACCCCGTTTTTTCTTCTTCTACACTTAGGCTTCCAGAGCCTAAGTATAGGGGGACAGGACAACTTTCATACATTTTGCTCTTTTGGCTCTCCTACGCTTAGTACGAGCTATGTCTTCTTCCTCGCTTTTCATGCTCTAAGGACATAGCACACGCTAAGTATAGGGGGGCATGTATATATTACATATATACTTTACCCATAGCTCGTACTTCCACATATTTTCGTGTATTTTTGTATATACTATACAATAATTACGGGATGGGTAAAAATGGATAAATTTTTTTGTAAAATACATGTATACTTGTATATGTATAACACTTGTATAATTTGTATAATACTTATAAAACTCTTGTAAATTGTTGTAACATAGGAGGTATACCAAATTTTGAAAAAAAATAAAAAAAACATAAAAAAACAAAAAAACAAAACAAAAAAACAAAAAGGCTTCTTATTTACTCTTGCACACCATCTCTGCATCTAAAAAAAGAGTCTTGCATTTTCATTCATCCACATAGCATGTCATCTACATCTCGTCCGCATATCTTGCATATGCAAATTGAAAAGTTAGTGGGTTTTGAACCAAGTTATGAGTAGATGTTGAGGATGGACTTGATTTGACCTTAATCCACCTAATTTCAGAGGAACCTTATAGGAACTGGAGTTAAGATTTCTCAGGTCAAGTAACTTAATTCTTTGAGTCCGCAAGTCTATGTTCACATGTCATCTTGATAGTCTAAGTAGAATATCTCGTGCACACGCATGATTCTTATAGACAGTGACCTAACTTGGACAAGCACCATGCACATAGCTCTTCATTGATGAGGTGGTGAGGAGGTAGAATTCTTTAGCTTGGAGTAGCACATGGGTGGAAACATCCGTCCTCCTCTAGGGAGGGTAGTGCATCTCAACCTAGTCTAGTGGTGTTGACGTCTAATGATGGGACGATGTGGGTTGCAATAATGCTTCAAAAGAGGGGTAGTCTACTGGATCAAGAGGAAAAACTCCTGATGTACATGTTGCACCTTGTATATAGTTCGAAAAATGCAACTCCAAAAAAGGACATGTCAAAGTAAAAATAAAATACATGTCGGAGTATGTATATTAGCAAGAAGTCTACAGCTGAATGACTTGGCTACACTGGTCAGGCATCCTGGGATAGGTAGATACACTGGCTACCATCCATTCTTTTCTCCACCCCCTCCTCTTGATCTAGTTGCACTTGAACTTAGAAGGGAATACCCCGCTCCTCGAGGAAATAGTTACTGGACCAGGGATTTAGAGTTACCATGTAAAAGGAGACTGGTTCTGAGCAATTTCTGATGTGGAGAGCTATTTTACACTTACAGAGTACAAGTAAGAATCATAGTCATTAGAAATTTGCGTATGAGGATTTGTTCTGACATGACTATTAAGGAGTCTTGAATAGGAGACTTGTGGAACTTGAAATCTGTTAGGTCTTAAGTTCAGATCCCAATAAGGTTCCGCCACACAATTAATCCAAAGATCGAGTCAAGCTCCATTTTCAACTTTTGTTCATAATCTTGGTATGGAACCCAAAATCATTTCACTTTTGCATTTCATTTTAGTTGCTCGGGGACGAGCAAGGTTTAAATATATGGGTTTGATGAATATGTAATTCATCACTCTTAAAATTGAAATAGAGTTTTGTCCCTAAGTAATTAGCTGCATATTTTCCCTTATATTGCATAACTAGCATTCATGCATGCATAAGTAATATATGCATTTTAGCATCCATACTTGCATTAAATAAGAAGCCCAAATAGCTTGTAAAAATTCACTTGTCATTATTCACCTATTTATTTGTATTTTATACTCACTCCCAAAACTAATAAAACCAACTCTATACGGTATGTAATACTGACTAATAATACAAGGAAAATACCAAAAATTTACAAATTGTAAAATTACCCAATAAAACCCCAAACCCAGTTGGAGACCTTAGACCTTAGAATACACGTATCTATCTCATACAACCTCTGATCTAGGTCTATGCACTTCTAAATTAATACATATTCAGAGACCTTTAAAATGAGACCAATTTCATTTAAATCGGAGCTTGTATGCAAAACATGGGTTTTGGGACCCCATTGTACACTATATGTATGTATATTTGTAGGGAAAAATGGCATGCACCCTAGGGGCAGCCAACATGGCTTCCCCCACCCCATTTTTCACAATTTTTTTTATATTTTTGAAAAACTATCACCATGTATATTCATCCCTATATCGCTCCTATATGCCATTCGAATTTCGTCAGAAACAGAACTCCTACGGCCTCCATCCAGACATCATTTTTTTAACGGTCGCGGGATTTTTTAAATCGACACTGTCTAGATGGAGGCCGTAAGAGTCTCTGTTTCTGACGAAATTCGAGGGGCATATAGGAGGGATCTAGGGATGAATATACATGACAGTAATTTTTCAAAAAAAATGACAAAAATGGGGCGGGGCAGCCATGTTGGCAGCCCCATCAACCCCATATTTGTACTCTTGTATTTCAGTATTTTATTTGATCTCATTTCCATTTTTGGTCAACATGAAACTTATAGATCTCATCGAGATCTACAACTTTCAAGTTTTGAGTTTGTCCAAATTCGGCCATCTTCTCTCTCTTATTCCACATTTTCTTTCGGCCATTCAGAGCAGGCCACGTGGCGCTCTCTGGTCGCGCCACACACCCCTCTTTCTCCACTGTCCGATGGTGCCTTCTCCCTCTAAATCCCAGCCATCCACTCCGCATCATACCTCGATCGCCCGATTAAGGCCCAGATCGCATATGGGCCGCTCACCAGCGCCCTCATCTCATTGTGCCACGCCACACACTCCACAACCACCCGATGGCCTTCCCTTCTTCAGATCTGAGCCGCTCATCCCCGCCCTAATGTCAACCCTTGGTTCATTAACCAGATCTCATTATGACCACTCATTTTTGTCTCCACCTCCTTGCGACACATGGTCCACCAGGAGCCGCTAGATCGCTTCCATCTTGGCCATTCATCCCACACTAAATCCGGACCCTTCGATCCTCAGCCCTGATACAATCCTCGTCGTTCGTCTCCACCGTTCGCTTAGCCCGCCACGTGGCGCCATCCTTGCCCCTGATCACACCTCCCCAATCTGATCCAGGCCACCCCTTAGCTCCTTTATCTGGTCCGTTGGATCACAAGATCCAACGATCCAGAGATCATCTTCCACCTCGGGCCGCCTTCCTCGCGCACGTCGCCCACTTCGCCTACTCGCCGCCCCCTTCCTATTTTCTCTGCCACCACAGCCACTCTCTCCTCCCATTGACCGCCCCACGATGAAGCCCCCACTCCCTTCGTCCTCTCCGACCTCCACGTCCTCCATGATCCCCTTCCTCTTCGCTCCATGGACCCGACGAACATCACGCCTCCATCATTGCCACCTCCACCTTCTCTTTATAAAACCCCTACCTCCGGCCATCGTTACGACCATCCACCCTTGCACGAGAGACCCTAGATCTCCCCTCCACCGATCTATGACAAAGATTAGGCGTGAAAGTGATCTAAGACAGTGGTACCCTCTCTGTCGAGATCCACGACGAGCTCCGCCGTGCATCAGCTCCTCCATCAAGCTGCTTGATCTCGGGACACTACCGACCCTGGAGCGAAGACCTCGAAGCTTTCCTCCAAGCTTCTGGCCCCAAGTAGACTCTTCCATTCTCCTCCGATCTTCTTTCCCTTTTAATCTCAACTTTCTCGCAATTTCTCCGCCCTCTCCAATCGAGTTCACCTTCCATCGACTGTCCACAAAGCTTCGCCTTGAAGCTCCGAACTTTGCGCACTCATTGGTTCGCCTTGACGACCCGTCGAATTCCATCTCTGACCATAGCTCCGCTGCCACGGCAGAGGAGGACCATTGACCCACTTTTCATTCTGCCCTAGGCTTCATACTGCACACGCACACACTCCCACGAGCACGGGCTCCATTCTTTTGGCCCCAGCTGACCTTGCAGGTACCCCTTTCTTCATTGAACGGAACTTCACCGGAGCTCAGCTCGAGCTTCGTCGCCACCGGTGTTCAGACCTCCCCAGCCACTCCAAGGACCTTCGACGGCCTCCTAGTACTTCCACAACCTGTTCGAGCAATCCGGGAGCCGTCGACAAGCTACACCGAGCACGGGAGGAGGAGTGATGAATGTCGAATTTGCCTCTTTAATAATGATGAATTATCATAGTATAGGAGGCAAATTCGGTTCAGCAGAAACCATAATCGTTTGAATGCTGTGGAGTATTTATACTTGGAAAGTCTACCAAGGTCGAACGCAAGGACACAACTACCTAATTTATTTATCGAATTTTGATTCATGAAGCACAAGTGTGAATTATTTTCAATTTCTTGTCTGCATGAGGAACTATGAATTTTATGAAGCAATAATATGATGCATGCAATTTTTAGTTGGTTTTTATGCAACTATAAGAGGATGCATGAAAATAATGTAGGGGAATTTATACGCAGACAACAGATTACAAATATACCCTCAAAATATGAGCAACAAAAAAATGAAAATCAGGGTTGTCTTATTCACACCATGAAGAACAATCATCAAATCAGAGCAAGGACAAGGAGAGCAGAGTTACCATCTATCACAAAAATTCACTTCATTTAAAACAATGGCAGATGAGAAAATTAAACATGCTATGATGTAGAAGACGAAACAAGGATCAAAATGACACTAAAATCATGCAATTTGGACCTACGAAGCTCAAGTTATTAAGAAAACAATGCAAGGACATAATTGTAATAAAATGCAAGAAAAAAGATAAATATTACATTTAGGTCCCTAGAGGGACCTAAATGTAATTACTAAAAACCGCCTGGGGTCCTATGTAAATTTTCCATATACGCGGGGACCTTTTTGCAATTTCCAGAAAGTTGGAGGTCCTCCCCGTAATTTACCCAAGCACGCATGTGAGACACGTTCCTGGGGACCAAATTGTAAATAGCAAAATACCCAGGGTCATTCGCGTAATATACCCCCTAGGCAAGTGGGGCTGCCTCAGGTTCGGGACACGTGGCTTTATCTGATGGTTCGGCTCGAGGTTCGGTAGACCCGAGCTTGTTGGGGCGGACTGAGGCTCGGGTCACCACATGTCGTGATCGAAGCCGTCCGATCCAGATGATCGGACGACACATGTGTCTTCGTGCTCCTCCACAGGTCGCCGAAGAAGGCGGGGCTCCGACGACCTACCCTTGGCTCCTCCGTGCTCCAAACCCTCACCAAGGGGTCGAGAAAGATCGCTAGGGTCATGGCGAGAGACCTGGAGGCGTTACGAAGCTTCGTAGATGGTTGGAGGTGACAGTCGATGAAGCTTCGCTGGAGGGGAAAGGCTTGAAGGTGCTCCGACGCAAACTCTGGCCAATCAAAGTACCTGCAGGGTTTAGTCATAGACTAAGCTAGTGCGAGTGTGTGCGCGAGTGAAATGAGGTGAGTGAGGGTAGTGGGGGCGACGGGAGGTGGTGGCCGGTGGTCTCTTCTCTGGCGGAGCAGGGGAAGAGGGGAGTCGGAGCGGGGAAGGGTCTGGAAAAGGGATGGGTGGTCGGCGAGGATAAATGATGGGTGGCGAAAATTGGAGGATGGCCAGGTGAGGATGGCGGCGAGTGACGAGGTTGGGAAAATTCGGAGAAATGAAAGGAAAAAGTGCCTTGCCGGAGCAAGGTGTGGTGGAGGCGGTGACCTGGTGTGAGGACCTTTTCGGACCTCGGGGGTCGTCGCACGACGAGGGAGATCTGCCTCGGTGCTCAGCGGCACGCCATTGGAAGCCGCGACGTGGCCGGAGACCATGGATCACACTGGGGTACTCACGACCATAATCGCCTCTCAAAGCCAGCCCTCCGTTGTCACCGGAGGGCAGTCGAAGCTAGGTAGGAGGCCCTCTAATGGTGTATGCTGGTGACAGAGGCAGTCGGCGAGCTTTTATAGGAAGAGGAAGTCAGGCGGTTACCTGGTCGTCGGGGGTTTTTGAAGGGGATTTTAATGGTGGTGGAGTGATGGCGAGTGGTCCTGGAGGTTACGCGAGGAAGAAGGAAGATAGGGCTATGAGGAAGAGGCGTTAGGAGATCTAGAGGCGGTCAGGAGGAGATACTAAAAATGGAAGGGGACGGCTGGCGCGCGAGGTCAAACGGCTGGGAAGGGGGTTACGGAGGTAGGAGCAAACCTCTCAGCTGTTGGATCTTGCGATCTGATGGCTAAGATGGAAGCTTGGGCGAATGGTGGAGATCAGATCATGAGATCTGATCGGTCGCCTGGAAGCGGAGCGAGAGTGAACGACGGGGATTAGATCATAGGGCTGATCTGATGGTGGAGATGTAAGCATCTGCAGGAGGACCAGACGACTGAGGTTAGAGCGCTGAGGAGCGGTTAAGATGGAAGAGTGAGGAAGATCCAACGACCTGGGTTTTAGGATGTCGTGGATGCGTGATAGGCGTAGGATGCGGAGGGGATCGAGCGGTTGAGATTTAGGCGGATACGTATGGTTAGGATTAAATCTAGCAGTCAGATCTAATGGTGGGGAGTGGAGCGGTGGCGGACGGTCGAGATGAAGGTGGAATGAAGGGGATCGGACGACACCAGAAGGGGTCGGGTGGCGAAAGGAGAGGCGGGCCACGTGGTGGCTCCAGAGAGCGCCATGTGGCCTAATCAGAAAATTCAAAACTATAAATATAAAGAAAAATAAAAAGAATTAGTTAGAGGCAATATTGTGAAAAAGTTAAAACATGAAAGTTGCTCGTCTTGAGGAGATATACAAGTTTCATGTTGGACAAAAAGACAAAATAGGTCATTTGTACAAAAAGTAATTTTGGAGGTATTTTTAAAGGGCTAAAAATACCGGCTTTTTGGTTTTGAGATGTTTTTGTATTTTTTTAGTCTTTTTAATGGTCAATGAATTATGGGAAATTAACCTATCTAATTTTTACGGGTTTTTGATGATAAATTAAATATAAAGAAAATAAAGGAAAAAACAATTAAATAAGGTTAATTATACACAATTTAATATAAGATAAAAATAAAGAATTAAAGGAGATTTTTATGGGTTTGATTAAGCCGTGGTTTTAAGATGTGAATTTTAGCATGATGAATACGAGATTCATCAAGGAGGCAGAGCCGGGAGCAAGTAACCAGAGCCCCGCCAAGTCCATCGCAGGAGGCGGTGGATCGAAGAGGATGAAGAACATGTGCCGTTGGATCTTCCTGATCCGACGGTCCTGATCTCGACACGTCGCACACACTCCGCCACCGTAGGATCAGGAGAATACCACGGGTACTACTCCGCCACATCTCTCGCTTCATCGAGCACCAGCAACCATCCGATCTAGCATGGATCTGACGACCAGTGTCTCGCCACATCGACGTCATCAGCACCATTAGGTTATCTTGATCTGACGACTCTAGGTGCGCCACGCTAGCAGCTACAACAATCGTTGGATACACACTAATCCAACGGCCTACATCGCACCACGTAGCCTCCTCTGAGCCTCTTCCCCGACCCTAGGCTCGGAGCAACCAAAGCAGATCCAAGGTTGATTCAAGCCTCTAGAGCCTCCTGAGCCTCCGCTCAAGCCTCGATCGACGTCTGAGCCTAGCCTCGCACGTGTTGCCCACGTGAGGGTCAGGTATTTTGCATAGAGGCCCTCGAAGGTTTTGGAAATTACAAATTGGTCCCTGTCAGGCGTGTCACGCGATGCGCACGTGTCTTTGTGGGAATTTTGCATACAACCCCTCCGCATTATAGGTAATTGCATTTAAGTCCATGTTAACACGTTTTATTTTTAAAACTTTAATTTTCTGTATTTGCAAATTGGTCCCTATCTTTGCACGCATAATTAGGTGTCCATTTAGCATCATTTTCAAATTCTAAAAATTGCATGATGTAGCCAAACTTGTCCTTTATCTCATGTGACACGTGTTTAATTTTTGTGACCTCTCGAGTTTAACATTATTAAATTGGTGAAAATTTCTATATTTTGCCCACTGTGTGCTTTTTAATTCATATTAAATTCCTTGTTGCTCCAAAAATCCTCAAAAAATTACATTAGACTTAGGATAATTTATCCTACATTGTACCCAAAAATCATTGTATTTACACGCATCACAAGACCTGAATAAATCAAATAGTGATTTTCTTAATTAATTTTTAATAGGTCCGATTCACATAGAATTTTAGGTTTATTAATTTTCCTTGATTCATCACACTTAGATCCATCTAGATAATTTTTATATTTGAAAATAATATGTTTTTTTATTTATTAAAATTAATTTTGTAAAAATCACCTTACATTCATATTTTATTCACAGTAAATTCATCTAGTGTTAAAAATTCAAAAAAAATTGTAGACACTTAGGTTCATAGCATTTCATCATCTGGCCAAGTTTCATAATTTTTAGACTTCATTTTATTATCTTTCTGATTTAACTTGTAAAATTGGCCTTAAATTGCATTGTTCTTTCCTTCTTTGCATAAAAATTGCTAAAAAAGACAAAAAAATAATCCTATGAAAAGCTGACCTCTGAATTCACTTAAAATTCACCTAAGGAGACAACTGCCTCCCTGAGTTCGACCTTGGGCTTGCCCAAGTAAAATAAATATGCCGCTCGCAATTAATTGAACATTAATTAAAGTGGTATTTTTTAATGAAGCATTGATTACCCGACTGCAACGAATTTAACTATTAATTTGATCGATAATTGGGTTGAATAAACCAGGGTAGTTCTACGCTTGTCACTGTGTGTGACACCTCAGCAGTTGTTCGTCTCCTCCATCGCCGGATCTCCTCAACCGCACTTCCTCCACGCGTGGGAGAAAGGCAAGGGGTGGCACCCTCCCCTTTGGGAATGAAGAGGCTCACGTACAAGAAACCCTAGGGTGTTAAAACAAGAATAGGAAAAATACATTCATGCCCTTAAAAGTTTTAGAATTTACGAAAAGGTCCCTACATCCAGATCCAATCACGTGCGTGGCACACCCCTTATCTGAGTAATTTGCATTTTTCTTCCTGCATTTATTTCTGGTATATTTCCCATTCCAGAACAATAAATAATTATGTCCAAATCCTTGTATTCTTGACTTGATTTTGCATGTTTATTTGATGTAAATAAATGTTTTTATTGCTCTAAAAATTTTACAAAAATTTGTGTAAAACCCCGCTATGATGCTCTTCATTGTATACAAATTTCACTGCATTTTATTGACATTTATTTTTTAAAAATAAAAAATAGTGTCTTTTTCTCTGCCCGAACTTAGAAAAATCATACAAATTTGAAAATTTGCCTAAAAGTTCCAAAAAAATTACTGTAGGTGTATTTCATTCCCCTTTAATTTCTATCCATTATTCGTGCGTTAATCATTTATTCGTGCGTTAATCATTTATAAAACCCCAAACAATTGTAAAAAACTAAAAAACTTAAAAATCCTATAAAATTGTAGAAAAATCCAAAAATTCTGATTTCAGTCTCTATTTGTAGATTTAAGTGTATTTTAGCATAAAAATAAGTTCCAGGAGTTTTTGGGCACTTAAGGTATTTTTAAGTTGCAAAATACTCTTGGTTGTGCATTGTTTACCTTGTTTGACACTGTTTGATTTTTATAAAATCACAAAAATATTAGAAAAAATTAAAAAAAATATAAAATATATTTTAAACCTGCAAAACCCAAATATATATTTTCTGTAATTTTCTAAGAATTTCTGGATATTCTGAAAAATACAAAAAATGGTGTGGTATGTGTATTTTTATCCCTTTGTTATTTATTCCTTATTCGAAAACTAAAAAAATAAAAAAATAAAAAATCACTAAATATTTTATTTTCAAAATTGACTACTTAGTTCTTTAATCGTGCTCCTTGTGTTCGACCATGGTCGCTATTCCAAGTAAATTGAGTAGAGAAAACGACTTGCATTTCATTGCCAGATTTTTCTCTTAAGTGGTTTAAAAATAATATTTCTCATTGATTACGCTTAGTGATTCGAGTCACAATGACCCTTGATTATTTGCATACTTAACCCGAGTAGCCAAGCATGTCATCAGAATGGTGCCGTTGTCGAGGAGGCCACACGCCACTAGAGGTCACACACTGCTAGAGGTCGTATACAGCACTGGCAGGATCCGTTGTGGCGGACACCGATCGCAATCTGAGACCGAACTCAGGCCTCTCTTTCTGATTAGTTAGCTATTGTTCTTCGCGATCAATAGAAGCTGATGGTTTAAGGCCGATTCTTCGTGCATCATACAGTTAGTTTCCTTTCAGTATTTAATTTATGTGCATATCACCCTGTATGTAGAGTACTGGAGCAAGGTACGCATTTCTATCTCTACATACATCATTGTGTTTGACCGCGCATCGTCTTTTTTGACTTCTTCCCCCTACTTTTAGGATCAAAATAATCAAAGAGGAAATTGAAAAATTCGTTAGGCGTTGTTTGTTTTTGAAAAAAATCCAAAAAAAAGAAAAAAAACCAAAAATTAAAAATTAGGACTGCTAATTGAACTTGACTCTTAAAATCAAACGTAATTGACTCACTTCATTGATTTGGGGAGAGCAACCCCCTCATTGTTTGGTTTTCTTGAGCAAGAGAGTGACCCACACACTAGGATAGAGCCATGCCTGAACTTCCGTTAGACTACTGGTCTTGGGGTTAGTCGTTCTCCAGTGAGGATCTCTCCGGTAGTCGGTAAAGCGGCCCGCGACGTCCTTAACAGATTGAATTGATCGGGTACTCAGTAAACGATCCGCAATTCATACTGGCTAGGAAAGATCTAGCTTTGGGATTGGACCAGTCTACTGGGAGCATCGGGTTCCTAACATCTCGCTTAATCGCTCTGCAAGCTTGATTTATCACCTAAAATAAAATTGACAAGATAAACGACCGAGACTTCACGGTCATCACTGTGTTGTGTAGGTGAATCTGGGGTTTGCTTTGTGTTTGAATGTGATTGGTGTGAGTTGGTTGCGATCATATCTAGATCATTAGCAGTCGCCTTCTCTTCTTTTTCTATCTGTTTTCTTTCCCTCCCTCCCTTCATTTTCCTTCCCCTTTCTTATGGTCCATACTCCATTTCAGCCGGATTTTGCGGCTACTTCATTTCATTCTCATCATTCCTGCCCATTCCTTCTTTCTTCTGGGCATGCTGTCCTAAGAGGAGACACCCGAAGAGTTCAGATTGACCAGATATGAGACACGGGTGATCACCTTGCTGAGATGAGAGTGTATTCCATAGGAGATCACATGGAGCAGTTACGAGTTTTAGACAACTTCTATCCTGGGATGATGGATGAGTACCCAAATCAAGAAGCGTAGTTCGCTTCTACATTGAGTTCCTTCATTCTGGATTTAGATTTCATTAATCTACTGCCGAATTTTCAGGGGAAGTGCACAAGGAGCCTTATTTGCATATCGATGAGCTTGAGGAGTTTTGTGGATCACGATCATATTCTGATATCACTTCTGAGGAGATGATGTTGATTATCATCCCATTTATACTTCAGGGGAGAGCCAAGAGTTGGCACAGATGATTGGGGAGGAAGTTCGCTACGTGGGGAGATTTATGATCATTGTTTTTGTAGAGATATTACCCCCATCGTAGAGAAGAGTTGATGCGGTCTTGTATTTGAGATTTTTCAATTGACCCCCAGGAGCCATTGAGAGATTCATGACTTAGATTTGTTGACCTGTTGAGGAGATTTCCAGATCATGGAATCTCGGTGATTGACCTTGTGCAGATCGCCATGAGGGGGATGACCGCATAGCAGATTGCACTGGTAGTTACCTCATGTGGTGATTCACTCCATAGTCCCAACAGGGATTTATTTGAGACCATCTTGAGAGCACTTTCAGACATTTCATATTCATCAGTTGATTTATTCGGGAAAACACACGAGGAAGATATAACACCAGTTGAGTGTGTGGCACTTCATGCCGATTTAGACATAACACCAATCAGAGGATATGGATTCTACTACAATTAAGATGACAGACATATTGACCACCACTGCGAGTTCCCATAGCTAGACTTTTGGTCGAGTTCCCGTTGGTTTTACAGCCAGATTTTGAGTCAGTCCTGCACTTTCATGTTGAAGATTCTTGGATTCTAGATCTGTTAGTATCCCAAGAGTTAGAGGAGGAACCACATCTCAGTCATCCTTTCAGTCATTCCAGTGTCCATGTCTAGATGATTCAGTGTCCATTCTCCAAAAGCTTCTCTCTGACTCAGATACACATTTGATTCCATTTCAACATCAAGAACTTGATGAAGGATGCCATTTTGATTTGAATGATACATATAGTCACATATTTGAGCCTTGTGTCCTCCCATTTGATGAGGTCGATACATTTTTGGAGGACCTGATATTTGGCAGCTTAGATCCTCAGTTCGATTTTGATTCTACATTACTCCTTGAGGGTTATCTGCGGGAGGATGCCACGTACCCTGTGTACTCAGTTTCACTTTCTGGGTGTGTATCTGATATGTCTGATCACAAGACCGAGTCTTCTGATATTTCTGATCATGATTCAGAGTTTTCTCACCTCGACGACCCTCGCGAGTATGAGCCGATCTTTGAGGTATTCGATGATTTTATTGATTTCTCTACATTACATACATCAGATATCAACCTTTATAGCGAGTATCCTGATCGTGAATTTCCTTATCTCTTCAAGACGGTAATTGACGTGGAGAATTCCCTGACTGACGAGTCGCTAAATATGATATTTAATTCGGACACGTTGTAGTACGTGTACTTAGCGATTCGTTCAGAACCGAGAGAAGGATCTCCGTGAAGAGTGTCTCGGCTTAATTTATATCGCGGACAAGTCCGGGGTCGAACTCAGGGAGGCAAAGGAACAACTTGGGTTTAATTTGAAAATGAAGATTTTAGATTTCCAAAGCGTATTTTTTTTATTTTTTTAATGCAAAGACAAATGCAAATGCAAATATGGATGAATCAAGACAATAAGAAAA
The DNA here is from genome assembly GCA_037367405.1 of Ottelia alismoides. Lineage (NCBI taxonomy): Eukaryota > Viridiplantae > Streptophyta > Magnoliopsida > Alismatales > Hydrocharitaceae > Ottelia > Ottelia alismoides. The sequence continues at coordinate 399,582 of JAZKJV010011313.1, forward strand.
TACACAATTAGGCCAAATTAATTTGAATAGAAAATAAGTCCAATTTAGCCAAATTATATTTTTCCTAGAATCTTAATCCAGTGATGAATGCAAGACACATTTTTTGTATTGTTAGGAATTAAAATGCAACAAATAAAAATGCACACTTCTTATGGGTATTTTTACAATTTATCACACAAACAGTAAGCAAAAATTATGAAAAATTTATTAGAATAAAAACATGATGAAATGAGACTACACTAATATTTTTGTAATTTTTTGACAGAATATGATTTTTTTATGAATTTTTTAGTGAAATCAGAGTGATAGTTTGTAAATAATTCTTAATAAATCCACAATATCAAATTAATCAGAGTGCGAATTATCCCAAATAGATATTTATACAGGGAATGCATGAGAGTTAAAATTCCACAAAAATGATGTACGTTGATTTAATTAAAAATCAAATACTAAAATCACTCTACAATTTAACTCAGGCACAAGGTAACTCAACTTTGGTTGAAATTTGGACAGTAAGTTAATCACATATCAAGGCATCATTTCTAATTTTTGTGGAATTTTTAGAGCAATTGTGTGTGAGATATAAATTTAAGAGTCCAGATTGGGTAAAATATGCAGAGTTTTAGTTAAACATTTTTAATTAATTACCCAAATATCACAAAAAATATAAATAAATATTCAGATGATAGAGACTAAGTTACTCAACATAATGTCATTTTTCATTGAATAAAAAGATTCAGTATTGAAGTCCAAATCAAAATGCAAACACAGGGGTCTCTGTGCAAAATAGAAACTGAAATTACAAAGCAACTTATGTACAGGACGGAATTGTAATTACGGAAACTTATGAAGATAAACTTGAAATTTTTACAATAAAAAAATAAAGGAAAAAGGAATACCCTTTCTTCTTCCTGGGGATGGGCGGCTATGCACAATGGGGAGAGGAACCCAACAAGGTCGGCGGCTGGTGGCGCTGCAGGCGCGGCTGCGGTGTCACGCGGGTGGCGGAGGGAGGCTGAGGCGGCCACGCGAGCGGTAGGGGGGGCGGAGGACTGACGGCGGTCAGCCGTCTTGGAGCTGAGAGGAGAGGTGCAGCGGCGGCTCGGTGGCGTGGCCGCGCAGCTCCTCTGTGCTGCGGAGGGCAGGAGCGGCGGCGGGCCGAGGTGCGCGGACGCCTGGAGGGATGGCGGTGGAGTGCTCCGCGCTGCTGCGGTGGGGCAGTGGCGGCGCCGCTTGGAGGAAAGGGGAGGGGAAGCGGGCTGTGGCCTGCGGCTCCTCCTCTCTTTTTTTTAAATTTTTTAATATTTTTTGTTTTGATAAAAAAACTACCGTGATATTTTTTCTTAGATTTTAATTTTTTTACTTTTCTTTAAATAGGGCATGCAAATGATGGGAAAAAAATTAAGTGATGATGGTGAGGAAGATGATTATGTAGAACAAATGGAGGGTGTATGGATGGTAATGTGATGGACTAAAAAATTTGAGAAAATAACATGATGACAAAATGAAGGGAAAATTACCTACGATGGAGACGATCGCCTATGGTGTGCTCACGAGAGCACGGTCTTCGCTCGAATTGCCGGTGAGCAATGAGCTCGAGCAGCGCACGGGTGCGGCTACGATGTTGGCTGAAAAGCCAACGGATCTCACCGGAGAGAGGGCTGTCGTCGCTCGACCGCGGTTGCGTCGCTGTCACTGATTCAACTCTGGGAACTAGGCTCTCCTCACATAAAGATAGATCAAAGGCAAAAATGAGGAGAATGAGATGTATATAAAGAGGAAAGAATGAGAAGTTATTAAGGTGGTGGAGTTCAATGGGAGGTTGTATTATTAATGGAGTTGAATGGGAAGTTGGAAAAAATGGCGGAATAATGGAGTTGAATTGGTGGTTATTGTAGAGAATGGAAATTAAATAATTATATAGATAAATAAAGTAGTCTACTTTAAATAAAATAAAATAAAAAGAGAAGAGAAATAGTGGAGAATTTACAAAAGAATACATACATGTACATTTTTTGTTTACTTTTCTTATATGTAATTTTTTGTCTTTTTCATAAGAGATATTTACAACGGAAAAAATACAATAAAATAATATAAATAAAATACAACACAAGCATGATTTTTTGTATTTTAGTAATTAAGAAAGATACAATAAAAATTGAAGAAAGAATGAATATATACATGATATACATTGTACATCTAGGTCCCAAAACCCAACTTTTGCAAATGAGCTCCGATTTTAATGAAACCACTTCCTTTGGATAGATAATTTTCTAACTTGAACTTTAAAAGTGGGTTTGATGAATTTAGAGTTCATACGGAACGAGAATTTGGCTTGGAAGTTGGACTTTACAGCTTTTTCTCTTTGGGATCTAGGAGCATTTATTTGAGTTAAAATTTGTTTTATATTTTTGTATTTTTGTATACATTGTTATGAACAAGTTAGAGAATTAGCTAAAAAGGAGTTGAAATGAAATTATTAAAAATCCATGAAGTTTTGGGTTATTTATAGGTGAAAACTCCTTTAATTTGCGGCTTTTTATTGTTAATTTATTTTGTACAATATAATATACAATAATTAATGTATTTTATTTACAAGAGTTATTTTGTTAATTTATGGATTTTGTATACATTTATTAGGGAATTTACTCGTGGATTTTGCTAAGATCAAGATATTGAGATGATGAATCGTGGATTCATCACCCCCTATACTTAAACTTTGCTAGAATAACCCATAATTGTGCATGTGAATACAAGACTTGATCCATTCAAGAACTCTCGGTTTTAGAGATCCTAAAATTCTAAGCTGAACCAAGCTCTAGTCAAAAGGTATCCAATTCCCCTAATCATCAGACTCTCTTTATATACGTATATATAAGGGATATGACTTTAAGTGTGGACTGCAATTATAAGAGTAGAGTCGCAACGTCACCCAAGGTTCCAGTCTAAGGGAATCTCCTAAGAACCCAATCCTCAACACTAGGGAATAAACCATTTCTCGCATCCAATCCACCATCTCTTTAGTTGTCAGACTTGAAAGTGTAGATGGAAGGCCAGATGATGGAGGTCATAGGATTGTGTCATTTCGTCTCTCCCTCTCATTGGAACAAGGATCCTCTCAAGTGCCTTATTACGCAACGCATATTTTTGGTGTTGATCAGTGCGTCCGTCAAGAGAAGTTGGAGCCGTCTGCACTTGTTTTCCTGGGAGTACACTAGGGTGTGCTTTTTTTGAGTACCTATCGTACCTTCTACACCCAGACTTGTAGCATTTACGATGCAGAGCCCTTTTTTGTTGCAAGCCCGACTCCTGGTCCTAATAGCGGTGGTCCAAGTGGACACTTTTGAAATGGTTGGGAGCGCTCACCTTTGGTGGAAGCTCTTTTGATAATTGACTTTGTGGAATGAGGGTTTTTCTTTGACATTTCATTGCTTTGTAGTATTTTTGGCTAGCTCCACTGCTTTTACCAAGAGTTAGCGCACACTGATCAATATTTTTTTATTTTATCACTCCCTGGCACAAAGGTAAATGCCAAGAGATAGTACAAGAACCATGTTCTCATACTAGCTAAAGATGCTGACACTCAGGTTTCTTGAAGCCTTCATTGATTTTATCCCATCCTCGAGCATCATCAAATCAAGTCCAAACTCAAATCCCTCATCCCAGTTCCTCAAGTGAAATTTCAACTCATCTCATCATAACTACAGTCGTGTATGTGAGGTGTTGATTATATTCTTAAGGTAGAGACTAAGCATGCAATATAGCACACAAATCTTTCAAATTAGGGAAATATGAATAATTAAGTCCAAGACCCTAATGACTAAGGATGATTAACTCAAAATCTCAAGACCTCATAAACCAAATGTTCTTGAACATCACTAGTTTTGTGTGAATGTGAAAGTGTCAGGGATTAAACCAACCTATTATTTAGTTTTTTTTAAATTTTATTTATTTGTTTTTTTGTTTTGTTGTTTTTTTTTGAAAAACAAAAGAAAAGAAGAAAGTTTTTTTGTTATAAAAGTTTTGCTCTCTTTTTTTCAAGAAATCTTTTTTAAAAAGATAGTTAAATAAGAAAGGACTTTTTTGTGAAAAAGTTTTTTTAGCAAATAAGGAGAAAGAGTTTTTTTTAGAAAAAAAGTTTTTGAAAAGGTTTTTTTAAGAGATTTTTTCTGAATTTTTTTTGAACTTTTTTTACCCACCCCATAATTATTGTATAATATATACAAAAATACGTGAAAGTACGAGCTATGGGTAAAGTATATATGTAATATATACACGCCCCCTATACTTAGCATGTGCTATGTCCTCAGAGCACAAAAGCGAGAAAAAAGACAGCTCGTGCTAAGCATAGGATGGCTAAAAAATATAGAAGTCGATCCGCCCCCTATACTTAGGCTCTAGTCAGCCAAAGTGTAGAAGAAGAGCAAAAATGGGGCGGATGAGGTCAAGAGGAGAAATGATGAGTATATACACATGAAGGGCATCGGTTCCCCCTATACTTAGGCTCTGGTCAGCCTAAGTATAGGACAGGTGTAAGTGTGAGAACCGATGTGATCTGGAGAATATACAAAGAAGGGAGAATGTACAAGAGAAATGAATCTTCTAAGATGTTGAATCTTGATGCTGCATCTTCATGAAGAGTAATATGATGTATCTGCTCTGTGCTCACTCTGCATGAAGTTGATGACCTCGACTTGGACTAACTGCTCTTTTGAATCAACAAAATGCTTCAACAGTTGTCCATTCACCACAGATTGTGCACCATCTGTGAGATCAGCTATCTCTACACTTCCATTCTCGTGCACTTTCTTAACAATAAAGGGACCCGTCCATTTAGATTTGAGCTTCCCATGGAACATCTTCAACCTGGCATTGAACAACCATACCTTTTGCCCAGGGACAAAGTCTTTGCACCTAATGTGCTGATCATGCCATCTCTTTACATTGTCCTTATAAATCAAACTGTTGTCATATGCCCTGTTTTGGATTTCCACGAGCTCGTTCAAGTTCAAGTCTCGGCAAAGCTTCCCTAGGTGACAACTCCAATTAATTTTCTTAATTGCCCATTCGGATTTATGAATCAATTCTGCGGGCAAATGGCATGGCTTGCCATAGATCATTCTAAATGGTGAAGTACCCAATGGAGTCTTGTAGGCTGTCCTATAGGCCCATAGAACTTGGTCCAAAAGTTGGGAACAGTTCTTCCTATCGGGACAAACCAACTTCTGCAAAATACTCTTCACCTCTCTGTTTGAAACCTCTGCCATGCCGTTGGACTGTGGGTGGTAAGGACTAGTAATTCTATGCTCAAATCCATAGTCATTAGCTAAATATCTCATATCTCGGTTCACAAAGTGGCGGCTACCCCCATCAAATATCAAAACTTTTGGCACCCCGAACCTAGCAATAATATGGTCTCTCACAAACTTATAGACAGTCTTGCTGTCTGCGGTTCGGGTTGGGATAGCCTCCACCCACCTTGATAAATAATCAACCACCAACAATATGTACTCATGTCCATGGTTGTTGGGAAAGGTACCCATAAAATCTATGCCCCATGCATCAAAAACGTCACAAATAATCATCGGTTGCATGGGCATCTCATCTCTCTGTCCAATTCTCCCTCCCATCCTTTGACAGATCGGGCACGACCGCACAAAATCAGTAGCATCTCTAAACAGGATCGGCCAGTACACTCCACATTGAAGTACCTTGTGAGCGGTTCTCTTTCCCGAATGATGTCCTCTAGCCTCAAGTGAATGACAATATGTGAGGACACTATGGTACTTCTCCTGAGGAATACACCTTCTCCAAACACAATCCGGTCCTTCGAGGAAAAGGAAAGGATCGTCCCAGTGGTATCTCCTCAAATCCGACCTCAGTCGATCAATATTGCTCCTAGTCCAACCATGGCGAACCTGCTTGGAGACAAGATAGTTCACCATGTTGGCATACCACGGGAGTGAGACAATAACATAAATTGACTCGTCTAGAAAGGTCTCTCTAATCCGCTCATAATCAGGAGAATCTCTAAGTTCAATCCGAGAAAGGTGATCAGCCACAACATTCTTCACTCCAGGTTTATCTTTTATTTCCAAATCAAATTCCTGGAGGAGTAAAATCCACCTAAGAAGGCGCGCCTTCGCGTCCTTCTTTTCCATTAAATATCGAATGGTTGTGTGATCAGTATATATTGTCACCTTAGATCCCAAAATATATGATCTGAACTTCTCGAGGGCCCATACTACTGTGAGCATTTCCTTTTCAGTCACTGTATAATTCTTTTGTGTAGGATCTAATACTTTGCTCACGTAGTGGATCGCAAACGGGTTCCCCTCTCGTCGTTGTCCTAACACATCTCCTATAGCGAAATATAAAGCATCGATCATGATCTCAAAGGGGAGAGACCAGTCAGGAGCTTGTAGGATAGGTGAGGCACAAATCTTCCTCTTCAAGAGCTCAAAGGCCTCCAGACACATGTGATCTACAACGAACTCTGTGTCTTTCCCTAAGAGCTCAGTCAGTGGGCGGGCGATCTTTGAAAAATCCTGAATGAATCTCCTATAGAATCCAACATGCCCTAGAAATGATTGCACTGACTTCACGTTGGTAGGTGGATCGAGTTTCTGGATCACCTCCACCTTGGCAGGGTCAACCTCCATTCCCCTTTTGGAGATGACATGCCCCAATACGATACCCTTCGTCACCATAAAGTGACTCTTCTCCCAGGAGAGTACCAGATTCACCTCTCTACACCTTGTGAGGACTCGGTCTAAGTGCGCTAAACTTGTATCAAAAGAATCACCATGGACCGAGAAGTCATCCATGAATACTTCCAGGAAATCTCCTACCATCTCGGCAAATATGGCTATCATGCACCGCTGAAATGTGTCCGGGGCATTGCAGAGCCCGAATGGCATGCGCCAGAAAGCATAAGTACCGAATGGACATGTGAATGTGGTCTTTTCCTGCTCCTCAGGGGCTATGGCCACCTGGTTGTAGACTGAGTACCCGTCAAGAAAACAGAAGAACTCTTTCCCTACGAGTCTCTCCAAGATCTGGTCAATAAAAGGCAAGGGAAAGTGATCTTTCTTGGTCGCAGCATTCAGGCACCTGTAGTCAACACAGACATGCCACGACGTGGGTATTCGTGTTGCGATCTCTACCCCCTCCTCGTTGGTGACCATCTGAATTCCCGACTTCTTCGGGACAACGTGAAGTGGAGCCACCCACTTGGAGTCAGAAAAAGGGTATATAAACCCTGCTTTGCACCATTTCTCAATTTCTTTCTTCACCACTTCCTGTAGATTGGGGTTAAGTCACCTCTGGAACTCACGGGAAGGTCTCACATTATCCTCGGTAAAAATGTGGTGCGAGCAGAGAGCGAGGTTGATCCCCACGAGATCCGACACTGTCCAGCCTATTGCTTTGTAGTTCCTCTCTAAGACTTCTAACAATCTAGAATCATGTTCTAAAGTCAAGTCTGAGCTAATGATGACAGGATATCTCTCTTTGGGTCCCGCAAGAAATGCGTACTTGAGTGTAGGAGGTAGTGATTTAGTTCCAGCAATGTGGTATCATCAAGAAAATCTGGCTGAACTGAATCTGAATTTGGTTCCGTGCTGCATGAAGGTGGGCTAAGCTGAGTAGTACTCACCAGCAACTCAGAAGTAAGGGGAGTTAGATCGCCAAAGAAATGCGGTAGTTCAGCCAAAGCCGCGTCCGACTCCACATATATGTCCCATGATCATTCCAAAGGGGATGGAACTGACATATCCTGATGGATCTCTATGTCATCATGAGAATAGGTAGATGCATCTCTCACAAGATCAGACAACACTTGGCAAACTGCATCATCCACTATGCCCTTTCTAGATGAAAGGGACTCGCTCTGTCCTGAAGGAATCTGTCCCCAAATCCCAACTGTGCTAATCATACTGCAATCTGCCTCTGAAGATGAGTACTCTATACTACTCTCTGAATCAGGTCGCTAACACTTGGTTTGCTTCATCTCAAGGTTCACTTCTCCACCTGAAGAACAGAACTTCATCATTCCCGTGCCATAATCGAAAGTTGCGCCTGCAGTCCTAAGGAAGGGCTGCCCGAGAATGATCTGAGATTCTCTCCAATGATTAGGGGTCTCCATGTCCAAGACTGTGAAGTCAACCTGATAGTTCTGCCCCTCAATCGAGATAACCACATTCTTCACTTCTTCCTTAGGTCTCTTCACTGAACGATCTGCAAATTGGAGTAAAGCTCTAGATTTGCGATGTGGTCCCAACTCCAATTTCTGATATAATTATAAGGGAAGTAAGTTGATCGAAGAACCATTATCTAAGAATGTGCGTGCAAACGCAATGTCGTCAATACGACTCTCCACATAGTGAGCACCCATGTCTCTCTTTTTCTTAGGCAAAGTCTGATTCTTGAGACAATAGGTTGTGGCTACTGATAAGACATGTGTCTTTATATTTCGATTATCTTTCTTCCTGCTAACCCTTGTAGGTGTGCATCTCACCTTAAGGTATTTTTGAAAGGCAGGATGGTTAGCCACATATTCATCAAATGACACCTTTACAGTAATGTTTTCTTTACAAAACCGTGCCATATCGGGGTCATCTTTCTGAATCTTTTTGATGTGCTTTCCTACCATAAGAGCATGGGGGAAAGGGATGGAAGCTAGAGAAACAAAAGATGAAGAGTCGGAATCATGAACTGAAATATCATTCCTGGCATTAACTGAAACAAAGTTCTTCATACATGAATCTTTTTGATGCAACATGGAATCAGAATCAAAACTATCTACTATAGGTTGTGGAATAGAAGCTGGAGTGGTATCCGCCACAACCAGAGATGCAAGGTCCTCTGTAGACTCAGAAGAATATCCATGCTGCCGATGTTGCATACATGCTCTCCTCCTCCTCTCGGCTCCCTGAGTAGAAATCCTTGAATAGTGCTGATGGGGCTCCTGAATATGTTGACTCTCCTCCTCGTCCTCTGAAGACTCCTCAGGTAGAGCTCCAGAGATGCCCCTCCTCATGTCCCTTGCCCGATCAGGTACGGTCACGGTCCTTCCGCTCCTGAGTGACATGTGGTTAGCCTCGTCATATGAAAGAATCTCATGTTTAGATCTAGGAGATGATGAATAGTATACCTGATCAAAGTGTTGTTGAGAACTAGAACGGTTCAGGCTATTGGGGTTAGCCTGAACTTGGGCTGGGATAGAGGTAGAGGGTGCAGTCTGCTCGTCACGCCATCTGGACAGGCGGTTGACATCCACCCGTAAGTCATGAATCTCGTTCCTGTAGGAACGTAGCTCGTCGAGTATCTGCTGCTGTGTATCCATGGGACTAGACGAAGAAGGAAGTGGAGTGGGAAGAAGAACGAGAAGACTGGCCCTGCTGGCCAGTGTACTGCCTCTACTGCTGCTGCTGGGGTTACGGGCCCTGCTGACCTGAATGGTAATGGCCCTGTCGTCCATACTGCTGGTACTGCTGCTGCTGCTGCTGGGGTGGCTGGAATCCATGGCTCTGTTGTGAAGGAGGTGGTGCGGAGGTGAATGCGGTGTTGTGAAAGGTCGGGGGACGCTGGTAGGTCTGTCGGTCTCCCGTACTTCCCTGCCTGGTAGGGTCCTAAGTATACCATACTCCATTCACCTCCCAAACCGGTGGAGGCTCCTCCTGAAATGTCTCTGCTAATGGAGGTGGCTGCTGGACAGAGTGGGCGTAGGATTGGTCCTACTCCCACGGCTAGGGTTGCCCTGACACCAACTGCTCCTGAACATGGTGAACTCGGTAAACGGGAGCAGTGGGTGCAGTCACGGCAGGTATCTTTATCTTAGATACCTTCTCAGTCAACTCCTCCATCTGTTTTGAAAGTTTGGAGACGCTCAGGTCTAACTCATCAATCCTCCTGTCGATCCTCTCGACTACAGTAAGCTTGTCAGCAAGAAGTCCCATGCTAGGGATTACGTCTTGAGAGATATCGACTACAACTGATTTTCCCCCTCCAAATGAGAGTGAACTAAGGGATGGTGTATAGGCCCTGCTGGCCATTTGTGAGCGGCTAGTTTCAGCCATCTGCTCGAATACTCTCTAGACAGTATCCGCTCCTCATGATGTATAGCTGCCTCCACTGGCAGCGCTCACTAAACCCTGCATCTCAGAGTTGAGACCAGTGAAGAAGGATTGGACCAAGATGTTATCATCTAAATTGTGACAGGGACACTTCTGCAAGATGTCCTTGAATCTTTCACAAGCATCACAGAAGGCTTCATGGGGTAACTGGAAAAAACTCGTAATTCGCGTCCTCATCATGTTAGTTCTACTCAACGGGTAGAACTTCTTTAGGAATAGGTCCTTGAACTGGGCATAAGTGGTGACAATGATTCCAAGATTCTTCACCCAGTAATCGGCTTTTCCACCCAAGGCAAATGGAAAGGCTTTGAGCCTAATATAATCCTGGCTAACATTATTATGTTTGAGGTTAGCACAGATGAGCTCAAAGTCCCTTAGGAATGGATATGGCTCCTCAGATGCATTCCCATCAAAATGTGGCAGCAGATTCAGAAAGTGTGGCTTCAACTCAAAATCAACATTGGGTTCGATCGGACTCAAGTAGTTATGAATTTGATATTGTCCGGGGTTGTACGCTGCATCCATTGGTGGTTCGACCCCAACATTCAACTGTCCTAACTGAGCTCTGAGAAGTGCGTGTTGTTGCTCAGATGCAACTAATCTGGAAAATATCATTCTCATTGGGTCTTCATGGTTCTCTTCTTCCTCGTCTTTCTTCTTTGGAGGCATTTTTCTTGTATCTTCTTTATGTCCTGAATCAGCAATGTGTTCTTGATTAGAAGAGGATTTATGAATCAAGATATTCTCACCAAGGCGATGGTCTTCCTCGGTGAGGTGGGAAGAGAGAAATGGAATGGTTTAAGAGTAACCATCATGAGAGTGGGTGATCCTGGGCTCAAGAGGGTCATGAGTCCAGGTTGGCCCAAGTTGCGCATGGACCTGTGAAGATGTACTTCTTGAAGGGTTCAACGAGAGATTCACAAAGTCCGAATAAATATCCCCCCAATCGGTCATCTTCGATGTCAAAAGAACCGATTCGAACACGATAGTCAATGCGGCGCTAGTTCTACGGTGCACGTAAATGTGCGGAGTAAACTCACACAATACAAACGCAATTCAAACCCTCAATTTCACCAACTCAACACATGATGGCCGTAAGGGTTCGGCCAAATTATCTGGTCAATTTTAGTTGGTGAAAATACAATCTTGGAAAGATTAACGAGCTGTTAGGTGCCCGTATTTTCCTACAGACTGGCCCGGTTCTTACGACTAGTTTGACCTACATTCAGCCAGTATAGGAGTAAGTACGGACTGTATAAATACGGCTACCCGTTCCTTGAGGACTAAGGCGTCTTCTAAACCTCCCACTATGCTAAGGAAGTCCAGACCATTTACCGGCTACCTATATTCCTCACTGAAAAGTAGCTAATAGCCTAAAAAGAAAGAACTAGTAGTAAGTAAAAAATCCAGATTTGACTCTATCCTAGGGTCGTCTCTCTCTCACTTGCAAGTAAAATAAACAATGAGGGCTTTATGCACCCGAGAACAAGGGTTCTTTTTCTTCCAATTAATTAAATCGGCCTGCTCAATTCAGTCCCAATTTTAGAGTTAGGTTATCACTTGAAATTAATCTGCACACACGAACACGTCTACCGTTCAGTCCTAATTTCCTTTTAAACCTTAAGTTATAAAACAAGAAGTGATTCGGAAATCAGAATGCAAGCGTGAAACTATGATGCATGCTCAGAAGAAGGTATACTTACAGTGAATCCCATCACTCTCCATGCGTTATGCAAAACTTAATTTATAAATTTTACACTAAATGCATGCAGATCGAGAAAACTGCACCTAAACAGTATACTATTAGCGGGGAAGAATTGATTTAATTTGAGCTAAGTAGTACGTGTCTATGTGTGTCTCATTATGAATCTTATAAGATATGTGAATCTTCTAAGATATGTGTGGCCTAAATTACGATGGGCACAATCAATTTTGATGCTATACTACCGGGTGCCTAATCCTTAATTCGCCACTCAAGTCGAGTCCCACCCTCGCCGGAGAGTGAAACAGGTCTCGACACACCACAAATAATGCCCAAGTTTTTTTTACACACGCGAGCTCTCAAACAAGAGCCGTTATAAAGGAGCAAGCTAAATAATTACAAAAATTTACAAAAGCTCTCTTGAAATAAATAAATTCTCCTAGCTCTTCAGCAGTCGGCACGCGCCATGTCCGTCGACCTCCGATGCACTCCAAGTCCACCGAGCCCTCGCAAGGAAAATAAGATTTATGTTAGAGAGATAAAAACAAAATATATACAAAAATATGAAGATAAATATTTGAAAGAAAAATGGAATAAATACAAGTGGCTCGGGGGCCAGACTACCCGAGAAAACGAAAATCTAAATCCAAAATTTTAAATTAATCCCTAAGCCATTTGCCTCCCCGACAACGGTGCCATCTGACGAGTCTCTAAATACGATATTTAATTCAGACACGTTGTAGTACATGTACTTAGCGATTCGTTCAGAACTGAGAGAAGGATCTCCGTGAAGAGTGTCTCGGCTTAATTTATATCCCGGACAAGTCCCGGGTTGAACTCTGGGAGGCAAAGAAACAACTTGAGTTTAATTTGAAAATGAAGATTTTAGATTTCCAATGTGTATTTTTTTAAATTTTTAATGCAAAGACAAATGCAAATGCAAATATGGATGAATCAAGATAATAAGAAAATAAACAATTAGGCCAAATTAATTTTAATAGAAAATAAGTCCAAGTTAGCTAAATTATATTTTTCCTAGAATCTTAATCCAGTGATGAATGCAAGACACATTTTTTTGTATTTTTAGGAATTAAAATGCAACAAATAAAAATGCACACTTTTTATGGGTATTTTCACAATTTATCATACAAACAGTAAGCAAAAATTATGAAAATTTTATTGGAATAAAAACATGATGAATTGAGACTACAATAATATTTTTGTAATTTTTTGACAAAATATGAATTCTTTATAGATTTTTTAGTAAAATCAAAGTGATAGTGAGTAAATAATTCTTAATAAATCCACAATATCAAATTAATCAGAGCACGAATTATCCCAAATAGATATTTATACAAGGAATCCAGGAGAGTTAAAATTCCATAAAAATGATGTACGTGGATTTAATTAAAAATCAAATACTAAAATCACTCTATAATTTATTTCAGGCACAAGATAACTCCACTTTAGTTGAAATTTGAATAGTAAGTTAATCACAGATCAAGGCATCATTTTTAATTTTTGTGGAATTTTTAGAGCAATTGTGTGTGAGATATTAGGTTAAGAGTCCAGATCGAGTAAAATATGCAGAGTTTTAGTTAAACATTTTTAATTAATTACCCAAATACTATAAAAATTATAAATAAATATTCAGATGATAGAGACTAAGTTACTCAACACAGTGCCGTTTTTCATTGAATAAAAAGATTCAGTATTGAAGTCCAAATCAAAATGCAAACACAGGGGTCTCTGTGCAAAATAGAAACTGAGATTACAAAGCAACTTATGTACAGGACAGAATTGTAATTATGGAAACTTAAGAGGATAAATTTTTACAATAAAAAATAAAGGAAAAAGGAATACCCTTTCATCTTCCTGGGGATGGGCGGCTATGCGCAATGGGGAGAGGAACCCGGCAAGGTCGGCGGCCAATGGCGCTACAGGCGCGGTCGTGGCATCATGCGGGTGGCGGAGGGAGGCTGAGGCGGCCACATGAGCGGCAGGGGGGGCGGAGGACTGATGGCGGTCGGCGGTCTTGGAGCTGCAGAGGAGAGGTGCAGCGGCGGCTCGGCGACGTGGCCGCGCGGCTCCTCTGTGCTGCGGAGGGGAGGAGCGGCGGTGGGCCGAGGTGCGCGGCCACCTGGAGGGATGGCGGTGGAGTGCTCCGCGCTGCTGCGGTGGGGCAACGGCAGCGCCGCTTGGAGGAAAGGGGAGGGGCGGCGAGTCGTGGCCTGCGGCTCCTCCTCTCTTTTTTAAATTTTTTAAATATTTTTTTATTTTGATAAAAAAACTGCCGTGATATTTTTTTCTTAGATTTTAATTTATTTTTTTCTTTAAACAGGGCATGCAAATGATGGGAAAAAATTAAGTGATGATGGTGAGGAAGATGATTATGTAGAACAAATGGAGGGTGTATGGATGATAATGTGATGGACTAAAAAAATTTGAGAAAATAACATGATGACAAAATAAAGGGAAAATTACCTACGATGGAGACGGTCACCTATGGTGTGCTCACGAGAGCATGGTCTTCGCTCGAATCGTCGGCGAGCGATGAGCTCGAGCAGCGCGCGGGTGCGGCTGTGATGTTGGCCGAAAAGCCAACGGATCTCACCGGAGAGAGGGCTATCGTCGCTCGACCGCGGTTGCGTCGCTGTCACCGATTCAACTCTGAGAATTAGGCTCTCCTCACACAAAGATGGATCGAAGGCAAAAATGAGGAGAATGAGATGTATATAAAGAGGAAAGAATGAGAAGTTATTAAGGTGGTGGAGTTGAATGGGAGGTTGTATTATTAATGGAGTTGAATGGGAAGTTGGAAAAAATGGTGGAATAATGGAGTTGAATTAGTAGTTATTGTAGAGAATGGAAATTAAATAATAAATAGATAAATAAATAAAGTAGGCTACTTTAAATACAATAAAATAAAAAGAAAAGAGAAATAGTGGAGAATTTACAAAAGAATACATACAACATGTACATTTTTTGTTTACTTTTCTAATATGTAATTTTTTTGTCTTTTTAATAAGAGATATTTACAACGGAAAAAATACAATAAAATAATATAAATAAAATACAACACAAACATGATTTTTTGTATTTTTAATAATTAAGAAAGATACAATAAAAATTGAAGAAAGAATGAATATATACATGATATACAATGTACATCTAGGTCCCAAAACCCAGCTTTTGCAAATGAGCTCTGATTTTATTGAAACCACTTCCGTTGGATAGATAATTTTCTAACTTGAACTTTAAAAGTGAGTTTTATGAATTTGGAGTTCATACGGAGCGGGAATTTGGCTTGGAAGTTGGACTTTACAGCTTTTTTTCTTTGGGATCTAGGAGCATTTATTTGAGTTAAAATTTGTTTTATATTTTTGTATTTTTATATACATTGTTATGAACAAGTTAGATAAAGAATTAGATAAAAAAGCATTGAAATGAAATTATTAAAAATCCATGAAGTTTTGGGCTATTTATAGGTGAAAAACTCCTTTAATTTGTGGCTTTTTATTGTTAATTTATTTTGTACAATATAATATATAATAATTAATGTATTTTATTTACAAGAGTCATTTTGTTAATTTACGGATTTTGTATACATTTATTAGGGAATTTACTCGTGGATTTTGCTAAGATCAAGATATTGAGATGATGAATCGTGGATTCATCACTGACAGATCCTTCCTTCTCCACGTTCGATTTCATCGGCTCCATCCATTCACTCCATTCAGACCTTGAGCTGATTATTTCTTTTGTGTTACCGGAGCCCGATTTCATCTTCCCATATCTTTACCCGGTAGCAGACACCCTCCTGATTGTTTACTTGGGTGTCATCATCTACACTATTGAGTTCGTTGTTGTTTTCACATCGAGACTGTGACGACAATATAGTATTCACCTCACAGATACCGTCTTGAACCTCGATACTGCATTATCCTAGCCTTTGTGCCCAACTAGGGGCGTAAACTCTAGCGCTTGTTGAGAGGCACCTCAACATTGTTCACAGCTGTATAGATCCATTCTGTCCATATCATTCATTCTTATTGTCTAAACACCCCATCTCCATCTCATGATCATGTTATGCATAAGGTGTACTTTACCCTACATATAGGGAGTGCCAGATTTTTTATCATTCTTTTGATTCTTTTTACCTCTGTTTTGCTGCCTATACTTAGGGATATTTTACCCTAAGTATAGGGGAGGTGGTATCTGTACATGCTATCATTCGGTAGTCCCCTTGTGCACAGTCTTCTATACTTAGGATTACTTGATCCTAAGTATAGGGAGATCACCGACTTCTATTGATTATATTCTTTTATTCGTTGTTATAGTATAGTATTATTTTCACTTTCTAATACTCAGCACGAGTTATGTCTTCCTTTGCAGCTCTTTGATCACTTTAAGGACATAGTTCGAGCTAAGTATAGGGGGTGTCGTATATATTGTATATGTACTTTATCCATAACTCGTACTTTTGTATTTTTAATATGGCTAAAATATTGTATAAATACATGTAAAATTCAGTAAAACCAACTAATAAAAGATGCAGATATTTCCTCAAAATTCTTTTTGTATATACTAATAAATAAGTCAAGTTAAAATATTTTGAAAAATATTTTGAAAGTAGATTGAAAATCTATTTGAAAATTTTATTGAAAACTATTTGAAAAATGTTTGAAAAATATTTTCAACCTTTGTAAAAATAGTTTAGCTTGTAAAATTTTTCCTTTGTATGAAATAAAACTATTTTGTAAAAACTATTTACAAATATTTTGAAAAATGGTTGAAACATTATTTTGAAAATCTATATATACTGTTTGAAAAATGTTTGCAAAAATTGTTTTCAAATGTTTGTAAATGATTGTAAAATTGTTTGAAAATTTATTTTGGACTAAAGTCTTCAAAACTATTTTCAAATAAGTTTGAGAAATATATGTATCACACATAAAAAATTTAATTAAAAAAATCGAATGTATGTATATACTTGTATAAAGTACTCAAGTTGTAAATCCTTTCATCTAATTCTTGTAAATAATTGACTCATTCCTGTGTAAATATGTGTATCTCATCCCTAACTCTAATTTTAAAAAAAATTGTATATACTTTATATATTACTAACTATTTCTTTTAAAAACTCTTTTTGCATGAGCATCATTTTTCAAAAGTCTATAAAAAATTCAGGATTAGAAAATTGTTTCACAAAAAAATTTTGCTTTCTTTTCTTTACATTGTACATATTTTCTTGCATTTGCATATGTATTTTTCTGGATAATTTTGACATTTAAACTAAGTCTGGAATAAAATTGAAGAATGGAGCTTAGTTGGATCTTAACCTACTTAATTTCAAAGGAACCTTATAAGAACTGGAGTTAAGATTTTTCAGGTCCTAGTGACTTAATTCTTTGAGTCCACAAGACTATGTTCACATGTCATCTTGATTAGTCTAAGTAGAATATTTAACAACACATGCATGATTCTTTCAGACCGTGGCTTACCTTGGACAAGCACTCTACACGTAGCTCTTCATGGAGGAGGTAGTGAGGGAGCTGAATCTTTTGGCTTGGGGTAGCATACGAGGGTAGTACATCTAGGGAGAACCTCTCGTCCTCCTCTAGGGAGGGAAGTGTGTCTCAACCTGGTCTGGTGATGTTGAGGTCTAAAGACAGGGTGTTGTGGGGTTGCAATAATGCTTCAAAAGAGGGATAGTCTACTGGCTCAAGAGGAAGAACTCCTTATGTACATGTTGCACCTTGTATATATTTAAAACAAAACAAAATAAAAAAATGCAGAATCTCCAAAAGTGGACAGGTCAGATTGAAAAGTAAAATGCCTGCCGGAGTGTATATACAAGTAAAAAAAGAATTAGATCTTCAAAGTCAAATGTTTGTAAGCTTGTAGTGGATGACTTCGCTACACTGGTTATGTATCCAAGGATAGATAGCTACACTGGTTACTGTCCATTATCTTCTCCATCCCCTCTTCTTGAGCTGGTTGTACTTGAACTTAGAAGGGAATATCCCTGCTCCTCGAGTAAAGAGTTACTAGACCGGGGGACTTGAGAGAGGATGTTTCTTTGCTACTTTTGAGATGATGAGCTATATTTCACTTACACCGTACAAGTAAAGATTCGTAGTCATAAGAATTTGTGTATGTAGACTTGTTCTGACCTGATTGTTGAGGAGACCGGAATAGGAGTCTTGTGGAACTTAGAGGCTGTTAGGTCTTAAATCCATTCCCCATTAAGGTTCCGACACACTAATAATCCAAAGGTCCGACAGAGCTCCATACTACAATTTTATGAAGATAAGTTTACAAGTCAACATTGTTCTAATTTCTTTTCTTTTTCTTTCCTTTATTTTTGTTTTCACTTATTTTCTAAATAAGTGTTTGCTAAGGGACTAGCAAAGGTAAAGTATAGGGGAATGATAAATCCACGATTCATCATCTTTATTCTTTTATTTTGCTTCATTTCCTTATCAAACACCTTAAATACCTACTAATTTCATTAAATTTCCATTTTGCATGCATTTGTTAAATATGCATTTTAACACTTTTTATACTCAAATAAAAGAATAAAAAAGAAAAGAAAAAGAAAAGAAAAATAAAGGATGTATTTATGAAATAAATGTAGACTGACCTGAACCCCGAGAGAAGGTCAAGACTTGACCTGATCGATCATGAATAAAGTAGGGGGAGATAGGGTCTTTAATTCAAAAATACAAAAATAATTTGTAAATATTTTTCCATGTATATTTGTACAAAACTTATACTATTTTTTATATATAAATTGACCTCAAACGAATTTTTTTCTAAACAAAAGTTGTAAACATGTTTTGTAAATCTTAAAATAATTGTAAAATAAAATAACATGTATTCACACTCAGAAAAAACCGTAGAGTGATAATTGAAAGACCAATTCTGGCTCCACACGAACTCAGATTAAATCAAACTCACTTCCACTGTACTCTAAATTAAATTATCTTTCAAATGGCTATGGTTTCATAATTTTTGGAGCTACAATTGAAAAGTCAATTTTCTAGGGTGGTTTGTGCAGTTTTACCACTTACTTATTGTATATAATTATTCATATTTATTTTTATAATAATGTACATAATTGTAAATATTATCTTCTTTATTAAAAAAATAAAATTAAAAAATCGTTTAAAAATAATTTCCTTATTTGTACATGTGTATATCATACTATATATATATATGATTCTTGTATACAAATAATTTCCTTACATAAAAATCACCAAAAAAATAAATATCTAACATTAATTTATTAAAGTAATTTAATTACAAAATTTGGATTTAATTATTTAATTATTTAATTTATTCATTTATTTGATTTGAAAACATGCCTTGTATATAAAGATATGATTCCATGCCTTAAATAGCCACCATTAAGGTGGCTAATTAATTTTTATAAATAAATTATTTTGTTATTTTTAAATTCCAAATTTCATTTTTAATTATTAATTAATTAATCTATATTTATTCACCACTAAACACATTCCTTTATTGTACATCTTTCCTTTTTGATTTTTCTTCTCTTTGTATTGAGCTCCTCCTCCCTTAGTTGTCTTTGATCAATCTTTGGTGGAGAGGAGATCGATCTTCGAGAGTAATCTTGTCGAAGAAGGGTGACCAGCCTCTGACCCGTCCGGTGACACCGAGTCGGCCCTCGTCGAGGCTGTCACAACGTATCCGATCCCGAGGTGAGATCCATTTTCTTTTCAATCATTTTTCCTAGGTAAATTTTAGATTTAATTTCTGCGTAGATGTCGTGATTATTCTTTAGATCTTAATTCCAAAAAAATCCTTATCACACTTGTCATCCGAATCCGAGTTTTCATCCCATTTTCTCGATCCACTCACGTTCTCGTTCCATCTCTCACAACCTTTCACATCCGACCACGCATGGTGGTCGGATCTTCGGATCTATCTTCCGCTACGCCAATATCCACAACCGTTCATGCCCCCTATTTTGTTTATAAATAAAATAAATAAATAAATAATACACCTAGTTATTTTTATTCATAACATTTGTTTTGTAGGAAAATTAAAATAAATAAATAATTTTTTTTCTTAGTTTACAGTTCTTGTTTAAAAATAATAATACATAAAAAAGTAAAATAAAAACTTTTAATTTCTGTTTACATATTACATTTAAAAAAACAAAACAAAGACAAAAAAATAGCAGCAGTAGGTACGCCCCTCCGCCACACAGCCACCTCCAGTGTACGCCACCACTGCCGACGGCGGTCCCGCCATCCTCCGCCCTAGCAGCTCTGCACCCTTCACCCTCGCAAGCCGGCCCACGGCTACATCCCCACCGCGCCTTGCCGTCCTCCACATTAGGCACCACCATCCCAACCTGGCGCCTCCGCCAACTCCACCTAGGCGGCACACTCTGCCTTCATCCCAGGCCACGACCCTCCGCCACGCGGGCCTGCGCATGCGACCACTCTGCTGCAACCTGCCGACCCAGCCAGGCCCGAAGCCATCTCCTCCCTGCGACCCAGCTGCTGTGGGTGGCGACGCCCATTGCTTGCCCCATCTTTGAAGGAATGAACAAGAAACCCTAGAGAGGGATTAAAATATTAGTTAAATTGCATATCAATCCCCCCTAAATTTAAAAAATTACGCAAAGCCCCTACCAGAGCCTCAAGCACGTGCAATGCACACCCCACTTGGGTAATTTGCAATATCCGTCCTATTGTTATTTCTTATTATATTTTGATGCAAAAACTTGGAATGTTTACATTTTAGTCCCTGTTATCCAGACCATTAAATTGCATGCTTTTTCTTGTTGAATAAATATTTTGATGGATCTAAAAATCTGTAAAAATTTGTGTAGACTCCTGCTGTGTTCCTCTTTATTTTATAATTTTTTCATCACATTTCATCATCACTTGGTATTTTAAAAAAATAAAAAATAGTGTCTTTTTATCTTCCCAAACTTTGAAAAATCATAAAAAAATAAAACATTATTCTAAAAATTCCAAAAAAATAGATTAGGTGTATTTTACTGGCTTTTAATTTCTACCCAATTTTCATGAAATAATCATTTATAAAACTCTTAAAAATTGTAAAATATTGAAAATCTTAAAAAAATCTTATAAATTGTAGAAAAAAATCCAAAATCGTGATTTCAGTCTTTGTTTGTAGATGTTTAATTTTTTTAATATAAACATAAGTTCCAGGAGTTTTGGGCGCTTAAATTAATTGTAAGGTGCAAAATACTCTTGGTTGTGCACTATTTTCCTTTGTTTCCACTGTTTTATTTTTATAAAATCATAAAAACTTCAGAAAAATTTGAAAAATTTATCAAAAACATTTTAAAAATATAAAACACAAAAACATTTTCTCTGGAATTTTTTGAGTATTTTTGAATATTTTTAAAAAATACAAAAAGATTTGTATGTGTATATTTTTATTCCCTTATGATTTGTTTCTCATTTGAAAAATGAAT
Organism: Ottelia alismoides; assembly: GCA_037367405.1. Taxonomy (NCBI): domain Eukaryota; kingdom Viridiplantae; phylum Streptophyta; class Magnoliopsida; order Alismatales; family Hydrocharitaceae; genus Ottelia; species Ottelia alismoides. Next base: position 420,904 of record JAZKJV010011313.1, read on the forward strand.
AAATTGAAAAATAAAAAACCACTAAACATTTTTTATCTTCGAAATTTGACTGCTAAGTTTTTAAATCATGCTCCTTGTGTTCGACCCTGGTCGCTATACCAGGTAAATTAAATAGCGAAGACCTCTTACTTTTCATTGCTTGACGATCTTTAAAGTGGTTTATATATTTTATCGTTGATTACGCTTGGTGATTTGGATCACAATGACCCTTCATTATTTGCATACTTAACCCGAGTTGCCAGGCGTGTCATCAATGACAGAGATTTTACGAGGGTTTAAAATAATCCTCACTCAAGAAAAGCGAAGATAACATGTCGCTGAGGCAACTGCTCATAAAACCTCAAGACAATCAACAATTAACCCACGATAAATATAAATCAATGAATAGAAAAAAAATATGGAGTTACAATTTATTATAACTCTACAACGAAAGTGTATAGCGTGCAAGCATGTGTAGAGGTTGTACATAAGGTGCAAATGGTAGATTAGGCAATGATGCTTAAAATTTGTTTTTGTCCATTTATTGTTTTTGTGGGATTTAATTTTCTATATTTCTGTATCACATTTCTTATATTTTTTGTTTTTAATTTTATAATTTTTATTTTCTTTTTATATATTTTCTAATTTTATGTCTTCTTTTCTTTTAATTATATAATATAGATAATATAAGGATATATTTATGATATAAGGTATAATAATTATAAATACAAAGGAAAATAAATAGAATTCATGACACAAATAATTTTGGGTTTTATATATTTTTCTAATGTTTTTACGATTTTCTATAATTTTTGCATATTTTTATGTATTTTCAAAATAAAAATATCCAAAATCATGGATTAAATAAATAGAAATAATTGTATTGAAGATTAAAAATAACAAATAAGCTCCAAAATTCTCCAAATCAATTTTAATAGATAGATATTAATATAAAGAAAATAGACATAAATATTTTCAGTGTTCTTGGGAATTTTATATTTTTACTGGACTTTGGAGATTTTTAATTTTTCTAGGTTTTTCTTTTTCGAATTTTAGGATTTTTGGTCTGTAGTTATAAAATATAATAATAAACAACATATATTTTTTTGGGAAATTTTCAAAACATTTATATATTTTTTGGTATTTTCTAAGTTAAACATGGACAAAATGTGCTCATTTTGATTTTTAATAAATAGTTAAAATTCCTAAAATGCTAATACAAAAGTGACGTGAAAATACATGCTAGCAGGCATTTATCCTATTTTTTCATAATTTTTAGAGCACGGATGCTATATTTAATAAATAGAAGAAAAGCACAAAAAATACATGTACTAGCGAGGGCATGTTTGCAATTAAAATTAAAAATAGGGTTCATCTCCAAATATGCCAAAAATATTCAACTGATATTCAATTTTATTAGACTAAAAATAAATACAAAAATACCCAAGGGTATACATGCAATTTTCCCAGCTCATGTGGGGCGCATGAGCTGAGTTGGACTGGACTTATTTGTAATATCAATAAGCATAGTGGCCTTTATGCAAAATGTCCAGTATATTTACACTATGACAAATATTTACAGGACTCATAAATAAATACAAAAATACGGGGGGATTGACTTTGCAATTTACCTCCAAAGGGTATGATCCAACGACGATGATTTCTTTACTAATCCGCGTGCCAGCCTCTACACAGTCGATGCCTCTTGGTCATGGATGGCTGAGATTAAATCCTAGTGGATGATCTGAAGGCTGCGTTGAAGTGAATGAGACGACTACTAGCATACCTGGTGCGACACAATGATCCGACGGCTAGAAGGGCACGAGGAAGAACATGCCAAGAACTCGGAAGAACCGAGCCTTGATCAGGCTTCCCTCGCTTCTCCGCCCACCAGGGAGTCTCGGAGCAGGGGCAAAATGTAGCTTGGGGCCCTCTGCGTCAGATGTCAGTGTCATGAGGTACACTGGAGCTCCGATGGCATCAAACGAGCTCGGGAAGAATGAGGGCTTCGGATACCTCCATCTTGAGCAAAATCAGCCCAAGAGGGTCCTTTGGCCCACCAGATCGTGTAGGAAGCACATGCAACCAAAACGAAGGGATCTGGGGGCTTTATTTGGATGAACGGATGCGGAATAGAAGAGTATGGAGGTGCTCCGGGGATGGGAGGAGGTAGAGCACCCAACTCCAGATCCACAAAGGATCTAGATGAGCGAAGTGCAGTGAGGCATAGGACAAACAAATGGGAAGAAAGTAAGGGTAGAAGGCGAGTCAAACACAAGGTGAAGCACGGTGGAGCGTTTGCCGGAGCGCCTCCGACGAACTACAAATCTACCTGATTACACTAAATCATTAACTAAATATTGAAATCAAATGCATAAAACAAAAGACGAGAACGAAATCTACCTAGAAAATCAAGTGAGCATCACTTATACCTTCCCTTGAAGGAAGGGAGCAGGGCGGCCGGAGGTCCTCTGTGGGTGCACCTCCTCCTTCATCCATGCCAACACCTCAGAGGATCTCCCCTTGTCATTGGGATTCATGCTAGACCGAGGGCAGCATGCTTAGGGGCTTGGGAAATGACCAAAGAATGCAAGGAGATCAGAGGTTGTTATTTATAAACATGTTGGGGTACCTTTATTAACCTAGGGCTTGGGGCGGATAAAAAGTATGTACAACAGATCTGGAGCTTCAGTATGGATCACATATAATTGAAGGTGATAGTAGCATGAAGAATCGACTAAAAGGCTCGACGGAGCACCTAGGAAAATGGAGGAAAATCAGGGAAAAGACACTCTTGACAAGTTAGAATGCTTGGGAGGCAGTTGACTAGAGGTCAACAAACGACGCGATCGGGCCACGTTAGTTCAAGTCGCGACAAAATAGTAATTTTATACAAAAATAAATGAATTAAAAATAGTAAATGATTTATGATTATAAAATAAAAATATTTTTTATTTTATGTAGTATTTTAATATGATTTTATTTATTTTAATGAGTTAAATTATTACAAGTTACTTTTTACAAGTGTGTTTATAGGTATATTGACCAATGTTTTATGTATTTTTTATTTTGAATTTTGATTTTATTTTTTTATTTTATCAATTTATATATTTATAACTTATTTTTAGATACATAAATATATTTTTATTGTATTTTTCTTATGTGTTACGTACACCTAAATAAAAAGGGGTATTAACTATATAGGTATAATTATAGGTGTTTCATCTATGTGTTTTTTGTCTAGTATTTTTTGTATTTTATTTACGATTGTTTTATTTAGGGTTTTATTCTATTCTAAATATGCACAAATATTATATGTGATATTTACAAAATTATAAAAATATAAAATTGTGGAAATAATAAAGAATAAATAAAACGAATATTTTATTCGGGTATACTATACAATAAGGGTCCAAAATCTAACGGTTATACCTTAACTCCAAAAAATTTGAAACCAACTTCATTATAAAGCTTATTAAAAGTTATATACAATTAAATATGATTTTAATACATTTTGAGTTTTATTTAGGAAAAATGGGTCAGAGAAGTTGGGGTTCTGGATTTTTATTTTGAGTACAAAATGTACATTGTATATTATTTTTGTATAAAATAGTTTTGTATTTTTCTATACATTTTTATCAACAATTTTCATGTAAAAAGTTTATTGTTTTGAGATATAAATAATAAAGAATAAAATAGGTCCCAAAATTTGAATTATTGATGAATAAAAGAATGGAATTTATTAATGAATTTTGGCCCTTATCTCCCCCTACTTTATTCCCTGTCGACCAAATCAGGTCTTGACTTGGTCTCAGGGTTTTGGGTCATAAAATACCTTTGGTATTTAATTCCTTCTCTTTCCTTTTCTTTATTCTATAATTTTGGCATTAAAAATAGTATTTTCTACACAATTAATGGAACAAATAAAGAATGTTAATATGTACAAATAATGCTATTTACATGCATCAGCTAGGGATTTTAAGGCCAAAATGATATAATAAAGGTAATGAAATGGAGATACATCACCCCCTATACTTTCCTTTGCTAGTCCCTAGCAACCACTTATGCAATGAGTGCAGAAAAATGAAAATAAAGAAAATCAAAAGAAAGAAAGATGATTAAATCTAATTTTTCAAACCCTTCTTCACAAAATCAAAATTTGGAGCTCGGGTCAGACCTTGGTGTGGGAATGTGGGTGGAACCTGGTTGGGAACTAGATTTAAAACACAACAGCTTTTGAGGGTTCACAAAACTCGGTTCAAACCACCTCAATAGCTAAGTCAGAACCAGTCTACATCATACAAAAACCCTTATGACTATGAAGCTGACTTGTACAGTGTAAACGATAATGGCTCCCCCAACTATAATGACAAAAGAACTGACTTCTCTAGCATGGCAACCCAATGATTCCCCAATCATGTAGCTCTTTCCTCGAGGAGCAGGGTATTCCCTTCTAAGTTCAAGTACATCTGACTCAAGGGAAGGGGGTGAAGAGAAGAATAGACGGTAGCCAATGTAGCTACCTATCCGGGGATACATGACCAATGTAGTCATGCCATCCAGCTGTAGGCTCACAAGATATTACTTTGAAGCTCAAGCTTGCTTATTTTAAATATATACATACTCCGGCAAACATTTTATTTTCAATCAGGCCTGTCCACCTTTTTGGAGTCTTTATTTCTATATTTTTTAATACTATATACAACAACATTTACATAAGGAGTTTTTCCTCTTGAGCCAGAAGACTATCCCTCATCTGAAGCATAATTTCAACCCACACTCTCCTGTCTTTAGACCTCATGGCTACTAGACGGGTTAGGGTGCACTTCCCTCCCTAGATGAGGATAAATGTTTCCACTCATGTGTGTCTCATATCGGCAAATCCAATCCCTTCACCACTCCAACTGAGTTGAGCCAAGTGGAAGGTGGAAATGTTCAAGTTAGGTCACAGGAGACAAGAGTCATGTGTGCGTCTCGAAAAGTTCTAGTCAAGCAGTTGAGGTGTCTTAAACCCAACCCTGAGTCTCAAAGAATTAAGTCTGAATAGACCTGAAGTACCTCGGATCTAGTTCCCATAAGGTTCTAGTGAAGTTAGGTGCATTAAGGTCCAACCAAGCTCCAATCTTTGACTTTACTCAGACTCGTTCAATTATCAAGCTCAATCTGAAAATGCAAATGCTATGCAAATGCTATGTACAATGCAATGAAACTGTTTTTGTGATGCAATTTTTAAAATTTTGAACGTTTGATAGATTTTTGAGAAAGGTTTTGCAAATATTTTTGGGATTTTCAAAACAAAAAGATTTTTGGCACAACAAGGAAGTATATGCAGCTATTTACATTGTATGCCTCTTTTTATTTACAAGAAGTGAGGTTTAAAGGATTTAGAAATAGAATATTATTTATTATTTATTATAAGTATGTATATACAATTTGTAAATAATTTGAATGATGTATATATCCCCCAAACTTATTTGAAAATGATTTTACAAAAATTTTTGAAAACTATAGTCCAAAATATTTTTTGCAAATATTTTTTACAACATTTGAAAATCATTTTGCAAAGGTTTTTCAAATAATATATATAGATTTTTCAAACACTTCTGGATAGGTCTCCTACATATGAACTTCTTTCTTTCTGGTTAAATAATCTACTTCTAGTTGCTCTGGAACAATTAGGAGATTCTCTAGAAGAAATACGGGGTTCTGCTTCTGGCGGAAACATGCTATTGGGCGGTGGTTCCGCTTATGGGGTCAAATCAATACATTCTAAGAATCAATATTTGAATATCAACCTCATCAATATCATAAGTCTCATACAAAATCACATCAAAAGAAAAGCCCCATTAGTCCGAAAGTTAGAAAAAGCAGCGCACCTCTTTCCTAGACAACTATCATTATATTGGATTTTCGACTTAGAGAAAACAAGGGTCGAAGTTCAAGCGAAACTGAGACGTCGAACCGACGAGACTATGTTTCCAATTCATTAAGTTGAGGGTTGTTATACACATTTATGTGGCTCTAATTCAAATAGATGTCCCAGGACTGTTCGGGCCTAATCCGCCTATTTGAACCTACTATGATAACTAGAAATGGCTAATCTTGCGACTCTGGGCATCTAGCCTGGGAACCCAGAGGAAGCTAAGGGGAGGAAGGACAATGAGGATCCACGACCGCGGCACCATGGAAGGCAGTTTTTACGCAGTAGGGTGAGAAGGGGAGACTTGTTCGTAGTTGACTGGAGGGTGGGGGACTCTCAAAAGTAGCAGATATCGTAAATGCTTGAGAAACCATTTTTTAAAACCATTTGCAAATATTTTTTAAAAATATTTTATTTCACATAAAGAAAAGAAATTTTATAAACAAACAAATTTACAAAGGTTGAAACATTTTACAAAATATTTTCAAGCAATTTTCAAAGGGGTTTTCAAATATATTTTCAAACTATTTTCCAGACCTTTTGCAAATTTTTTTACCTGATTTATTTATAAGTATGAACAAAAAAAATTTGAGGAATAATTATACATCTCTTTATTAGTTGATTTAATGAATTGTATCTGTGTGTATATATAGTAGTTTAGCCATATTATTCAAAAATACCAAAGTACGAATTATGGCTAAAGTATATACAAAGTATATACGATCCCCCTATATTAGCTTGAGCTTTGTCCTCATAGATCGAAAAGAAAAAGAGAAGACGCAACTCGTACTGGGTGTAGAAAAGCCTATAATACAACGATCGAATAAGGAATGAAAGAATGAAGAAATAAATGAATGAGATGTCAGTCATCTCCCCTATACTTAGGATTAAATAATCCTAAGTATAGCAGATTGTAGCTACATGCATGGAGGGTCGAGGGTGGAATGAACAAATCACAAGTCAGTTTGTCTCCCCTTATACTTAAGGTAAAATATCCCTAAGTATAGCAGAGAAAATAAACAAGAGAGGAGACAAGCAAGGGGATCAATAAAAAGAAACTATAAAAAAGATAATACCACAGGGAGAATGTACACATCCCCCCTATACTTAGGGTAAAAGAGCCTGAAGTACATGCAACAACAAAAGTGATGAAACTGAACAGAGAAAGAACAACATAATAGGTGAACCCCCATGTACTTAGGACAAAGTACGTCCTAAGTATATACACACATATATAGAGAATGATCTGGGGTACACCGAACATATGGGAGAAAGAACGAAAAGACAAGACATATATACAAATAGTAAATACTAGTGAAGTTCAGGACGGTATCTGACAATCGAATATTGTACTATCATCATCATCTCCCTGTGAGAACGGTAACATGGTCAGAAATAGAATGACACCCTAGTATACAATCAAGTGGGTGTCTGCAATCGGGGAAAAGAGATCGAAAACTAAGCCAGTATCAGATAGCGAGATGCAGAACATCAGCTCATAAGAAAGGAGTGAAGGATCACAATTGATATCGTAATACATGGAGGAGGAAGGATCAGTACAGATTCCTCCAAGTCAATCATAGTCTCAGTAAGGTACGAAAAGTGAAGAACATGAAACTCTCTACGTAGTGTGATACCTGGTGGACATAAAGTCGATAGATCAAGAACACAATGAATATCACAAGACATGGCTCAACCTTGCGAGGGTCGTCAAGGTGAGCAAACTCAAATGGGTCAGAGATCTCAGAATAATCTGAAGACTCGATCTCGTGCTCCATCAAATAGGAGACACAACTAGAGAGGAGACCGAGTACACAAATCAAAAGACTCAACTTCATGCTCCACCAGATCAGAGACATTAGAAGTGAAGCCGAGCACCTACAAAATGATGTATCATCCCGTAAATAACCCTTGGAGAGTAATACATACTTAGCAATGAATCATTAGAACAGAATTCACCTTGTGAGGGTCGTCAATAAGAGCATACTCAAAGGAGTCAGATCCATCAGATGGATCAGGAGAAGCGGTCTTGGTAGGCGACAGCTCGGCTACCCAACAAAAGAGACCAGAAGATCTAGAACATGTCATAGTCTCTTGTAGATAACCCTCGGAGAGTCTTGTGAACTAGGCATGGAATAATTAGAAGAATGTAACTCATCCTTGCAAGGAGCGTCAAGGAGAGAAGACTAAAAGGAGTCCAGACAGCTAGGATAATCAGTCTCGTATTCCGACAGATCAGACACACAATCAGACAGTGAGACCGATAACTCATTTTAGACGACTCAGTTTTGTGCTTCACCATGATGGACGCACAAGTGGAGAGTGAAACTGATCGTAAAGAAAAGGTTGCATTCTCTCGCAGATAGACCGCGGGAAGTAATGTAAACTAAGTCAATGAAATCAGGGAAATGCTGGCATCAAGTCTCAGGTCCTCAAAAGTAATCAATCAATAACCAGGGAGGGCGCAAGGCTATGGGAAGGATAAGAGATCATCATACTAATCGCAGTGCAGTCCCTCAAATCAACTAAATCGACTGAGATGGATCAAGATGTCAGAAGGAAATCTTCAAAGAGCTAAATGGGGATCTGAGAGTCAGGAGATGGAGGATGGATCAGTCAGGAATGATGAGTGAAATCATGTGGGTTCTGAACACCTTCGCTTTGAAGCACATATAGATATAGTACATCAAGCGTCTGAATCAAGACGGGATGAACTGCGTAAGAGATCGTACAATCATAACTCATGGAATCATCATCAAATCATCAAGAATCGATTACATCCTCAATCCGGTGTGTGAGATAAAAAATCCTCAATAAAGAATCACACCTATAAGAGTGTCAAAATCAGAGTCCTTAATAATGAATCTATGCACATACCAAAGTCATGTCCACCAAGAATAGCACACCAATATCAGTATCCTCAAGTTTGCCCGGCTTACATAATTTCTGAAATCACAACCTTGATGTGAGCCTCATCTAGAAGCACTGCAATCCTGGGTGAAAGAAGGCATGGCACTGAAGGGAACGAGGAGAATGGGCTAGAATGATGAAATGAAGATAAAATTGTGGTTCAAGAAGATAATCTTATTGAATCGGACCAGATATAGGGTGATATGGGCAAGGAGATAGTTGCAAAATCCGGCTACAATAGTGAAGATCAAGACCTGATATCATGACTCAATGAAGAAGATAAAAAATATGGACAAAGAAAGGGAAAAGGACTTAATAAAAATAAGAACTAAAAAACTCAGGGATCTACAAACTCAAAGAATGATAAGTGCGAATGGACTCGAATCACAATCAATGTACAAAGCAAACTCCCAGTTCACCTACTCAATACAGTAAAGGCCAAAGATAATGGTCATTTATCTTTTCTATTTTAGAGTTAAGTGAGATTCAAAAAATTGTACAAACACGTAGGTAGGCATGGGATTTGGGCACTAGTCCATAGTGTGTACATGAGAATAAAATGCACATACAATGAGGGAGTTTCTCTCCCCAAGACAATGAATCCACTACATTTATTTTTACAAGTCCAATAGAGTTAGCATTCCCAATTTTTATTTACTCGGTTATCACTTTTTTGTCATTTTTCAATGCCATTGTCTAACGAGCTTCCAATTCCATTAACATCCTAGGTGATCAAAATCGGAGAAAGAAGGTCATAAAATCCACGTAATCGGGAATCGATGATGCATGCAAACCCAGAAGACTTACAATGCCTCCTAGCTCTCTCCATACGAGATGCATAACAGAATTGAAAGCTACACTACATGAGATGCAAGCTGATGAAATCACCCTAGATAGAATATGCTATTAGCGTGAAGCACCAGATGTTAACTATCTAGACATGAGACTTAAGTCCGGTCCTTGATGCCACTCGGTTCCTGCCACAACGGTTCCTACCAACACTGTATGTGACCTCTCTCAGCACGCGGTCTCAAGTCTAAATAGCCATCAATTACAATTTGACTAAGTCCAAAAGTGAGTCTATAGGTACATACAAATATATTAGGGCTTTGGACCTTAATCTATCGAGCAAGCCAATGAGGCCCCCAAGGGAACATCCAGGCAATGGACCTCGGGAAGTGTGAGGTGTCCAAGAAAGTCCTAATTATTACAAATTAATCTCTCTCTCTCACTCTTAATCACAAAATAAAAGGAAAAATTAAAATAAAAATAAAAATACTCTATCTTCAAAAATCCCTCCGAGTCTTCATTTGGTGCTCTCCCTTACTGACCAAGTAAGAAAGCATGCTCCGCATTGTTTGAGTGCACATGTCCTCCTAAGAAGTCCTCCCTCGCATAGCGGTCCCTCGTAACACATTTAAACAAGGAAAGGTGTTAGACAATCCACAATTAATATAAAATAAAATAGAGAATGAAAATAAAGAGACAACTGGATATATATACAAGAGTAAAGAAACAAATAAAAGAATCCAATCTATGCGGGGTTGCTCCCTGACAACAACATCGTTTGATGACAAATATTTTGCGAGGGTATAAAATAATTCTCACTCAAGAAAAGCGAAGATAACATGTCGTTGAGGCGACCACTCACAAAACCTCAAGTCAATCAACAATTAACCCACAATAAATATAAAGCAACGAATAGCAAAAATGTGGAGTTAAAATTTATTAAAACTCTACAACAAAAGTGTATAGCGTGCAAGCATTTGTAAATGTCGAACACAAGGAGCAAATGATAGATTGGGCAATGATGCTAAAAGATTGTTCTTTTATCTTGTCCATTTATGGTTTTTATGGGTTTTTAAATTTCAATATATATATATATGTGTGTGTGTGTGTGTGTGCGTGTGTGTATTTTAATATACGTATTGGTTTTAATTTATTTATTTTAATTTCTTTTTATATATTTTCTGATTTTAATCTTTCTTTTTCTTGTAATTATATGTTATAGATAATATACAAGGATATATTTAGAATACAAGGTATAATAATTATAAATACTAATAAAAATAAACATAATTCAGGAAATAAAATATTTTTACGTTTTGTATATTTTTCTAATTTTTTGGGATTTTTCTCTAATTTTTTCACATTTTTATGTATTTTTAAAATAAAAATGTCCCAAATCAGGGATTAAATAAATAGATAGAATTGAATTGAAAATTAAAAATAGCAAATAAGGTCCAAAATTCTCCATATCAATTTTTATAGATGGATATTAATATAAAGAAAATTCAAAAATAAAATAAATATTTTTGGTATTTTTAGGAATTTTATTTTTTTACTGGACTTTGAAGCTTTTTAAAATTTTTAGGTTTCTTTCTCTATTTTAGGGATTTTTTGTCTGTAGTTATAAAACATAATAATAAACTATATATATTTTTGGGGAATTTTTCAAAACATTTTTCTATTGTTTAGGTATTTTCTAAATTAAACAAGGATAAATTGTGCTCATTTTGATTTTTAATAAATAGTTAAAATGCCTAAAATGTTAATCCAAAAATGTGGCGTGAGAATACATGCTAGAAAACATCTATCCCTATTTTTGCATAATTTTTGGAGCATGGATACTATATTTATGAAATATAAGTAAAGCACAAAAAATGCATGTACTGGTGAGGGCATATTTGCAATTAAAATTAAAGTCAAGGGCTTATCTACAAATATGCCAAAAATATAGAACTAATATTAAAATTTATTGGACTAAATATAAATACAAAAATAGACAAGGTATACATGCAATTTTCCCAACTCACGTGGCACGACACGTGAGCTGGCTGGACTGGACTTGACCTGTTTGTAATATCAATAAACACATGGGACTTTATGCTAATAAATAAATACAAAAATGCAAGGGATTGAGTTTGCAATTTACCCTCAAAGGGTGTGATCCAACGGTAATTATTTCTTCACTAATCCACTTGTCAGCTTCTACACAATCGATGCCTCTTCGTGAAGGATGGTTGGGATTAAATGTCAACAGCTGATATGAAGGATGTGGTGAAGTGCATCGGATGGCTACTGGCAGACCTGACGTGACACGATGATCTTATGATGAGAAGGGAACGAGAAAGAACATGCCATGAAATCAGAAGAACCGAGCCTTGATTGGGCTTCCCTCACTTCTCGGGCCATCGAGGAGTCTCAGAGTAGGGTCAAAATGGAGCTAGGGCTCCTCCGTGTTAGCTGGCGATGACCTGATGGCATCAAACAAGCTCGGGGAAGAACGAGGGCTCCAGGTACCTCCGTCTTGAGCAAAATCAACCCAAGAGGGTCCTTTGGCCACCAGATCCTACAGGAAGCACATGCAAACAAAACGAAGGGATCTAAGGGCTTTATTTTGGTGAATGTATGCAAAATGGAAGGGAAAGGAGGTGCTCCGGCGAAGGGAGGAGGTGCAACACCCTACTCCAGATCCATGAAGGATCTGGATGAGAGAAGTGCATCGAGGCGTAGGAGAAGCGAATGGGAAGAAAGTGAGGGTGGAAGGCAGGTCAGACACAAGGTGAAGCATGATGGAGCGTTCACCATAGCTAGCCTCCGGCGAACTACGAATCTACCTAGTTACACTAAATCATTAACTAAAAAGTAAAATCAAATGCATAAAACAAAGACGAGAATGAAATCTACCTAGAAAATCAAGTGTGCAACTCTTATACCTTCCCGTGAAGGAAGGGAGCAGGGCAGCTGAAAATCTACTGTGGGTGCACCTCCTCCTCCTTCAACCACACAAACTCCTCATGGCATCCCCCCGGTCGCCAGGATTCATGCTAGACTGAGGGCAACGGGCTTAGGGTCTTGGAGAATGACCAAAGAATGCAAGGAGATCGGAGGTTGTTATTTATGAACATGGCGGGGCACCCTTATTGACCTAGGGTTTGGGACGGATCAAAAGTATGTACAACAGATCTAGAGCTTTGGCGGAGATCACGTATGATTGAAGGTGATCATAGAGTGAAGAATCAACGAAAAGGCTCGATGGAACACCCAAGAAAAAATGGAGGAAAAGCAGGGAAAAGACATGCCTGACAAGTCAGAATGCCTCGGGAGGCAATTGACTAGAGGTCAACAATCGATGCGACGTGATTGGGCTACGTCAGCTCAAGTCATGATAAAACAATAATTTTATTGAAAAATAAATTAATTAAAAATAGTAAATGATTTTATTGATTTTTTGTTATAAAATAAAAAATGTTTATTATTTCATTTAGTATTTTAATATGATTTCTTATTTATTTTATGAGTTAATTTATTGCAAGTTACTTTCTACAAGTATGTTTATAGGTATATTAACCTACGTTTTGTGTATTTTATTTTTATTTTGAATTTTTGCTTTTATCATTTTATTTTATCAATTTATATATTTATAACTTATTGATCGATACAAAAATATATTTTTATTACATTTTTCTTATCTATTACACTTAAATAAATAGGCGTATTAACTATATGAGGATGGGGAGTATGCACCCTGGTGCATGTAATTTTACATGCACTGGGGCTTATATCTCTCACATTTTTTATTTTTTGGAAAAATATCATCGTGTATATTCATATATATATCCCTCCAATATGCCATTCGAATTTTATCAGAAACAGAGACTCCTATGCCCTCCATCTATAACAGGTCGATTACATCAATTGTAAGACCATTAAAATTATCTGTTCTAGATGGAGGGCATAGGAGTCTCTGTTTCTGACGAAATTTAAATGGCATATTGGAGGGATATATAGATGAATATATACGGTGATATTTTCCCAAAAAAATAAAAAAATGTGGGAGATATAAGCCTCGGTGCATGTAAAATTACATGCACTAGGGTGCATGTAAAATTACATGCACCAGGGTGCATACTCCCTTTTCTCTAACTATATAGGTATAATTATAGGCATTTTATCTATGTGTTTTTAGTTTATTATTTTTTTGTGTATTATTTATGGTTTCATTCTATTCTAAATATGTACATATATTATGAATAATATTTACGAAGTTATAAAAATATAAAATTGTGGAAATATTAAAAATGAATAAAATGAATATTTTATTCGACTATACTATAGGTGTCCAAAACCTAATTTTTACATCTTAACTCCAAAAAATATGAAACCCACCTTCACTAAATAGCTTATTAAAAGTTATATATAATTAAAGTGATTTCGATATATTTTGAATTTTTATTTAGGAGATATTGGTCTGGGAAGTTGGGGTTTTGGATTTTTATTTTGAGCATAAAATGTACACCGTATATTATTTTTGTATGAAGTCAATTTTGTAGTTTTCTATATATTTTTATCTACAATATTCATGTACAAAGTTTCTTGATTTGATATATAAATAATAAATAATAAAATGATTCCAAGAAATGAATTATTGATGAATAAAAGAATGGATTTATTGATGATTTTTGGCCCTTATCTCCCCCTACTTTATTCCTTGTCGGCTAAATAAATTTTTGACTTGGTTTTGAGGTTTAGGGTCATAATACCTTTGTTATTTTATTCCTTTTCTTTTCATTCCTTTATTCTATAATTTCAACATTAAGAACAATATTTACACACAATAAATGGAACAAATAAAGAATGTTAATCTATACAAAATAATGCTATTTACATGCATTAACTAGGATTTTTAAGGCCAAAATGATAGAATAAAGGTGATGAAATTGAGATTCATCAATATATACAACGTATATACGACCCCCTATACTTAACTTGAGTTATGTCCTCGTAGATCAGAGGGAAAGAAAAGACATAACTCGTTCCAAGTATAAAAGAGCCTATACTATAGTGATTAAAGAATAATGAACAAAAGAATGAGAAGTCGACCGTCCCCCTATACTTAGGATCAAATAATCCTAAGTATAGTAGATTGTACGTAAGGTAGAGAGGGTCGAAGGTGGGAATGAACAACTCAATAATTCATCCTGTCTCCCCCTATACTTGGGGTCAGATATCCCTAAGTATAGACATGAATATTAACAAGAGAGGAGACAGGTGGTGAGACCAAGAATAATATGTGAAGTCACCCATCCCCCCTATACTTAAGATGAAGCATATCTTAAGTAGAGGCAATGAATAAGGAACACAAAGGAGAAAATAGAAATTTCAACAGAAAAATGAAAAGAAGAAAAGAAGAAAATTAAAGAAAGAGTTTGTGAGTAACATTATCTAAATCTTTTGATGCTGCTGATGTTGTGGATGTTCCTTCATTGCATATCACTTTGACAGAATCGATAACGGCCAAGAAAGTATCATGCTCGAGGTAAGGATTCAGTAGATGACCGTTGACGATGAATGGGTGTGCGTCAGGAGATAAATATGATATTACAATGCTTCCATTGTCACACATTTCTTGCACTCTGAATGGCCCTGTCCATTTACTTTTTGCCCAAAAATATCTTCAACTTTGCGTCAAATAGCCACACTTTCTGTGCAGTCTCGAAGAGCTTTCATCTGATGTGTCGATCATGCAAGCGTCTAACTTTCTTCTTGTACATCAATGTGTTATGAAATGCATAGTCTCGGAATTCCAAGAGTTTGTTCCGATCCTCTTTTCTTTTCTGACCACCCTTTTGTGAGTCCAAATTTTAGATATTGACTGCCCATAATGATTTGTGGATCACTTCCACGAGCAGATGGTATGGCTTTCCATACAAAAGATGGTAGGGTGATATGCCTAAGGGGGGCTTGTAAGCCATTTTGTATGCGACAGATTCCAAGAGTTGGGACCAATTCTTTATGTCCGGCTTTACAAGCTTCTATAGAATTGTCTTGATTTCTTTGTTTGACAATTCAGTCATGTCATTGGTCTGGGGATGATAAGGAGACGCAACTCGGTGCTCGATGCCATACTCCTTCATTAACTTCTTGACCTCTCTGCTAATAAAGTGGACACCCCCATCTGATATCAGCACTTTGAAATCCCAAAACATGATATGATGTTCTCTCTCAGAAAGTGACAAACTGTACAGCTGTCTGCGACTCGGGCGAGGATAGCTTCAACCCAACAACTCATATACTCAACGACAAGAAGGATATGCTTGTATCCCTGACTGTTGGGAAAGGGTACCATGAAGTCAATGCCCCAAGCATCAAATAAATATGAAATCTGAATGAACTTCAGGGGCAAGGAATATTTAGGTATAAGGGTTCCTCCCAATCTCTGATATTCATTGCAGTGCTTCACAAATACCGTAGCATCCTTAAATAGTGTCAGCCATCAAAGGCCACACTGCAGTAGTATCATTGTTGTTCTATCTCCAGAGTGATGTCGACCAAATTCAAGTGAATGACAATGCTCGAGGACACTTTGATGCTCCTCCTGAGGAATACACCTGTGTCAAATGCAATCTGCTCCTTCCCTGAATAAAAGTGGGTTTTCACATTGGTAGAAATGGATGCTGGACAAGAATTTGTCCTTCTTGATCTCTGTCCAGTCTTGTGGAACTACACCGGAGACTAGGTAGTTCACAATATCGGCATACCAAGGGAGTCAATCTACGACCAAAATTGACTCGTCGGGAAAGATGTCTGTGATGGGTGCACTGCTCAGTGGAGGCTCTTGCTGTTCAATTTCTAGAGAGATGATCTTCTACCACATTTTGAACCCCAAGCTTGTCTTTGATTTCCAAGTCGAACTTTTGGAGGAGAAGGATCCATCTGATCGGTCTAGGCTTGGCATCCTTCTTCTGCTGTAAGTATTGGATAGTAGAGTGGTCAATGTAGATGGTGACTTTAGATCCTAGCAGATAGGATCTGAACATCTCAAGGGTTAATACCACGGCCAATAATTCTTTCTCTGTGACAGTGTAATTTTTCTGAGCTTCATCTAGCGTTTTGTTGGCATAGTGAATGGCATAGGATGCCTTGTCTTTTCTTTATCCTAGAACATGCCCAACTGTAAAGTCTGACGCATCCGTCATGATCTCAAAAGGAAGAGACCAATTTGGTGGTTGTAGGACTAGAGCTTGAGTGATGAGCTCCTTCAGTTGATTAAATGAAAGAACATGTTGAACCACATTAAACTCGGTCTCCTTGCACAGCAACTCTGTAAGAGGTCGGGCGATGCGACTGAATTCTTTGAAGAATCTCATGTAGAAACCCATATGCTCTAAGGATGACCTCACTTTTTGGATAGTATGAGGAGGCTCAAAATTGGCAATTACATTCACCTTTGTCGGATTGACTTCCATACCACGATTGGAAATGACATGACCCAACACAATCCCTTCCGTGACCATAAAGTGGCTCTTTTCCCAAGACAACACAAGATTGACTTCACGACATTTCTGAAGTACTCTGTCCAGGTGCTCAAGATAGGAATCAAAACTTTCACCATAGATGGAGAAGTCCATAAAATCCTCAAGAAAACTACCCACCATCTCGGTGAAAACTACAAGCATGCATCTTTGGAATGTAGCAGGTGTGTTGCATAGAACAAAAAACATTCTCTTGATAGGTGACAAATGGACAAGTGAAGTTGGTATTCTCTTGGTCTTCTGGGACGATTTTCACTTGGTTGTACCGGAGTACCGATCTAGAAAGCAGAAGAACTCTTTGCCAACTAACCTCTCCACAACTTGATCAATGAATGGAAAGGGGTAGTTGTCCTTCTTTGTTGTTGTATTGAGGTGATAGTAGTCAACACACACTCCAGGATGTCAGTACCTGAGTAGAAATATCCTCTCCTCTGTCATTTGTAACGGTGAGCTCGTATTTCTTCGGAACTACATATAGAGGGCTCGTCCATTTCGAATTGGAGATGGGGTACATGAAGCCTGCATCACACCATTTTGTGATTTCTTTCATGATGACATACCAGAAATTTGGGTTCAATCTTCTTTGAAACTCTTAGGACGGCTTGACATCATCTTCCAAATATATATGGTGTGAGCACAGAGCAGGATTTATCTCACGGAGATCTGAGACGCGCCCTACAGTTTTTCTCTAGAACCTTGAGAAATTGAGATTCTTGATCTTGGGTCAGCCTGCTGCTAATGATGACTAGATACATCTTTTGTGCACCTACAAGGAAGGCATACTAAGGCCTATCGGAAGTGGCTTTAATTATTGTTCCGATATGTCTTGCTTCTTGATCACTTCAGAAACTGTGCTAGTGGGCAGATGATCTGCCATGACTTTAGAGGTGTTGCTCACCTCAGTGGCTTGTTCTTATACTGACAATGTGCCGAACAGATCTGCAATGAATTCATCATGTTCAGACTAGCATGAATCATTTGAATCAAAGAGATGCATCAACAAAATGGATTCTGTCTCCCAAGTGATATTGGGGCTTGTTTAGATTGTGCTTTACCAATCTTCCTCAGAAGAGAGGATTTCCAATGTCCATGTGTCAATTAAGGAGAGCACTGTATCTTTGATTTCTGCAATAAAGTCACAGTCGGCTTCAAGCGGTGCTGCTTGACTTTCATCAGATACGACTTTCAGCTCATGATCATGTCTATGGTAACTCTATGATGGCTCGAGCTGAATGTGATCTTCCCAGATCCATAGTCAACCACGACCTCTGAGGTGCACAAGAATGGCCATCTAAGGATAATTAGGTTCTGAAGTAATGGTGCAGGAGAGTCCATATCAAGGACTACAATATCAACCAGAAATTGCATGTCATCAACCTTTATGACAACATCTTCCAAAAGACCTCGGGGTCGCTTAATGGATCGGTCAGCGAAATGACGGATCATGCATGTTTGCTTGAGTGGACCCATCCTGCATTCTTGCAATAATGAAGAGGGCAAGAGTTTGATGGAAGAGCCCCTATCAAACAAGGTTCGCTCGAAGACTTGGTCAAAAATTTCTCATCTGATCAAAGGTGCTCCTTTATCTTGCTTCTTTTGAGGGAGATTGTTGATGGCTGCAACTGTAGCCATTGTAAGGACATGCTTCTCAACTTGTTGGCATCTGTTGTTGTGGATCGACCGACGCTTGTTCGTACACGCTTCCTTCAAGCATTTCTTAATAACATGCATATATTACATGGCTTGCATCAATGGTAACTCAATAGTTGATTTTTTAAGAATATCCACAACTCCTGGATAAAAAATGCACTTTTTCTGTTTGTAAGTTTTTTAGATTTTTGTATTGCACCGGGAAAAGGAATATTTACAGAAATAAAATAAAAACATTGTTATTATTTACAACAACATTCTTATCCATAATATTCTGTATATCCAGTCTACAAAGAGGTGGACATTTTGGAAATAAAAGTGTTGTTGCTGGTGAACGTATAAAAAGTGTGGTGTCTGCTCTATTGGTTGGCGCTGGATAGGTTGCCGGTGTTGGCTCCTCCATGGTTTATGCAGATTCACAATGACTGCAATCATCTTTTTGGTCTTTTTGATTTTTCTGATTTTTTTGTTCTTTTTGTAGATGGGAAGGTGGTGGATGACAACTGGCATGACTCATACTCCTCCTTCCTCACCCAAACCTGGAGCTTGCATGGCTGATGCAGAAGACGACGATTCACCTGAAAAAGTTTTATTCTTCCCTTTGTTTGCTGCAGATGGAGGCAAGGTCCTACTGTTCCCGAGAGTGACAATATTAGATAAAGCAAAATTACAATCATCTGGCTCTACATGTACACACTGAACATCACATTCTACCTGCTCTTTCCTCTTGAAGTTATTGGGATTTGCCTCGACCTGGGCCGGGATAGGAGTTTTCGTGGCTATTAGGTTGTCAAGTTTTTTGGTCATCTCTGCAAGACCCTTTACTAATTGGTCAATCAAGGTTGGCGTTCACCAGAATCGCCTCAAAAGGTTCATCGTGTTGACCATGTTGTGGTTGATGGTTCGGAGGTTGAGGCTGGGACTGTTGATGTAGTTGCTGAGGAGGGGGATGTTGATACTGTTGGTATTGAGGAGGGGAGTACTGTTGTTGTCCAGCTGTGTACTGATGGTACGACTGCTGCTGAAGGTACCATGGTTGCCGATACTGTGGTAACTGTCTCTAATTTCTTTGGTATTCTGGAGACATGTGATGTTGATATTGAGGATGAAGCTGAAAGGACTATGCAAAACAACCACCTTGAGGTTGGTGGTACGATCGGTAGGCTGGTGGCTGGCCTTGGTGTTGTCTCATAGGACGGGTCAGTTGCACATCATTGCTCCAGACACCATTGACTTCCTGGATCATGGGTGGTGGTGGAAATGATGGATCAGAAGATGGGAGGTAATATGGCTAGTAGAGCACCATCTGTTGCTACGACAAGGCCTGTTCGAGCGCATGTACATAGTACATGCGCTGGATCATCAGCTACTGCGGACTATGTTGAAACTGTTGTGGCTGTGATGGTTCATCCTTCTTCTTGGTAGGAGTCTCTGATGATGGTGTTGCCGACTGACATGAACTGATGGTGCTCACCAGCAGCTCCAACTTCTTAGTGATTTGGTCCAGTTTATCCAAGTTTTGCATCCTATGTTCGATCACATCGAGCTTTTCAAGATCTTGTGACCGCTTCTCGATAATGTCAACCTTAGAAAGATGGCCCCTAACGATACTGAGGTTGGGGCTCTCATCTTTCTCTACCTCACGGGATGCTGCCATGTGAACTGGCTTGTAGAGGACATGAGGATGTCTCTGATAAGTACGTGATGAAGAGAGGCGGCCTCTCCCTCTACCATTTCTTCAAAGATCTTCCATACCACATCTCCATCTTTGTAAAAGTGGGATCCCCCACAGGCAACATCGACTGGTCTCTGGCTCTCTATATTAAGGCCCCTGAAAAAGTGCTGGATTGGACTAGTCTTCAATGTCATGGTGGGGGCACTTCTCTTGCATATTGGTGAATTGTTCACATGCTTCATGTATGGACTAGTGAGATGCCTGAGAAAAGTTGTTAATCCGGGCTCGCATCTGGTTGAGATGACCGAGAGGGTAGAACTTGTGAGGGAATGCAGATTTAAGTTCCTCCCAGGTCATCGCGACCTTTCCTAAATGATTGACTCAATAGAGGGTTTTGTCTCGTAAGCTGAAGGGAAACACAGTCATCTTCACTACAACTAATGGGATGTTAGGGTAGTGGGTCGTTCTACAAAAGCGAGAGAACTGTTGCAGGTGAATGTATGACTCCTCATTGGTATTTCCGTGAAATGATGGTTAGAGTGCAAGGAACTGGGTTTAAGATCGAAGTGAGCATGGACCGGAGGGATGCATATCCACTCGATCATCTATCTGTCTCCAGGATTATATGTCTCCTTTAGCGTCAGTTTAGGTTCCCATTTCTTGGTTCCTCTTCTTAATGATCTGTATCATCACAGGGTCCTTCTCTACCTCCTCCTCCTACTCCAATTGGTATGTTCCGTAGATCATTTACCATATCTTGAAATGCAGTTTGTGCTAATGCTTTATCAGTCTGTTGTTGTTGTATGTCTTGGATGGAATCTAGCAACTAAGCATTCACCTGATTATATTATAGCGGGAAATGTTGCACTGGTTGGAGCAGTTGCTGCCTCTTGCCTTTTCCTTGGGGAGTCATCTCTTCGTCTGAGTCTAAGAAAATGAGTTCTGGATTGGGATCCAAGCTGGACTTCTATATGCAATATGATAGAAACCCAATCAGACCATCTGAAATTGAATTATGGTTGTCGTGATGAATCTGGGATTAGATTCAATCCTATATGGTTGTGAATGGAGTAAGATATGTAGATTGCAATTGACCTCCATTCGCAACGGTCGAAAGGGGGACAAGAGTGGTCCCAATTTATTGGGGAATAATGGAGGATGGAAAGAAGGCGAGGAGTCTGGAGATCGGTTCGAAAAATCCAAACCCGATTCTCGGGAATTGCCTCGAATTATTGACAATGTTGAGTCCATGGAATCGATGTAGATGTCGGTGCAGTCCCAATTAAACCATCCATGGATCGATATCATAAGACAAGAGAAGATCGATGTAGGAAGAAGAACACGGTGATCAACGAGGAATAAAAGGAGTGTAAAATAGTAGAAAGGCTCGAAACGAGGCAGGGGGTCAAAGAGGAGATACATGTGACAAAATTTTGCGCAGGTGTATGAGACATGATCTTTGAACCTTAATCTAGGTCCATAAAAACACGGTACAAAATTGGATTCACCAACTCAACACAATGTGAAGCCGCAAAGGTTCGACTACTTTTATCTTTTCATTTTTAGAGTTGTTATTTCAAGTATATCTTATAACAACTCCTTAGCATGCTAACCCTATAGGAGCAAGAGTACTGCGAGAAAAGTATTTCATACTTGTTCTCCTCCTTTGTAACATGTAGTATGCACTTTTTGATGTCCTTGTAACCCTTCCTAGATCCCTACTCATCTAAAGAAATAGAGGGAGGAAGCTGATAGGAGAAACCACTACTTTGGACCTCACTCGCATCGGAATCACCTATGAGCGTGCAAGGACCTACTCGGACACAAACCGATGAGACAAACACACCCGTGAGGGCATGTCTTAAGCTCAATACTTCGGACCAAGTTGATGTTCCACAGAAGGAGGGAACACCATCGATGGCATGGCCCTACTCAGTCACGTACGATAGATGCGTCATTACTTCGAAAATCCAAGCAATACACAAGGCAGTTACAGAGTGGGTTTTTGGCTCTAATCCTTAGCGGGTCATGCCTCGCTCATGGGAGGAGTTTTGGTACCCTCCTAAGGTACCTGAAAACAAAGAGGGCTTTACAAACCCAAGGCAATGAAGTCCATTACATATTTCAATTAAGGTCAAAGTTTATTTAGCAGTCCCCTTGTTCTAAATTTTTGGTTTTTACCTTTTTAATATTTTGCATACATGCACCTAGCGATTTGTAGATTTTCATTTAGGTCCTAAGTGCTCAAAAATAGCAGGAGATAGCGAAAAAGTTGTGTAATTCGATTCGATGATGGAAATCTCATCATTGAATCTAATGATGCATGTAGAGTTAGAGGACTTAAAATACTTCCCAGCTTTCTCTATGTGGTATGCAAAATAGAATTTTTAAACCTATCTACATGGCGGTATGCATTCGATAAAATCTCCCTAAACAGTAGCTATTATTAGTCATAAAGAACCTCGTGCTAATTATTCATATATGAGATCAAGATCTTCGATGCCACTCGATTCCTGCCACAATAGGTCCTGCAAGCGTTGTATGTGACCTCTATCGGCATGCGGTCTCGAATCCAAATAATTAACAATTATTAATTTGACTAGATACAAATGCAAGAGACTATAGGCACATAATTCTTATTACAGGTTGGATATAATTATCGATACAAGCAACCTAAAGTCTAGGGGCTCTATGAACATAAAACAAATAGAAAAAAAGGTGTAAAGCTCAAAACATCGAGAAAAAAATAAAAGAAGGTGGTGAAAATGTGAGAAAATAGTGACGATGCCCTTAGGTGAACAAACACCTAGAGAATGGACATCGTCGAGTAGAGGAATGTCCAAGTCCATAATTATTACAAATAACAAATAAATGAATTAATGAATGAATCTCTCTCTCTCCAATGAAAAAATCTAAGCTAAATCTATGCTAAGTAGTCTCCTTGCAACACTTTCTGCCTCTCCAACTGGTCAAAGCATGAAGACCAGCCTCCTCCAAGCTTGGTTGCATCAGCCTCCTAAGAAGCCTTCCTCGCATAGCAAGCGTTCGCAACAAATACAACAAGAGAGGTGTATTAGCATAGATAATCAAATAATGAACAAAATGAAAAAAATGTATCAGTAAATGAAACGTATACTAATCAGAAAAAGAGAGCAAATTTTATACAAATGAATGAATTAATGAATAATAAAACATGATTATGTATAAATTAGGTTACACACGTTGCTCCCCAGCAATGTCACCATTTAATAACTAGGTTTTTTTTCACCGCTCAGAAGTTCCACACAAGGGAGGAACATCATCGTCGAGTCGAACAAGCTAGAAACCCTAATTAATCAAAAATTAAACCACAATATCAATTAATAAAGGGATATAAAAATGTGGAGTTAAAGTTTAGTATACTCTATGACTAAAAATGTATAGCAAGTAAGCATGTAGAGGTCGAACTCAGGGAGCAAACCAGGTAGCCTATGATTATTTCTAACTAATATGTATTATTTACATACTTGCCTTTTATCATTTTTATGTTGGTCTTTTATTATATAATTTTCTTTTTTAAAATTTAATTAATTAAATATAATAAATGTGTGTGTATATAATATATATAGAAATGATAATAGTAATGATAATAATATAAATATATAGTATTATATAGATAAATAAAGATGTACATATACATTGATAAAGAGAACAATAAAATATACATATGGTTTTTTTGTTTTTAAATTTCTACAGTTTTCATTTTGCAAATTTTTAGTTTCTTTTTAATTTCTGAAAATAAAATAATTAATATATAATATAGTATATATCAATATAGGGTGTGTAGCATATATATGTATACATAGCTATATAGAGTATATCTACAAACATATAGATATAAATAGCTTAAATAGGGAAAGTATTTTTTGTATTTTATATTTTGCTAATGTTTTTTTGTGATTTTTTTTGGAATTTTTGCATATTTTTAGGGGTTTTTAAATAAGAGGAAAATGCAAAATAGGGAATAAATAATATAATCGAATGATTTTTAGATTTAAAAGTATTAAAGAAGTCCCAAAATATTCAAAATCATTTTTAATATATATTATACATAATAAAAAATAATAGAAGAAAACTCAATATTTATAGATTTTTAAAACAAAATTTCTTATTTTTATAAGTTTTTGGGTGTTTGTTTTGAGATTTTTATGTGATTTTTGGTCTGGATGAAAACAAAATATAATATAGATAATATTTTTTGAATTTTCAAAGGGGTTTTAATATTTTTGTGATTTTTAAGGCTAAACAAGGAAAATTAAGTCACTGTTTGAATTTTAGTATATAGATAAATGCCTTAAAATTCAAATTAAAAATTATGTCATGAAGGCACATCATTCAAGGCATATACATCAATTTTCACAAAATAAATCTCAAATATTATCTATTTTTAACAAAAATATCAAGGTAATACAACTCAATTTACCTGTAAGGACCATTTTGCAATTAAAAATAAGTATACTTGCATTTCATAATGTCATTACAAATTCTAGGGGTATACATGAAAGTTTCACAAAATTTATAAAATTTCAACAAACATTCCAGGTCCTTTTTACAATTTTCCCAGAAAATTTAACACTTCACACACAAGTTATAGGACTAAAAACAAATAATGAAAATTATCGGAGTATACATGATATTTGCTCAAACTCACATGGGGACCCCACATGAGCTGAGCTGGCACGGGTTTAAATGCAAATCCAAGAAATTACATAGGCCTTATTGCAAATTTCACACAAAACTTTACACTCCAGAACGATATTTATATACTAAATAAAAAATATTAAAAGGCTGAGGGGATCTTTGGAATTTACCCCAGTTATGGGACATCTTGTGGTGCAGATCATTTCACTTAAGCGTGATCGGATGGCTCTGGCACATGACGTTTCATCTCGCATCCAACGATTGTGATTAGATCTTGAGTTCGGTCAAGGATCGGACGATAACTGTTGCTATGGAAGAACGAGGAAGAATGACAAGCTCCCCGACCTTCGATCGAGGATATCTCCTCCATCCGGCAGTCTCTGATGAATATCTTGAGCTTTATACCTCCAGCACGGGTTTCTGCGGCGGCTGATGTGCTCAGGAAGGACCAGGACCCAATGACGAGGTCCTGGCACATTGTGGAGGCACGGTCTCCTAGAGACCCACGCTCAGGTTCGGATATGACCCATGAAGGTTCCCTTGAATGCAAAAATTGCACGAAGAAGATCCTTGGATCGAGGTGATGCACCTCGATCGGAAATGAAGCTTAATCACATCGAAATGGAGATGAATGGAGAGGCTTAGGTGATAGGCGGTGAAGGAGCCTCGAATTGTCAATTGAAGCACAATCGGGTGGTCCAGATGGTTCGTTTCGATGAAGAACACTATGAGGATCGAAAGGGAGTGACCAGGATGGTTGGAAATTATCGAAAATACAATGAAATGGCCAGAGCCCTAACGGCTCCGACGAACACTAAGATTGAAAAACTACCTAATCTACTACACTAAAAGCAAAACTAAGAACGGAACTAAAATCATGATAAAGAAAACTACTTAAGAATGAAAAGTGCACAACTCTTATACCTATCGGTGAGGGCAGGGAGCAGGGCGACCGGACCTCGTGGTGTATCACCGCCTCTTCCTTGCTTCACCATCTCCGAGCTCTGGGAAGGTCTTCCACTGTCACCAGGACTTTGACACACATGCAAGAACACAGAGCGAAGCTCTAAAGGGGATCAAAAAGCAAAAGGTGGAGATGGGGGCATATTTATAAATGAATTTTGATTGATATTCGAGGATTGATGGGATGACGAGGAGAAGTGGTAGGTGGGAATTTGGTGATGGTTGAAGATCATGGATGATATGGTTGTACAAGGGTGCAAGGCTCGCGAGGAGTGGGAGCAACTGAAGGCGTGAAAATTACGAGAAAATGGTTTGCTCATTGATGAATCGCTAAATGCATGTATTAATAAGGATCCATTGTAGCACGGATAGTTAGCTTCTCATACAGAACAGAGAGAAATCTCAGTGACGAGGTTCTCAGTATCCTGGGAAGTCCAGGGTCGAACATAAGGACGCGAGCAATTTAATGAGTAAATTTGGAGATCAAATATTTTAGCAGCAATCTTTAGATTAATTATGTCAAGCAGATGCACAGATTACAAAAATACAAATAGATATATTTTCTAACACATTTGTATGAAACTAAATTAAATGCAAACAATGATGCACATGCAATATTAATGGAACAACCACACTTAAATACACAGAACAAATAACTTGGATCAATTATGAAGATACCCTGAATTGATTACAATACAGTTGAATTAACAACAAGTGAATTCGGTCTCAAAACATTATTCATATTAGTTAAGTTTTATACTTGTAAATTTCAATACAAACTCAACAAATAAATCTATTAATGATCTAAGAATAATGATTAAAAAGAACTAGCAATAGAACATTACAGATTAAAATATTTGATAGGGTCAAATATTTTAAGTGATGTAAACAAGCACTCTAAACAAAGAACTGCAAAGGCGTGATTTGTGAACAAATTTATCCATGAAATTCATCACAAGATAGAGTATTAATTAAGATTTAAAACGAGACAAAAATCACATTAATTGGATTTCAGTATAAAAATTTATTCACCAATGAATCTAGGGGCATAAATGTAAGAAAACTTCCCAGTTTTATTACAAAATAGGACGTACGGGGGCTAAACTGTAAATACAAAAATCCGTAGGAGTTGAAATTTAAATTACACAAAAGCGGGAGGACTCATATGTAATAGTTGGAAATGAAAGGACCTCCACTGTAATTATCCCACCCGCACACGTAGAACACGTGATGGCTAGGCTCGGTCAGAAAGGAACGGGTCACGTGTTAGCTCCGGGTGCTTCGCTGGTGCCTAGGACTTTGGCTCGGACTGAGGTTCGACTCCAGGCCTGAGATCTGAACCGTTGCTTTTTATAGCAACGTGATTGATCTGTAACTGTTAGATCTCGCCCAAATCGGGGAGATCGATGGTATCTACTCCTCTTGCATCCTCGACTCCTCCGTGCACGGTGGAGATAAGGCTGTGCTCCGGTGAACGTTACAAAGCTCCACTGCACTCCTCCTTGCTCTCTGAAGATCTGAATACCTCCGTAGAACACTGGCGATGTTGTTCGATGCTTGGAGAAGACCCAAGGATGTCTAGAAATCTCTATTGATGAAGCTTCGCCAGCAAGAAAATGGGATATCGGAGCTCATACTTGTCCTCCAGTCATTGAAGTTTAATTAACCTGCAATGTTAGTCCACACGATAGAGAAGTTGTCTGCGAACATTATGAATGAAATACGAGATGGAACAGAGGGCCATTCGTAGGTGGAAGATTGAGACCTTATGAATGTCTCCTTCATGCAGAAGCAGACAATGGTATGGGGTGATCTACACGATTGGAGAAATGGATTGAGAACAAGGGAAGATACACGTGAAACATGGATCGATAGTGAAGATATTGGCCGGTTCTGATATGAGATTTGTGAAGTAGTAAAGATGCGATAAAGGTGAGAACATCAACGAGAACTAATAATCGGAATTTTTACTTGGAGTCGAAGGTTTAAGATGACTAGAATCTGGGTGAATCTCGAGTCGAAATATGAAACTTGAAGCTCCGCGATCTTCACTTGAAGTTTTTGGCTATGGAACTAAGATCAAACGGCCTTTCAATCAGGTTGTAACTTGGCGAAATAACCGAGGATCTCGCTAGAGATCAATCCCTATCTTCACTCAATCTTGATCTCCCTCTCTCTCTCTCTCTCTGTGTGTGTCACAAAAGGGGCTAGATGGTTAGGGGAGAACTCATGCAAGGGCGGATAACCATCTACGGTGGCCGGAAATGGAGTATTCAAAGAGGAGGAAGTGGTGGTTTCAAGTTGGTTCCATGAAGGTTTCAACCACCACCATCGATTGGGTGGTTAGGGCTTAGATGATATGAAGAAGTTGGTGTGGATTTTAGAAGTTAGGGGATGGATTGGGTGGTGTCAATTAGTTGGGAGTTGGTCAGAGATGGCCGGGAAAATAGGGAGAAGGTTTCCATGGAATGAAAGGTCACGATGCTTGAGATAAATGGGCTGGAGGTTAGGGATGACTTCTGAATCATTGGATCATATGATCCAATGGTCAGTCTTTACATGTGAGGGGACGGACAGGATTAGCTTGATCAGACATAGATCAGATGATGGGGAATTCGACGCTAAGGGACGGTCATGATACTCATATGGAACTTAATAGAAGGATCCAACGGATGGATTTTAACCAGAAAGAAATGGATGGGATCACAACAGAGGAAATCCATCACACGATGCTGTATGTCGCGCGTGGTGACTGAAGAAGAAACCACGTGGCTCAATCTGATAGTGCCACATGGCCCAATCAGGATTGAAGAAAACTAAGAAAATATAGTAAACTCAAAAAGAAATAGTTAAAGGAAGAATAAGAAAAAGTGGTGAACATGAAAGTTGTAGATCTCGATGAGATTTACAAGTTTCATGCAGAAGTCAAAGAGATCAGAGGTAATCTATACATAGTTAAAAATTAAATAATATTAAAAACCCTATAAAACAATTTTCTCTGATTTTTCTTTTGCTTATTATTTTGTATTTTTATTTTATTTTATGTAAATTTAATTATATACAATTTTATTTAATTTCTGTTTGATTTTTAATAGGAATAATTACATAAAATAATACACCATATTAATATATAGTAATTAGTGTTAATTATTTACAACACCTAAATTAGTAGTTAGTGTTAATTAGCATTGAATCTTTGTGATTAACTTAAGTAAGAGAGTTAATAATAGAGATTAATTATGATAAATCTGGGATTTATCACTTGTGACTTCTGACAGAAGTAAGAAGGGTGAGGTATAATTGACTAGGTCAACAAAATCTCGCACCCGGTTGGTCTATATGGACTAACCAAGAAATTCCAAGGCAGAAATGCCTTGGAAAATGAATAAAAAATAGTATAATTTAATTATTTTTTGTTAAAACATAAAAAATATTTATAATTTTTTGTAGTATTTATTGCTTATTTTTATGTATTTTTATGAAATGTTTTATTACATGTTACTTTTTACAAGTACCAATATAGGTATAATCATCTATACTTTATGTATTTTACTATTTATTTTATGTTTTATATTTTATTACTTTGTATACATATTTTATATATTCGTGATTTATTTAAATATAAATAAATAAATTTTTAATGAATTTTTCTAATTTTATTTTTACACTTAAATATATATAGATATATAATATATCAGTATAAATATAGGTATTTCATCTATGTATTTTGTATCTTCATTTAATTTTTGTATTTTCTTTATGATTTTATTCTATTCTAATTATGTACGTGTATTATAAATAATATTTACAAGATTATAAAAATATAAAATTTTAAAAATAATAAAGAATAAATAAAATGAATATTTTATTTAGGTAAACTATACAATAGGGGCCCAAAACCCAACTTTCACATCTTAACTCCAAATTAAATGAAACTACCTTCATTAAATAGCTTGTTAAAAGTTATAAATGATTAAAGATGATTTTGATACATTTTGAGTTTTTATTTAGGCGATATGGGTTTGGGAAGTTTGGATTTCGACTTCTTATTCAGAGTATAAAATGAAAACTGTATTTTTGTGTAAACTCAATTTTGTATTTTCTATACATTTTGATCTCCAACTTTCATGTACAAAGTTTATTGATTTCATGAATAAATAATAAAGAATAAAATAGATCCCAAAAAATGCATTATTTATGAATAAAAGAATAAGGCTTTTTATTATATTATTGGCCCTTATTTCCCCTACTTTATTCCTTGACGACCAAATCAATTATTGACTTGGTCTTGAGGTTTTGGGTAATAAAATATTCTTTTTCTTTTATTTCCTTTATTATATAATTTGGCATTAAAAACGGTATTTTATACACAATAAACGGAACGAATAACGAATGTTAATTTGCACAAAATAATGTTATATGCATGCATTAGCTAGGGTTTTTAAGGCCAAAGTGATAGAATAAAGGTGATTAAATGGAGAATCATCATAAATTTATGATCATGAAGATGACCATGGTACAAACCCTAATTTTACTAGAGGACCTTAGTGCATTCATTCATTTAATCTTATATATGGAGTTAAATAAACCAATAATTTTTTATTGATATAACAATGATTACAATAACATTTATTGTAGGAATGGTT
Organism: Ottelia alismoides; assembly: GCA_037367405.1. Lineage (NCBI taxonomy): Eukaryota > Viridiplantae > Streptophyta > Magnoliopsida > Alismatales > Hydrocharitaceae > Ottelia > Ottelia alismoides. Next base: position 451,645 of record JAZKJV010011313.1, read on the forward strand.
CGCCTCTGGCTCACATGGCTAACAACTATAAATTATATTAAAATATAATATATATATATAATGATAATAATAAAGAAAAATATGAAATCATAAAATATATTATTTAGACCTATAAAATGCCTAAAAATATTTATCTATATGTAGATTCCTTTATTTTTCTTTTAAGTCTCATTGAATTGTATATCTCATTGAAATCTACAAATTTCATTTTGATCATTTTTATTTTGAAGTTATATTTTTCTTCTTTTGTTTTTTTCTATTTATCTATTTTTTGGGTTTTGTCCTCTCACCATGTGGTTGGTCAACTCTGGTCAGATCGCCACTCACCCTTATCACTCGCTCATTCCTCTTGTTTGCCCCATCATATGGTCTCTTGTGAGCATGGTCAACAAGATTAGGATTGTTCTTCCTAGTTCTACTATTGGCCTAGCTTTTGCTTTGTCATCTAGCCTTGTTCACCTCAAGTCAACTGCATCTCTCCTATTCATGTCAAGCTAAATCACTAGACACCTACCATGCCCATGGCCTCTGCCACTGCTGGTCCACAATCCGCCTTCATCCTTTGCTTGTCACCTCTCGTGAAAGCTTCGACCATGAGCCTTTGTTCCCCATCACCCCTAAGCCCTAACAGCCACAAACCCTCAGCCATAGATAATCTTTTTTAGCCCATGACCATGTTTTTACCCTCCATTTCTTAGATCTAAATCAAGAGCTCCTTCTTGCACGTTCGTGACAACAAGATCAAGGAGTTGAGCTATGACATGTGAGGTTTCATTATGGCGAGGTCCATAAAGGTTTCTTCGCTTAGCAGAGCTCTTGCTCCACTTAGTTTTAACCAACACAATCATGCTTTGATGCAAGGACCAGCTGCCCCGACAAGAAACTATGCACAGATTACCACTCTACCTCCAGGTTCTACCATGTCTTCATTTCTCCATATGTGCATTTCTTATTCCTCTTTCTTTCTTCTTCTTCTGGTGTTCATAACCTATGTGTTCCTCATCCCCTCTTCCTTAACTCTTCTCCTTTGTTCTTCTCATTTTCATTGTGTATTCCCAAATCAATCCCTCATCAAACCATCACATACCCCTCTTCTTCCCACTTCTATGTTCTATTAGACACAACCTCTTCTACCTATGGCCTTGTGTGACCGGATTCCACTTTATTTCCCTCACCCAACTGGAGTATGTCTACCCCCTCTCCTTCCCTTTTGATTAAGCTTGAAGCCAACAATACATTGGCCAAGCCATTCTTCCTCGAGACTTATTCAATACTTTGCATGTTTCCATCGAGATGTGGCCTCTTTATTAGGTTCCTTTCACTGACAATATCTCTTTTGGATTCCAAATTGGAGTTGAGGATGATTTCCACAACAGGACAACCTTCGTGCATGAGCACTACAAGGAGAAGAAGATAAAGGGGGAGATATAGCATTCCTCTGATTCTCCTCCCTTCATCCATGCCATCCAATTGTTGGGTTACCTGATCCCATAGATCATATTAGAAGCTCTGATCTATCATCATATAAATATCTATGTGGAAGAAGATTTCCCTTCTGATTGTGCCTCATTGCAGCCTTTAGCTATGCCACGTGGCGTGATCGAACCAGCACAATCGAGACAAGCCACAAACCATTTAGGTCATTCAAGCCAGAAAGGAAATCACACGATTCATGCATACGATGTGGGAAAACTATAGCTCAACCTCTAGGTTCTTGGAGATTTACAAGTGTATCCCTACCTTCAAGAGCTCTCACAAAAAGCACATGTGATCGATGAAGATTGCCAGAAACCCCTTCCTTGAATATCTTATTACAGGTAAGTCCATCATGGACTTTCTTGAGATTTATTTTCAATTGAGAACTTTGCAAGAGGCCCCTATGTTTTAGGGGATATATCTTTGTGCTCATTGCTTATATTTTAGGGTTTCAATTCTCTTTGAAAGCTGAAATTATGCTTTGTCTGATGAGATTGGTTTGACAACTTGGAGCTTAAATGAATTCTACATGACTATTTGAGCAAAAATGTATTTTTTTTACTTATTTATTCATTTAAAATCATTGTGATATCATATTGATATAATTTTCTAAATTATGTTCATGAAACATATAAAAAACTGTTGGCATAGTTTTCTTGAAGAATATTGAGAATTGAGCCATTTATGAATTAATTGATAATTTTCTTGCATAAAGATTATTGGTTCATATTGCATACGCTCTAAAAGTTAAATAACCTCTAACTGCTCTTTGATTTCTACAATACATTATTTTTACATAATTGTCAAAGCTCATTTTCTCTTTTTAAAAATTACAAAATTGAAATTTCATTGTTGTTGGTTTTTAATTTTTCATTTATTCCTCATATTCCCAAAATTATAAGATAATTAGGTTAGGTTCCATGTACATAAACACATCGACACTATTCTTATTTATTACTTTGATTGCATTTATGCCTTAAATAGATAAAAAACACTTTAAAAATAGTTAAAACCACTAAAGACTCCCATAGCTCCCTAAAAATTAAAAACAATAATGTTATGGGTAGATTGTAAATAATACTACATAAGAAAATCATTTTCAAAGTTTTAGGGACCATTTTGACTATAAAAACTATTTTTGAAAATCCCCTCAATTTTTCTTATGTCTAGTTTTAAAACTATTATTTTTATTTATTTTGTTACCTACTTTTACCTATTTTTAAAAATCTCCAAAAATTTTAAAAACTAAAAAAATGCAAAAGTACTTCATTTATTATTTTATTCTATTTTAACCATTTATTGTATAGAGTAAAACCCTTATTTTCTCCTTATATATTTAAATATTTCTTTTTTATTTTCTAATATAAAAAGTAATCAAAACTTTCAAAACTAAAAAGCAAAAATTTAAAAAAAATAAAAATCCAAATATATATAAAAATCATAAAAACACGGTAAAGATAATAAAAGGATACACATACACTTCTACATATATGCTAAACATAATACATTTTCGTAGGATCTACAAAAAACCTAACTAATTAGTTGTCCACCTAAAAACATAATTTTTAGTGTTCTAAGAAGTGATTTTTAGTATAGTTGTGTGCACACATGAAAATTGGGAGATTTTAAATAAAAGTTTCAACAAATGAATTGAAAGATGGATCAATAATATATAGTGGTATGTTTGAGGGTCGAACACTAGGACTTAGGCGTTTTATGAGAACTTTTATTCCATTTATAAAGGCATTTTCTACTTTATTGATTCAAATATAATTTTCTTTTCTTTTTGTTCCCAGGACCTTAAAATGTGTTCGCTTAGATTTTAGATATTATCAGGATCACACAAGAATTTTCTGGAAATTCTTTGAAATTTTCTACCATTTTTGTTATTTTTTGAATTGCCAAGGGCATTTGTGTGATTTTCTAGGAATGCTAGAAGCTTGAATATAAATAAAACTAAAACTAAATGTCATAATAGTAATTACCTAAAAGTATCCTTTTAGACGTGAAACCTTTTCCAATTGTTTATAGTTAAAAAAAACTAATTTGGATAAATTACATAAAAGTTCATTCATCACCACCTTCTCAAGTTCAACCCATGACTAACCTAGATAAAAACATAAATACACATATATTTTCTGCATAGTTAAGATTTGATTGGTACTACCTATTATTACACTTCTTTATACATGATAAAAGCTCGATTATACGAGACCTAGAACAAAGAACTAGTTAGCTCACACCTTTTCAACCCTCTTTTCCCCAAAGATGCAAACCATTTGTAAAACCAAAAGATAATTGACCCATCCATTACCTTAGTTGAAGTGTGAGCTAGTTCATTATAGGATGTAAAAAAATATACATGTGATATGAGCTGACATTTAGACATTTTCTAGCAAAACTAAAAGGTATCTAGAGTAGTTTCTAGTGTAAGATGCTCCTCAACCAAATTAGCGATGTGATGTTCTTGCACAAAGAACCTGTTGCTAGAGATAATTACTGGAGGAGATGTTTCATGCTTTTTCTAGAGGGGGATGTCTTGGGCTGATGGAATAGATGAGTGTGCATCTATCATCAATGAAGAGGGATGTCAACACTTGTTGAGGTTTTCTTGTGGGGTGGGGGAGAGGGGTACTAGTATGAGTTTTTAGATCTTCTCGCTTCTCTTGCACATAAAGAAACCCATCTTGCATGAGCACAATCATTTTATATGCCCCCTTTGAAGAAAATTAAAGCAATGAGTTATAACAACATTTGAGAGGTTTTTGAGACTTACGAAGCAATTGAGATTCCTAAAATTACGATTCTTCATGAAGTTGCTTCAAGTTTGGAGAGAGGATATAACAATATCCATTTGCAAGTGAATCATGTAAATGAGATGCATCTGCATCCATGATGAACCCATGAATTACCCTAGTTAATTTTTTTGAATTGTTGTAGTCGAGCAATTAACAGATTAATAAAAAATAACCAATTAATTAATTTGTCGATTAAAGTGAGCGGTCAATTTGTATTTTTTACTTGGACAAGCCCAAGGTCGAACTCAATGAGGCAATTGTCTCCTTAGATCAATATCTAAATGAGGCAGAACTTAGGGTTTCAGAAGAATAATTTTTTGGTATTTTTTAAGCAATTAATAAATGCAATGCAATTTTGGCAAAGTTCATGGACTAAACTATAAATTTTGATCAAATGAATTCCAAACCTAATGAAATATAACTAGAATGTGTATGAATGTAAAATTAAGCTATTATATTTTTTGGAATTTTCGGATATAATATGAAACAAAATAGGTCTACATGAGAGGTATCCAGAACAACCATTAATTCCTTCAAAGACTAAGTGTGGAATTAATTAAAAATAAATTACTCAAATCACTGTTTAATTTATTGTTACCGCATATGCGTGCAAATGGGATGATTTTTGGGCATAATGTAGAACATACTAAAATCTAATTACTGAGAATTTTTGGTAATTTTGGAGCAACGATTAATTTAATATTAATTCCAAATCACATAGTGGGAAAATTATAGAATTTTTCACCAAAATAATTATATTAAATAAACCACATACCAAAAAAATAAATCAAGAATCCACAATGTTAAGCATAAGCAGTTCTGCAATGTGCAATTTTTAAAACATAAAATAATGAAAAAATGGGACTCAAATAAATATGCAAACACAATGGTCTGTATGCAATACAAAATAAAAATAAATAAATAATGCAACTGACTAATATGTAATTATTAGGACTCTAGAGGGTCGTGTGTAAAAGATCCACGAGGCATGTGTTGAGCGTGTGACCTCCAATTGTAGGGGCTCTTTTGGGATTTGCTAAAACTAAATGGGTACAGACGCAAATTACTTCCATATGTCACGTACGGTGTACGAGATTCTAGAGGTTAGGCAGTGGGACTGAGGCTCGGCTCCCGAGCCTCTACATGGCTCTTAAAAATTGGCTTGGCTCACCCGAGGCTAAGGCTCACTAGAGGCGTGGAGCTCAAATAGGGTGATGCATGTGATGGCCTTGGAACCACTCGATCAGGATCGAGCGGTATATGGATGTCAGGCTAGGCTGGAGAGCGATGTGGCGATGGGTTGGCAACAGAGTTGGTGGCCACCTCCATCGACACATGACTGAAGGTGGCAGAGATGCTTGGCAGTAAAGAGATGTAGGTCGTTGTGACGGTGGTTCCTTACATATGGGCAAAGGCACGGAGGAGTTGAGGCGAGCTGAGGGTGGTGAGAGACTGGGGAGCGGTGCATATCCGATAATGGATCGACCCACCACCTCCTGCTACCGAAGGTCGAGGCTGGCAGAGGAGAGGGTTGTGCATGGCTCCTCTCGGTCGACACATGATGCGAGTGTGCGAGGCTCAATGGCAGCCACCGATGGCAGGAGGTGGTTCTCGATTGAGGACGAAGCTCCTGGAGCTTATGTACCTGCAGTTATGCTATAGCATGAAGCTGGAGGTGTCGGGCGATGAGCTACTCGATGGAGTGGAAGGGTCGGCATATGAGAGTTGCTCATGGTGCGATGAAGAGCGGAGGGGCATGGGGTGTTGTGAATTGGTGATGAGGGTGAATCGAAAGTGAGAGGGAGAACGGTGAAGACATAGAAGAAAAGAAGGACGAATAAGAAGAAGGTGCAGTGGAAGAGAAAGAGGGGCGAAGAAGAAGCAAAGGAGAAGGGGAGGAACGGAGGAATAAAGGAAAAGAAGAAACTACCTGGAGGTGGGTGGTGTCGCATGTGGTAGGAGGCTCGTCCTCCTGTCCATGCTCAACAGCACGACGGAGCTGGAGCTGAGTCGAGCATGGAAGCTCTTCTACAAAGGCCAATCCTTTGGATCTCACCAAGGATGATGATCCGTTGTCTCCATCGAAGACCTAGTAGTTGTCACCGTTCTAGATCTAAGGTTGGGACACTTCCTCTCGTAATGGTGGATCGAATGCTTGAGGCGGTAAACGGGGTTCTTATGGGTTGTTCAGGATCGTACGGGAAGGTTAGGGAGGTGGTGTGACATGGAATGAAATGGCAGAGGCAAGGGCTTCGTCGGCTGCAAATTGCAGAGAGAGATGGGGCGATGGGGCGATTGTGAGGGGTCATGGAGAGAGAGGGGCAGAGGATGCAGGAGTGGTTGCAGAAAGGAGGAGAGGGAAATCGTAAGGAGAGTGGAGGCAGTTGCAAAACCGCCGTGCAAGGCGCGGGCCGTGCGATTTGCGGGGAGGAAGTGGGTGGCGGTTGCACGCAGAGGGCACCGCCACAAAAGGCGGGGAGTGGGTGCGTAGGGGAGGAAGGAGAGGGGGAGGCCATGTGGCACGTAGGAGCACGACCACGTGGCAGGGAAGAGGGGGGAAATAATAAATATTTAAATTAAATAATTAAATAATCAAATAATTATAATAATTATAATAAAATAAATAATAATTAAAATGAATAAATACATAAATAATAATAATAACTAAAGTAATAAATAAATAGATAAAATAAAAATAATATAAAATAAATAATAATATAAAAATAAAATAAATAATAATAATAAATTATAAAATAAATAAATATATGTAATAGAATAAAAAATAAAATAGGGGTAACACGTGGTGGCTCCGGGTACTGCCATGCGTCGCTCCTAGAAAATTCAAAAATAAAAATCTAAAGAAAAATTAAAAATAAATAACAAAGAGGTCAAATCAAAAAGTGATCAACATTAAAAGTTGCTCGTCTCGACGAGATTTATAACTTTTATGAAGGACCTGAAATCAAAATAAATCATCTATATAAAAAGTATTTTTTGTGGTATCTTATAGGTATAAAATACCGCATATTTGTGTTTTGCAATTTTTTGTCATTTTCAAAGAAATATAAAATAAATATTTAACCTTTAATCTATTTTTTTGGATTTTTAGTAATTTAGAAAATTAAGAGATAAAATAAAGGAGACATATGTAAAGACTATATATACAGACTCGGGTTGATTTACTTTCTTTAATTTATTCTTCAATTTTTAATTGGATTTTTACACATTTTATTAAAATAATAATCAAAGAAAATAAATGCCAGATAATCAAATCAAAACAAATTATCTTTATACATATAATAATAGGTTAAATTAGACAATATGTACAATATACAATATGGTTTCAAACCTCAAGTTTCACATACGAACTCCGATTCTTTTGAATTTGGTGTTATTTATAGATAATTGAACATACATTAATTCAAAAGTAAGTAGGGTTCATAGGAGATTGTATGAGAGATATTCATATTTTATGGCTTCTAGTCTCAAAATAGGATTTGGATTTTATTAAGCAATTACAAGTTAGTATTTTTTGGATATTTTTCATTTATTAATGTTACTAATATGTACACTATAGATTTGATTTTATTCAATTCTGAGTTAGTGACAATAAATAAAAATTGGGGAAATACGATGAATATACAGGTGATGATTACAAGGAAAATTCGCTTCTTATTTAATGCAAATGTGCAAGCTAAAATGCAGATATTAATTCTAAATGCATGAATGAGAATAATGAAAAATAAATAGAGAAATGCAGCTAATTACTCAGAAACGAAGCTCTATTTTCGACTTTTAGAGTGACGAATCACATATTCATCAATCCATCATTAGGAGAACATTTGTTTTCTTGGGTATATGGTGGTTGCCATTCAAAGGGAGGAGCGATTTCTCAGTTTCCACTTAATCGTACGATGGCATATTATCTACTTTTGAGTATGACTATGGTACCCATCGTCTATTCCATGCACAAAATTGTGAGTGCATAAGTAGGAATGTTAGAAGTAGACAAATTTCAAAGTAATCACTTGACACATGCATGGTTCATTTCCTTTATTCTTTCATTTTGTCTAAAATCTAAGGCAAAATACATATAAATAATTGTTGAATCCAATTTACTAATAAAATAGAGCTCATGAACAAAAATGTATTTTTAACAATAATCCAGATAAAATAAGAGAATAAAGAAAGAAAAGGAAAAAATAAATAAGAAAGGATGTAAATATATACAAACTTGATCCTAATGTAGAGACCAAGACAATACTGGATCGATCAACTAAGAATAAAGTCGGGAGAGATAAAAAAAGAGAAATTCCTGAAAAAACTAATTTATACACAAAATAACACTAAAATCATCTTGTATATAATACAAACTTCCATGTTTTTTAGGAATTATACTAAATCAGATTAACTTAATTCATTTTGCAATATGTACATAAAAGTACCTAGAATTATAAAAAATTTCAAAATTTCCACCACAAATAGATGCTTGAAAAATCCATAAAGCCCAGTTTCTTGGCTAATTTTCCAGTCAGTGTGAACTCCAATTCGAGCAAACTTGCTTTCAAAAATTAAATAACAAAACCCTTTACTGAATGAAGGTGATTCCACTAAAAACAAAGATAATATGCAAAATGTCAATTTTTTGACCTATAGGGTATATGTACAACGATGTTTAATTTTTATTTCTATATCTATTGGGATATCTTTTACGACTTGTATTTTTCAATTTTTTGAGCTAGAAAAAGTAGTTCATTAAGCAAGAAAACATATCAAGGAACTGTTTACACTTACCGGCTCACTCCAACAAACCCGGAATATAAAAAGGAAGAGGAGCAGACAACATAGAAATGTTCAACCCAATATAGAAAACACGATGTTTTATTTCGAGCTCACTCCACATACATAGAGCATTCGATGAAAAGAGCCAAAAGAAAAAATAATAACCAACTGTTGATTGGCGATGAGACAGTGTAGGCAAAATATTTACCAAGAATAGAAAAAGAGTAAGAAAAAAACAAAAGAAATAAAAGAACAACTCAAAATATATAATGACCAAAAAATAATTGTAGATTCAAATAAGATCTACAAATTACATTGATATATGTGTAAGATAAAGATTTTTGACGGCATTTTAGAGGCTTTAAACACCAACTTTTGCAACTTTATACTTTTCTTTAATATTTAGTAAAAAATAGTATATAAAAGAAAATATAATAAAATAAAGTATTATTCTATTTTTTGGATTTTTTAATAATCAAGAAAAATGAAATACAAACAACAAAAGGAAACTTATCTACAATATATACAAAGTCACAACACATTATTTTCATCATTTTTTATATATTTATATATTTTTATTTTAATATATTTTACTAAAAAATAAAAAATAAAAAAAATAAATATGATTTGTTATGTACATGAAATCACAGTGAAAAGCTAGTGAATATTTACAAAGTACAATTAGATCCCAAAACTGACATTTTGTAAATATGCTCTAATTTTACCGAAATCACTTTCTTTGGATAAATAATTTTACAACTTAAAATTTGAAAGTGAGTTTGATGAATTTGGAGTTCATATGGAGTGGGAATTCAATCGAGAAAATTGACTTTATGACTTTTTGTGTCAACATATAAGAGCATTTATTCACGATGGAGTTTATTATATATATTTTTATTTTTCTATTTTTTACATACACGTTAGAAGAAAAAATAGGTTAAAAAGAGTTAATAAGAATTTAATAATAGTTAGTGAAGTTTGGGCTATTTTACAAGTGATTATTTATACACATTTTCAGCTCTTTATTTACGGTTTTCATTCTGAATTATTTGATCGATTTATTTACAAGATAAATATATAATGCAGTCTATTTTTTTGCGAGTTCTGTTTTGTTAATTTATTGATTTTAGGAGTTTTTATCTGGTATTTTGTTCAGGGATTCAAGCTAAAATTTAGACATTTAGATGATGAATCACATATTCATCACCGACCCTAAACCCTTCCTCACTAGGCAAACCAAAGAGACTTAAAAAAGGTAACTCCTTAGTTGCCAAAAAGGTAACTATAAACCCTTCCATCTAGTAATTGATTATTGGCATAATCCACTACTGCTTTTCTTAGGGACCGGATTCATTGACCCCATCTCCGAAGATAATCATGCAAGTGAGGAAGATCCCTAGTAACCATGTGTTTAGAAAAGGTATAATAAGCCATGTTTGCATTATCAGAAAAATCCAAGGATCCATTGTCCCGTAATTTGTGACAACATTCTATCCATCCCCGTCCCAAATTGTAGTCATACGAAGTGTATACCACATTTTATAGTGATGTGTATATGAGAATATAATTCCTATATTGAAGAGATTGGTATTATGCACCCAATCTGCTACTCAAGGGTTAATCATGTTCATGATTAGGTTGAAAAGTCGTAATTAAATATAAAATGACTCACCGATTCTTCCTCTTTGTATCATAAATAACACGTTGAGGTTATATGATATCATTTTGTTATTGAGATTCTGCTGAATACTTATTTTGTTATGGAAGAAAAAGCAGGAGAAGAAGCTAATTTGAGGTGGTGTGTAACGATTCCAGAAAAAAAATCATAGGAGCGTTGCTAAAATAAGGATGGAGAGTTTACTCTCTGTTCATCTGGAAAGATAGGAATAAGGAGAATAAGGTGAAATAAGGGGTGTAAAGTGGAATAAAGATAGAAATAAAGGTGGAATAAAGTGAAATAATAGAATGTTGATGTGAATAACCGTACTCTTGGAAACTACACTGAACAGGGAATTGACTCCTTATTCCAGTACTTATTCTCCAAACAAACATGACCTAGTTAATTAGTGTATTAATACTTCCATCCATCATAAAATAATGGTAGTTTTTGACAGTGAATGTGTCCCTCCCCATATCAGAGATGATATCTTCATTTGTTGTACATATTGCATACTGTAAATAAAATAACACTAAAAATAATAAAATGCTTTAACTTAACCAGAATAAAACCAAACATAAAAACATTGGTATAATGCATCTACATTTTATGTATTTTGTATTTATATATACATTCCCCTAAAAATCTAACAAAAATGAATTTATGTATATTACATAATGCTAAGAAATGAAAACATAAAAATGGTTGCCTTACATAAAGGAACAAGAAATTAAAATCTTTATATATGTTTTATCGATATACTATACTTATGTGCACTTTTTACACGATTTCTATATTACTTTATCATTAATTATTATTGCAATATACATCTTGTAGATAATTTAATCTCCTATATTTTCTATTTTAACTATCTTTAAACTTTGTTAAATATTTAATATGTGATTTATTTGTATTTCATTGTATACATACACACAAAGACACATATGCACATACACACATGTGTTGTGTGTTGTGTGCAGGGGGCGTTCAAAGGAGGTGTCACATTTCTATGATGATAGAAAACTATGTTTTTTGGCCTTTGGATGAAGGATAAATGTGAAAGATTAAAACCATCTTAGCAAAATGAGGTGGTTTCCATAAAATTATATTTCCTAAAATGTGGAATGAAGTAAATTAATGCACAATTTAATATAATAAATCTCACAGTACAAACTGCATTTAAGGGAATCGAAAACAATTAACTACGATCCCATATTAATTTAAAAAAATGGTGGGAATTAGAATTCATGATATAACTGTTATTATTTTACAAAATGAATATATGTTTTTAAAAAACAATTGTATAAATTGCAATAAATTTTCTTAAAACATGCAGAAATAAAAGGGGGGAATGTGAACAAAACAATGTGCTTTTCTATACAACTATATATCTAAAATATGAGATGGAGTAAGTTAATGCGTAATTGAATATAATCTATGTCATATTACATATTATTTTTAGAGGAACCGAAATCTATGGTCCACATCATGATCCTTGAGAGGCTCTATTTTGTGTCTCTTTATAAATGTAAATGGCATCTACTTTTTTGGTAATATTATGATGACTCATCTATTTTTATCAACATTATTATAATGAAATCTAATCAAAGCGTAATTAATAACATTTTGTATAATAAACTTCCAACCATGTATCAACGTCATTATAAAATAAAATTATTTATTATGCATATTTGACTAATATTTTACATAATTAGCTACAAATTTTACAATTTTTATTTTAATTTTTACTCTACATTTTAAAATGATACATATTTGAGCTCCAATAGCATAATCTGAGGTGTTTGTAATATTCTCAAGAGACCAATCCGATGGTTGCAGGACAGATGCTTGTGTAATCAAATCTTTCATCTGATAGAATGCTTGGAGAACCTTATCATCAGCAATAAACTTAGTCTCCTTACATAGAAGCTCAATTAAAGGTCAAGCAATCTTGTAGAAATCCTTAGTGAATCGTCTATAAAATCCCACATGTCCCGGAAAAGACCTTAATTGATTCAGTGTTGTCGGTGGCTCTAGCTTGGCAATCACATTCACCTTGGCTAGGTCAACCTCCATACTATGTTTGGAGATTACATGGCCCAATACAATCTCATTAGTCAGCATAAAATGATTCTTATCCCATGAGAGTGTCAGATTCACTTCACAACAACATTGAAGTACTCAGTCTATATAAGTCGGACATGAACCAAATCTGTCCTCCTAGATCGAGAAATTGTCCATATAGACCTCAAGAAAACTACCTACCATGTTGGCAAAAACGGCAAACATGCACCTCTGGAATATAGTGTAGGCATTACACAATCCAAAGGGCATCTGTCTAAAGGCGTAGGTGTAACATCCCGGGCTTAGGTCCCCGGTTCGTTATCGAGGAAAACTGGCCCTGACAACTTGTTGGGTTCAGGCCCAATTGGACCCGTTGACAACCACTTAAAATGTTTAAGCCCAAGTTGTCAAGTAGTAATCCCCACCACTTATAAACCACACCCACACTTCGTGAGTTTTAGGTATGGCACTATGTTTGGGGTTGAGGTGTTACAACCTCCCCCACTTATATTCGCAACGTCCTCGTTGCGACATGGCCCATCACTTATTCTCAGTGATAGTGGCGGCTGCACGCTCCGGGTAACCATTTCCTCCAACCTCTTTGTAGGGGTGGCTCCACCACTCGGTTAGCCCTTTCCATTATCAGAGAGAATTTGGCTCTGATACCATTTGTAACGTCCCGGGCTTAGGTCCCCGGTCCGTTATCGAGGAAAACTGGCCCTGGCAACTTGTTGGGTACGGGCCCAATTGGACCCGTTGACAACCACCCAAAATGCTTAAGCCCAAGTTGTCAAGTAGTAATCCCCACCACTTATAAACCATACCCACACTTCGTGAGTTTTAGGTATGGTACTATGTTTGGGGTTGGGGTGTTACAACCTCCCCCACTTATATTCACAACGTCCTCGTTGCGACATGGCACATCACTTATTCCCAGTGATAGTGACGGTTGCACGCTCCGGTAGCCTTTTCCTCCAACCTCTTTGTAGGGGCGGCTCCACCTCTCGAGTAGCCCTTTCCACTATCAGAGGGAATTTGGCTCTGATACCATTTGTAACGTTCTGGGCTTAGGTCCCCGGTCCGTTATCGAGGAAAACTGGCCCTGACAACCTGTTGGGTACGGGCCCAAATGGACCCGTTGACAACCACCCAAAATGCTTAAGCCCAAGTTCTCGAGTAGTAGTCCCCATCACTTATAAGCCACACCTACACTTTGTGAGTTTTAGGTATGGTACTATGTTTGGGGTTGGAGTATTACAATTGTGAGTTTTCCATGTGGTACTATGTTTGCAGTAGGTGCCAAACAGGTAATTAAAAGCAGTTTTGCTCTTAATCTTTAAGAGTGATTGCTACCTAGTTATACCCAAAATACCCATCCAAGAAATAAAAGAACCCCTTACCTGTCAGTCTTTCGACGATCTGATCAATAAATGGCACTGTAAAGTGATCTTTATTGGCCGCTAAGTTTATGCGCTGAAAATATACACAGACACATGATGAAGTGGGTACTTAGGTCGGAATTTGCTCACATTTGTTACAATAGTATTCCTGGATTTCTTCAAAACCGCGTGTAATGGACTAACCGATTTAGAATCAGAAATGGGATAGATAAATCCAGCTTCGCATGATCTCTTTCATGACAACTTCCCATAGATTATGATTCGGGAAAAGCTGAAACACTCACGGGACGGCTAGTTGTCATTTTCTAAGTAGATATGATGTAAGCACAATGCTGGATTAATCTCACGGAGATCTGAAATCTTCCATTCTATGGCCATGTAGTTTCTCTCTAAAACCTCTAACAAGCGAGATTCTTGATCATCGGTCAACTATGAACTGATAATGATAGGAAATATTTGTGGCTCACCCACAAGGAAGGCATACTTCAGAGTTGAAGGCAATAACTTAAGCTCGGAAACTGCACTGGTGGTAGGTGAATGATCTATCAACAGTGAACTGTCCACCATGGCTACAAACAACTCTAAATATAATGTATCAAAAAGATCTACAATGAATTATTTCTATTCAACATGGGATGGATAATCATCAAACAACTCAGTCAACTCATCAGCATACGACTCATCATCAATAAAAGAGCAGCTTTTTCTTGGGAGAGCAATTCTTGGGTATCAATATCATCCAAAAATAGTGTTGTGTCTCTGATCTCAACTAAAAAATAGCAGTCCTTTGTCTCATATGTCATTGTCTCTCTCTCTCAGCGGATACAAAATATGTTCGCTTCGGATCTAGGATTGTCTCTATTATAACCTTATCATTGTTCAAGCAAAAGGTTATCTTTCCAATACCATAATCTACTACCGCTTCGGTTATTCAAAGGAACAATCATCCTAGTATGATTGAGGTATTGAGTATCGGTGCATTGGTGTCCATGTCAAGGACAATGAATTCCACTAGGAATTGCATTCCTTGCAGTATTACAACAACGTCCACTAAAATTCCCCTCGACCGCTGACCGATCGATCAACAAATTGAAGAATCATTTGGGTTGATCTAAGCGGCCCCAACCAAACTCTTTTAGTAGCGAGGTTGGCATTCAATTGGTAGAGGATCTGCTATCAAGAAAAGTACAATCAAATTCTTGTTCAAAGATATCGCATCAGATAGGAGGTGCTCCCTTGTCTTCTTTTTAAGCGGGAGGTTGCTGATAGCATTAATGGTAGCCATAGTCAAAATATTTCTCAGTTTTCTTGCATTTGTTCTGCTTGGGTTGACGCTTCGAGGTACATGCATCTTTCATTCCTCTCTTTACAACTGACATGTACTCCATGGCTTTCAAGAGTGGCATCTCAAAGAAATTGTTATGTAGAATTTCTACCACTCCATGATCAAATAGGAATGTTTTTAATTTTCTGATAGATTTGCTTTTATTCAATGCATTAAGAAGTGGAACAAAACTTGAATCAATATTTCTATTCACCTCAGAATCAACATGTACATATGGACACCAGACTCAAATTGTACAATGCCATCCATAACAAAAAAGGGAAAAGAAGAACGGGTTGCTTCGTCTACTGCTGAAGAAGATGAATCTACAACAGGCATGCTCTCCTCAACTGCTGACTCGGCTCTACATCTCCTACTATTTTCTTTTTTTATGTTTGAATGCAAATGCTCCTCCATCAACTGCAACGTTCGATCTTGGCTCACAAGATGAAGATGGTGTAGCTGAAGCTCGTTCAATGGCTTTATTCCTCACTCCCACTAGTGTTGGATGTTGCAATCTCCTACCGCTCCTGAGAGTAATGACATTAGATAAACATGAAAAATCACAAGTCATTCATGTCTCAAGAGTGGATGAATCATGATGTTCTACATGCTCCTTGTTGCGGAGGAAATTGTAGGGATTGTCTTCGACCTGAGATGAGATAATCGTCCTGGCTGTTGTCAGGTCATCAAGCCTCTAGTTGACATCATTCATATTCTTCATCAGTCGTTCTAAGTAGACAAGTGTTGGGTTCACCAAAGGTGCTTGTAGCTGCTCAACAACTGGGGGTCACTGAGGATGGAAGTGTGTCTGAGGTTGTTGCTGGTGCGATGCAGAATGAGATGAATACTGATAATGAGGAGGAGAAGGATACAAATACTATGTAGGTTGTTGATGGTATGGCTGATAAGACTGGGCAGGTTGCGCCTGCTGGTAACCATGTCTCCAAGTCTAGAAATGTGTTGGAGACTGAAACATAGGTTGATGCTGGTGCTGGTACAGTCTACCTCCATGGAACTGGTGAATTGACATAGTACTGGCTTGAGAACCCAACTGAGATGTCCCTGACGGATGGGTCTAGTTGCGCTCATGGCTGCTCCAAATACCATTCACCTCCAGAATCTAAGGGGGAGGTGAAAACTATGGCTCTGAATAATTTGAAGTCTCTGATAGTACGACACTATATATGTGGGAGTCTATTGTTGTGGTCCTTGATCTGGAGTCTGCATGTAGTATACGTGATGAGCGGAAGGGGGTGCTTCGAAACTATGTAACACTGAAGAGGAAGAAGTATGTTCTGGTATAGATGCCTCAGCGGCAGCAATCGAACTCTGACATGCATGGATCGTACTAATAAACAACTCCAAATGTTTTGTAATCTGATCCAGCTTATCCAGTTGCTTTGTAATATGCTCGATCACATTTAATTTCTCAAGTTTTTGTGATCATTTTTCAATTATTTCAACTTTGGATATGTGATTTCCAATAATGCTTAAATCTGAACTATCAACCATATCCACATCATGAGATGTCATCATGTTGACAGTCTTGTGAGTATTAGAAGAAGGGTGATTCTAAAATGAGTGGGAAGATGATAATGCTTCTATACTCTCTGTCATATCCTCAAAGATTTGCCAAAGGATATCCTCATCCTTGCTGAAATGTGAACCCCCACAAGCAGCATCTATAAGCTTTTGGTTCTCTAAGCTCAAACCCCCAAATTAGTTTTGTACTAGGCTCATCTTTGGAATATCATGATGAGAGCACTTCTTCATCAAATCTTTGAATCTTTCGCATACGTCATGAATAGACTTATGGGACATCTAGGAGAAGTTGGGTATCAATAATCACATCTGATTCAATCTTCCTAGGGGATAATATTTGTTCAGAAAAAGCTGATCTCAGCTCTTCCCAGGACGTCACCACCCTTCCTAAATGATCAATCCAATAAAGCACCATATCCATAAGGGGGAAGGGGAAAGTTGTCATCTTCATTACCTCTAAAGGGATGTTAGGGTAATGCATTGTACTGCATATGCGGATGAACTACTAGAGGTGTATATATGGTTCCTCACTGGTATGTCCATGGAATATGAGGAGAAGTGGAAGTAGCTGAGGCTTCAACTCGAAATGCACATGAACCGTAGTAATATGAATCCAATTAATCACATGTCCTACTCCTAGGTTATAGGAATCTAAGTGTAAGCTTCGCCTCTACATAATTATTCTCAAGATCTACTCTATTCTGCTCAGGTTCTCCCCCATTCCCACCTCCTCTAGGTTAATCATCCTCTCTCCTCTCTCTACCATTTCTCCTCTCCAAGATCATATCCCTCAATTCATTCTCCATGTTGGTATGCTCTTTGAATGGCCTGAATAGTAGCCAACATGGTGTTGTTGATATTGGTCTTGTCAATTACGGGTCCCTTTACCTTTGGTACCATCGAGTCCTCTGAATCTAGTCCGTCTCTAAAAGTGTGAAAGGCACTCGATTAATCATCATAAATAAACGAGTATCAAAAGAAAGCTCAAGTTGGGAATCCATCTCGAACAAAGGATTTATTGATGAAAGATATGGTGTGAAAGAGAAAGAATAAAATTCAGAAAGAGAGTCATCCCGAATAGATGAAGATGAATGAATTGGAGAGTAAAGAGATAGGTTCATGAAGTCCGGACAAAAATACTCCAATCCGATATCTTTAAAATAAAAGGAAGATGCAAGAATATGAAGGTCAAATCAAAGAAGAAAGTGAACAAAGGCACAAAACATGCAGAAGGATATTTATTTCATCAAACAAACACAAATTAAACCCTTAAATTTACCAACTCTACATAATAATGATCGTGAAAGTTTGATCACTTATCTTTTCAGTTTTAGAGATTAGTGATCATACAGTTACTTAAGCCAAACTCACGAGTGGTGTCATCTTGTTGCCCAGTGTACATCTTCACACCTCCCCAAACAGTGGAACCATCTTCCCAGACTATCAGGTTATGTCAGTCTCAAAGGGAAATGTGAAGCAGATCACACTAAAACGACCCTTTATGGTAAGAGACAAGTGCTTGCAGCTCGATCGTGTACCAAAGAGTAATACACGGGTGCTTAGGGCACAAGTCTAGGGATTTTTTGCTCTAATCCTTAGGGATACATCCCCAATCTCTCTGTCTAGAGGTAAGTACATGTGATTAATGAGGGGGTTACTCTCCCTAATACAAAATGAACCTTACGTTTAATTTTAGTGATTGGGTTTAATTAGCAGTCTCAATTGTATTTGGTTATCATTTTTTGGATCTTTTTCAATAAAAGTTGCCAAATTATTCTCCCAATTCCTTTTATCCAAAATCTGAGAAATCAAAGGAGGAAGTCGAATAATGCACTTGAAATCAATGATGCATGCACGAGTAAGAATGCGTACTTGCTCCAAAGGTCTACATGCAAAATGATCCATGCATATAAAATAAATCTATCCTATATGAATGCAACGAAGAAATCATTCTAGCGGGAACTTCTAGTAACGGGAAAAACCAATTTATTTGACTAAGTCTAAAATGAATGATCTATAAGAACAGAAAGTCTACTAAGTGTTTGGAACTAATTGATTACCGGGCTCCCCAGAAATAGAAACCTAGATCTAGAGGCTCGAGCACACAAAACAAATAAAAATAAAAACAGAAAACTCAAATAAGAAAAATAAAAGAAAACTGAGAAAAACAGGGAGGAAGAAAAGTAGAAAGCGATGAAAATAAAAAAATAATGAAACCTCTCGGCGCCACTACCGGTAAAATAGGCTTCGTACAACCACACAAAAGTGTCTAAAGTCTCTATATAAAATAGAAAAAAGGCAAGTGCCAACGAATTATTATAAATTAGTTACAAAAATAAATGGAAACAAAAAGCAAACTGAAACTAAAAAAAGAAAAGTTGTCTTTTGTTGCTCATGTTCTTCCTTGGTTGCTCTCTCTTGTCTATCTATGAAGAATGAACGGCCTTCGCTTCGCTCAGGAGCTTCGGCTCTCCTAAGATAGCATCCCTCACTTGTAAGGCCCTCGCAACAAAGGTGAAACAAAGAGAATGTCAAAACAGTTTTTAATGAAAAATATTTAGATGAAACAAAAAAGGGATAAAGAATGAAATGAAAACAAGTAAGCAAACAAGTAGAAGAAAAATAAAAATCCTAACTATCCATGTCATGCCTCCCTGGCAAAGGTGTCACTTTGTTGTATCTCAGTTTTTGGGTTTTAAATTTATTTGAAATAAAGAAGAAATGTGAATTTGTCGTTGCAATCCAAAAACAATTCAAAAAAATATTTTTTAAGAGAAGAACAAGGTGTTAATTTATCAATTCCATATTGATTCCAATATCGAATTCATGGAGGCTATACATAAACGAGGAAAATAAATTGTTGCTAGTTAATAAAGATTTTTAATTTCTTTTTTTCTGATCTTTACATATTTTTAATGAATTTATTTTTATGGATTTTTAAAATGTTTTATATTTATTGTTTTATATTTTTATTTCTAATTTTTAATTGATTTTAATTTGCAAATTTTTATATATTTTTAGTTTTTAAGTTTAATTTATGAATAATATATACAAAAGAGAAAAGATACATTTTTATATTTTAAAATATGTTAAAAATACTCGAAAATAAGGGAATAAAATATTTTTGTATTTTATCAAATTTTTAATGTCTTTATTTATATTTATGGTATTTTTATATTTTTATGAATTTTTACTGAATTAAAACTGAAAATAATTTATAAAGAAAGACTAGTTATTGTTTTTGTTTTTTAAAATAAAAATAAAAGGAAAAAATATGGAAACAATTTTTATACAAAATAATTTTTATTAAACTTTAAAACAAGACCAATTTTATATTTTTGTGTTTTGTACAATTTATAATTTTACAAGTTTTATATATTATCACATTTTTTTGTTTTCTGATCGATTTTTTAAAATTTTATAGATGATAAAATACAGTAAAATAAAGTTATAGTAATTTCTTTAGAATTTTTCAAAGAATTTTCAAAATTTTATGAATTTTTATGTATAAATAAAGAAAAGAAGTGTTGTTTTTTATTATTTAAAAATACAAATAAAATAAATTTTTCAAAAAAAATTATAATAGTTAGAGCAATTAAACATGAGCTTAAATTTTTATGGAATTTTCAGAGTTATTTAGTAATTTAATTCAAGCAATTAACAAAGAAATAAAATGTCATAGATATAGGACCAAATAAATATTTACAAAAACTAACAGACTATTTTTTTAATAAAAGAATAAACTATAAGGGTAATTATGTAATAATCCAAAAATCCGTGTGTTGTTATACGTGATCTGTAATTTCAAGGACCATATAGCTAATATCACAAACTTCAAATCTTATACTAACACGAAAAGTTCATGATGCTTATTACAATTTCACCATAAAGCACATGATAATCCATGTGCTTTCACGTAAAAAGGAATAAAAAACAATTAATAAAACATTCAAGATTGAATAGCAATTATTCATAACTATTATTTACAATGTAGGATTTAATGGAAATAGAAGAAGTTGTAGGGAAGAAAGTGTAAAGTTCACCACTAATGCATGCAAGGCACGTGCACAGTGGACAGCTCTAATGAAGGCTTCTAGATTTGATCAGATGGTGGATTTTTGGGCATGCTTTGATGGTCTTCATTGGATATGGGGCTCTAGTTCTTGATCAGACGACTCTTGAAGGGACTAGAAGAACACGATTGAAGGCATGTTGGAGCAAGCTTCAATCAACCAGATCTCGCTCGATCTGGCTTCAATCACTATTGCAACTGGTCTAGATGATCCATCATATGGTTCCACATCGATCAGTGAAGATCTATCTGTTCGGATCTCGCTTCTCATATATCCGTATGAGAAGGACTCCTGACTTGATGGTATAGCTCAAATCATCTTGAGGTGAAGATTCTTCACACTACAAGTATTTATTCTAAAGCTCAAAGATCCATGTCCTTGGTCGACTGTTATAAGACAAAACAAAGGTAAAAAAGGTGGGGGAGAATGGGGATCTCTTGCGATCGTGAAGGATGGAGGTCAGCTCTCATATCTTGTGATCTGAGTTGATAGGCTATGGATCAGGGAATGGATAAGCAGAGTAAGTCAAATGAGGTGATATGTGATTTGATCGGGACTGAAATTGAAGATAATGATCTTCGATTGAGTAGATCGAAGACCTGAAATAAGCTACATCTAGTGAATGCAAATCAATGAAAAATGAAATGGAATCGGAACAAAACTAATTGGAAAACAAATCTAGATTATCTACGGAAGAAATTTAGTGATTTTCACCTTGATTTAGCAGTGAAAGGATGAAGAAACCGCTCGCAGCGGAACTCCGACCACCAACGATGGATCCTATCTCCATCTCTCACACACTCGCACTCGTAGGGGTCCAATCCCTGTCACTGACTGGACCTCTCTGATGCATCGATATTGGGGAAAAGGATGAAACACGGATCAAATCGGGTAACAGGGTCCCAGGAGCTTATTTATAAGTAATGGGGTGAGAAAATTTCAAAATGGAAACGGAGGGAGTGGAATGAAATTAATCAGGTACAAAGATGATTGGGTGTGGATCTAGGAGATGAAGTGGATCAAGAGACGGAGAAATCAGGTCAAATGGTGGTCTAGATCGAGTGAGATAAATCGAAGAATGAGGCAGGCTTACCAGCTTATTCTGGTAAATAAGAGGAATGGACATGTTAACCCGAGTCAACGGACTGAGGTCCAACCAATTAGAAACGAGCCCAAATAGAGACAAATACAACATGATAAAATAATAATAAAATAAAAATAAATAATCAGTAAATAAATATAAAATGATTCTAAATTAAAATGTTTCAAAATAAAATTGTTTATAATTTAATAAACTAATTTTAGTGATGTTTAATAAATTAAATAAATTAATTTATTTGGTTAAAATAATTAAATACACATACTTATAGGTATAAAATACCTATATACAAAATATATATAATTTAAATTATTATTGTACAGATATATACACCATTTTATATTTTATATGTTAATAAAATAGATAAAGGGTGTTAAATATTTTTTATTTCATTTTTATGAAATTATTTAATGGATTAAATAAATATATTTATGTACAAAAGATGTACATTATACCTATGTAATAAATACAATTATTTGATTTTTTTATTCTTTTTAATTTTATTATTTCTATTTATATTTTATATAAATAATATAAAATATATGCCAAACATTAAAAAATACAGTTTATCCAAAAATATAAAGAACTAAATAAATAGGGACATTATAACATCTAGATACAAAGGCACTCCAAAAAGCTGACTTTCACATCTTAACCCTAAATATTATGAAACCACTTTTATTTTAAATTTATTTTATTTTGAACATAATGAAAGTGAGTTTTATTCATGTTGAGTTTATATGGAGAAGATTTTGAGTTTATACGGAAAATAAATTAATATTTCAACTCATTTTATGAAATTACTTTTTCATATTGTCGTCCCTTTTATTCTGTACATGGTTTATTTTTGTAATTATTCTTTTTATATATGTTAGAAAATCGGAAGCGGAAGCGGAACATGGAAAAAAGAATAAAGAAAAATAATAACAACGGGATTTTACGCGGAACCCTACTTCGTGAGGAGCGGGATGAA
Organism: Ottelia alismoides; assembly: GCA_037367405.1. Lineage (NCBI taxonomy): Eukaryota > Viridiplantae > Streptophyta > Magnoliopsida > Alismatales > Hydrocharitaceae > Ottelia > Ottelia alismoides. The sequence continues at coordinate 474,836 of JAZKJV010011313.1, forward strand.
ACCACAGGAGAAGCCCTCAACGGGGCATATGCTTCATTGCTTTTCTCAATGAGTACAGGAGGTATGGGGCTCCTTATATAGCCTCTCCAGAGCCTCCAAATCCCACCACTAGACGATGTGGGACTAAACAACTGGGTGGAGTAAATGGATCTTCTCCAAGATCCATTTACCCTGCTACAACTCATGACACATAGAACTAATACTCCAACACTCCCCCTTGATGAATCTCGTATTCATCACTCTAAATCTCATTTATTAAGCTCAAAACCTTCAAAATCAACAATATTCTTGCATCTATTCTGCATAATTAGCATTAGTGCATGATTTCATAAGAATTGCATTTTAGCACAAAAATCTGCACAAAATAAGAAGCCAAAAATCCAAGCCAAAAGTGACCTGTAAATAGCCTAACTTCCCGGATTTTTTAACTCATTCATACTAACTCCGAATGAATCAAAACAACTTCCACTGTGTACATATCACTAACAAGAATAAAGAAAAAATACAAAAAAATTAACTACCCCAAATAAGTGGACCAAAAACCCAAACCCTAGTTTCAGGATTTTCGGACTAAAAGCTCCATATCCTCCTCATCCAGTGTCTGTTTTAATCCTACTCACTTTTGAACTAATGTACATTCAATTACTTTCAAAACGAGACCAAGTTCAAGTGAATCGGAGCTCATATGTGAAAGTTGGGTTTTGGGCCTCTTTTGTATATTGTATATTTTAGCTATTTTTGACCTAATATTTTATGTACATATTTTATCAATTCATAAAAATCCAAAAAAAATAGAGTAAGGTGTCTTTATTTGTCTTTAATTTCTCTATATTTTTTCTGGATTTTTTATCTATTTTAAAAATGATAAAAAAATTACAAAACCCCAAAATCAAGGTGTTCTATGTACATGGGACACCTCAAAAACACCACTTTGTGCAAATGATCGATTTTGATTTTGATGTCTTCATGAAAGTTGTAGATCTCATCGAGACGAGCAACTTTCGTGAAGAAACTTTTTTGATCCGAGGTCGTTTACTATTTTTTCTCGATTTTACAAAATATTTATCTTTGGAATTTTCTGGTGCTGACACGTGGCAGCACCTGGTACCGCCACGTGTCAGCCTTTTTTGGGCTTATTTAAACTCGTTTTTATTAAAAAATTAAATTAAAAAAATAATAAAATAATAAAATAAAAAAAAGGGGGACGCACGTGTGTCGCACGTGCCTCCAAGGCACGTGCTCCGCACGCGCGCCTCCCTCTCTCCCTTTTGCCTGCCACGTGTTGCAATCGTGGTCGTCCGATCTCAACCGATCGGACGGCCCAAAGATCATCTTCCCCAACCCTTCCTTCCCAGTTCACCCGCCGTATACCAAAGAAATCTCCGCCTCTGTTATTTTCGTCACGCCGCCCCCGCGTATCTCACCGGCGCCGATCCTCCGCTCACCGTGAATCTCGCGCCGCTCCAATCATCACCACGAACCATCAAATCCCTTCGATTTCGTCCCTGATCTCCGATCCTCTTCTCAAATCAAATCACCAGCGACGATTTCCCAATCTCAGATCTTCACCGCGAATCGCACTCCCTCGCAACCTATAAAAGACGCTCGCCGACCTTCATCTTGAATATCCCCCGACAGCCTCAGGCGAAGCCCGGTGGTGACAGCCCGGAGCTTCGTTGTTGATGAGATCCAAGGCCACTTCCCCTGGCCCTCGTTGCAGCCACGGAGCTTCTCCTCCGCGTGCGCTTCTGCTCCGGCCAACCGTTGAGCCAACGACATCGACGACTTCCTTACGCCTCCGCCTCCATCAAAGACTACTTCGCCCACGACGTCGTCCTCAACCTCGTTCCACCGCCAAAGCTCCACCGACAATGCTGTGCCTATGCCGCCGTCGTCAACAACCGCCTTCACCTCCACTCCCCGGTCTTCTTCTCCGCCAACGCGACTCCACCGCCAGAAGCCTCGCTGGGACCAACTTCGCCTCACGCCAGCCCACCTCCGCTCTCTCCGCCTTCGCCAACCCTGCCTGGGCCAAGCAACCACCAGGGGCGTCCACCGGCCCTCTGCGCCTTTTCGCAACCGCCTAGGCCGAGCGCCGCCCTCTGTCACCACCGCCGGGCACGGGGCCCGAGACCCTGCGCACGTGAGCTGCACATGTGTGGGGGCCGACGTCAGCATCAAATTTCATCCCTAGGGGTCACGTGCCGCGCACGTCACCCGCTGGGTCATTTGCAACAAAGGCCCTCGTGTTCCTCCATATTGTGATATATGCTCATCTGATGATGGCAACATATGCTTATCTGAAAATGACCGCACACTTGTGCGAGTCTAAAACTGAGGACTCGGAACATCAATCGTCGAGTATGAACAATTGTAGAGTCTGATCAACTGGTTGGTCTGGAGACTGGCATCTGAATCTGGAATCTGGATCTTGAACAGACCTGTGACTCTACATATACTCCCCCCTTCTCCCATACTTGTCAGAAACTCAACATCGACAAAGTTGGGATAAGACAAGATAAATAGGGGGTAAACATAACATGAAATTTGCGGCTTTCCTTTTTTTTAAGCCGACACTTTTTTTAATGATTTTTTTCGTAAGCCGTTTATTTTTTTACGGTTTTTTTTTTCAAAAATACCTGTGAATGGTTTTTTCATGTGTACGTGCCTTTTCTTTGTTTTTTTTATACTTCACGTACTGCCCACTTGGGCCCTGTATCAACCCTGTTGGGCTTCATAGGCTCTCCAACAAATAATCTCCTTTTTTTTAACCGAGCCTGCTCCCTTTCTTTTTATTACCACTCTCGGCCCACTTGGGCCGAATTTCTCACCACCCCACCTTTTTTATTTTTATTTTTAAATACACGTTGCCCTCCCTCTCTAGGGTTCCCATCGTAGGGACTTTTCTCTTGAAATAGCCGCCGCCACACGCGATGGACATCAGGGTATCGCCGTCGATGTTGCTGCTGGTGGCTAGGGGCTTCAAGCTGTTATCTTGCGCGAGTGGGGAGGGGGGGTTGTGATCGCACGCCACCAGGGGTCCTGGGGGATGCGCCACCAAGGGCAGTGGCGCCTGGTGTTGTCTCTTGTGCTATGGAAGCGGAAGCCCGAAGGACTGGAGGGCTCTGCGTAAAGGATCTCGAGTGCCGCTTGAGCACCGATCCGGAGAAGAGGTGCGGCTCCGGGGGGCTAGCCGCTTGGAGATGCGGTGGCACTGTTGCGTACGGAGGAGGATCGACTGTGGTCGCACGCACCGCCTGGGGGGCTCGTGCGCGCGCAGGATGACACCGCATGGGAGAGATGTGCGTAGGGTCTCACAACAATCGCGCAGAGGGTGCGCAACCTCGATTGTTGACGAGATGAGCGGTGCCTAAGGACTGGGACAGGCATGTCGCCTAAGCTTGGAAGAAGAAACACCTTGCGCCTGCCACACAAAGGGCCTGGAGATGAGATTTGTTGAAGGAGCATAACTTAAGGAGTTACAGAAAATAGGGTTTTATCAAACCCCAAAACAACTCTTGTTGAACAAATCTCGGATTACATAAAACTGAATCTTGAATAAATAATCAATATGAAATCCTCGAGAAACGAACCCGCTCTGATACCATGTTAGAAAATCAGAAGCGGAAGCGGAACATGGAAAAAAGAATAAAGAAAAATAATAACAGCGGGATTTTACGTGGAACCCTACTCCGTAAGGAGCGGGATGAAACCACAGGAGAAGCCCTCAACGGGGCAGATATTCTATTGGAATTTCTCAATGAGTACAGAGGGTGTGAGGCTCTTTATATAGGAGCTCAAGGGAGAATATTCTATAGGATATTCTCTATAGAATATTCTCTTAACAAATAGCCACACAGAATATTCTCTAACAATATAAAACATATTTTTATGTACAAGTTTCATGAAGAAAATATTTTATTTAAGATTTAATTAATGATAAATAAAATAGTACAAGATATGTGCATTATGAATAGTGATGAATATGTACATTATGAATTGGTTTGTTGAGATTCTTACAAATTAAGAACCATATATCCCCATACTTTATTCCTTATCGATTAGATCAAGCATTGACCTACTCTCAGGGTCAGGATTAGTCTGTATTTATTTCATATATGTAGCCTTCTTTTCTTTATTTTCATTTATTTCTTTATTCATTTATTTTAGGTTAAAATTACGATACTAATACATTATTCACAAATAATGTTAGGTTTTTAATATATGAGAATTAATGATATTTAATGTATTTTGTAAGGAATTTTAAGCCAAAAACGATTAATAAATATGATGAATTGATGATTCATCAGATATAAGATAAGAAATTAAAATTTAAACTAAATTTTATGCATTAAGAAAATTATCATAAGAAGATAGTTCTATTAGCATGAATAAATCGAGTTTAATTTGGATAAGTTTGAATGATCTACTAGTGTGTCTTGTTAGTGAGAAGTGTGGCCTATAATTTATGTCCTTAAGCAAGATTAGATATATATATAAGTTACATCAATGCACCTAAAATCTACGCAACTCAATCGAGCTCCAACCCAACACAAGGGGTTGAATTAGGCCTTACATACCACAGAGAGTTCAGTCATGTTTATTACAAATAATAGGGTTCAAAGAGACCCGTGAAAAAGAAACTTGCAGAAATTTAAACCAAAGCTAGTCTCTCTCTCATAGAATAAAATAAAAATCCCCTTGCAGGTTTTTGAGTTCATCTTGATAGTGCTTCCGAAGTAGCCCTGTAAAGAGAAAATAAGTGGTTAATATGTGTAGAGAGAATGAAATGCAAGAGAAGAATAGATGAAAGAAATTTGATACAAAAATTAAAATCAGAACAATTAATTACAAAAATTAATTTAATCCAAAAGTATATGTCGTTCCCCGACAACATTTCCATTTGATGAACGCTATTTCCAACTCTTTAATAATGTTAAATTGTATTATAGGTGGAAATTAATTCAACAAATACCACACTTTTAAATATGTGGAGATTTTTGCTTGGTAAGTACACCAAGGTTCAACTCAGAGAACAACGATTCTTTAGTGCTTGGTTTAAACTAATTTAAGTAATTATTTATTTATAAAATTGAATTTAAGTTTCTGAAAAAGATCTAAGGATGAAAATGCAAATAAATAAAGAAAGTAAATGAAAACAGAGAAAGACGGTGATAGGAAGATAAATTTACGATAAAACTCGTAATCCTCTAATAATATGATCAATTTAATCCTTCAAATAAATAGTTAATAGATCTAAGAGAAGATTTAAGAAATATTTATCAATGAAATTTCGGAGCTACGGGATAGAAATCTATTTCAATTTCTGCATTAATTTAACAAACTTCATCCTCAAGAAGTTATTTATTCCCTACAGTGTTTATTTTCTCAAAGAATAATAAAAAATATAACGGAAAGAAATTAATTATCCCTCCTCAATTTAATTCATGCAGAAATAGATCACATATCCTTAAATATAATATCACAAATATGTCAACTCGAATAAACTTAGATCAATTTAATCATCAATTAAAACTTTGATTCCAATAAGCTATGTTCTGTCAACAAATAATATAATATGGTGGAGCATGAAAAGAGCTTCAAAATGACATATTATCCGCTTAAATTGATGTTCAAATGACAAAGTTATGCTCAGGTAAAAATCTGTGGACTAAATTGAAATAGAAACATGAGTTATCATAGAAAAAGGTCTTGAGAGGGGCATATCTACAATTATTCACAAACTGAGGGAACCTTATTTGTAATTTGCACCAGCAGGGGCAATTTTGTAATTATCGTAAGGTTGGAGGGCAAGCATGCAATTTTATTTCACGGACTTGGGGCACATGATGAGGACCTATGTAACCTCTAGAGATAATGAGGGTATCGATGCAAAAGATCACAAATACACATGTGTGGCGCGTAGGGGTGCTGAGGTTCGGGCGAAGGCTCGGCCCATGCCTACATGTTGTGGGACCTCTTTGCTTCGGGGACTAGAGGCTCGGATGGAGGCGTTCCGATGGTTGAGAAGAGAGGAGCCCCCTTGTACCAAGGGTAGCTACTACTATTGGGGCTCCTCTTCTATGTTCTTCTTGCTCAACCGATGGTCTCTGATGGTAGATGAGGGTCGCTCCTACAGGGGCGGAGCTCGAGGAGCTGGTGGTCGACACACGTCCACGATGTCCAAGGAGGATACTCTATCGTCCTATAGGTGCTATCTACATGTGAGAAAAAAGGATCGAAGCTTGAAGCCCCATCTTGTGCATGAAAATTACACAGAATAGGAGGGGTGCCATGGGACTCCTGCATGGATGGCGAAGGTCTGGAGCTGAGCTCTAGTGGTGATATCCAACGGAGGTGAGAGGGTGTGGGAGGTAGAAGAGAACACGATGAGGACGAGGATTGTGAGGGGTTCGTCGGAAAAGGAGATGGATTTGCACATGTGATATTTGGTGTGTGGCAGAGAAATCGAAAGAAAAGTAAAGCGACAAGGGTGCCAGGGGTGAAAGTGATTGAGTGGGTCACCTAGAAGGTTGGAGGGGGATGGTCTCACTCCTATTTATCGCTTCAACGCCATCATGCATGAAGCTCAGCTACTCGAAAGCAGTAGCAGAGGTCGAGGACCTTTGGATTGCGCCTAAGAGAGGAGTTGTCGTCGGCCAGGGCTTGATGTCACCAAGCCACTCCTCAGCTCTCATTCTCTCTCTCTCTCTCTCCAATTTTTGGGTGAAATCGAAAATCAGTGGATGCACTCAACAGGAGGCAGAGGTTGATCTTTATAAGAATGGTAGTAACCATCGGAGATGGGGGATTTGATAGGGGAGAAGTGTTAGATGAAGGCGAGGAGTTGTCATCGACCAGAGGGAGAGGGATTTAATGCAGACTAAAGTCGGCGATATTACACGAAGAACATGATTGATGAGGGAGGAATCCGATGAGATGGGTAACAGTTTGAGGGAGATGGAGTTAGGATTTCGGTGAGATGGGTAGGAGGCCAGAGCGATTTGGAGAGGAGATCGACGGAGGAGGCTGAGTAGCGAGGGTATATGGGGAGAAGAGAGGGCAGCCCTGATCGGAGGCAGTGAGTCGCAGATGGGGGCAGAGTCGGACGTAGGCGACAGCCTACAGCTGCCGTTGGATCAAGATCGATCCAACGGTTGGGAATGGGTCACGTGTGGCACTCGTGAGAAGGGGGCGAGGCATGGTAAGTCATGATCGTTGGATCGAGAGCGAACCAATAGCCCAAGATGGGGGCTCTAGTGGACAAAAACCTTGGATCAGGTCAACGGGCGGGGGTGATTTGGCGTTGAGGAGTGCATTTCAGAGGGTGATACGTGGCAAAAGGTTGACCAAATGGTTGACCAAGGAATAAAATGAAAGAGAATAAGAAAAGAAATAAAAGGAAATTTCAAATAAAAAAGTAGTCAACATGAAAGTTGTTAATCTCAATGAGATCTACAACTTTCATGAAGTTTCAAAGAGCAAAACAAGTCAACTATACAAAACTCATTTTTGTATAGATATTAATTTGACAATTAACCCCTATAATTTTATGTTTCATATTTTTTTGTATTTTTATTTAAGTTATAATTAGATATCAATATATATATACAAATATACATGATTAATCTTATTTTTATGGATTTTTAAGGTAATAAGCCAAAGAGAAATTATACAAGTTCAAACTCTTTTGTTTTCTCTGGATTTTGTTATTATTTTCTTAATGCCATGTTAGTGCATGAATTAAAGAATATAAATGAGAAGAGTTAGGTCAAAATAATTAATTTTTGTACATAAAATAAGAATCACAAACTGGCTAAATATTAGAGTTTATTTATACACAGATTTTAACCCTAATTTCTTGCATAATTAATAAGTTACAATTTAGAATATTTAGTTAGTGATTTATTAATGAGATTTTGTTAAGATCTTATATAAAGTACATGAATCATGCAATCATGCTATAAGAGGTAACCCTAATATTTATTTGTGATCAAGATGAATGACATGGGAGTGGTTCCCATGTCATGTGATTTCACCGAAAAATTTTTAATTATCATTGTCCATTATGACTAATGTGACTCGTCAACCTAAATCGCATACGATTCCATTTCCATGCTTCTGTGATGCGCAAGGCGAAAATCCTTGACTTCAGGGAGGGCATGTATTAGAGAGTCTTCTACTCTCTAAACTCATCTCTCAATGAAAAAGGCTACTTAGGCACTTAAAAGGCAAAGGCTTTCATCTATTTCATGTGTCTTCAAGAGAGAGGCATGCCCTCTCTTTTATACTCAAGGTAGACACCCCTTAGATTCTCTAAAGGGGCATTACTATGATGATGGACTCTGGATGAGAAACCAAGGTCTAGGATCACACCCTAGTATTAATTAAAAATGTGAGGCAAGTTGCCTTCTAATTATCATCAAGAATAAACAACAAATTAAAACGATAATTAGGAGAGTCCTAGTCTAATCAGGACTCATGGTGAATTTCCATCTTGTCCTAATTGATTTCCTAATTGTTGTCTTAATTGTTGTCCTAATTGGTTGTTGCATTATCTTCATGATAATTCAATTATCATAATTGAGAAAATTATGATATCTACTTCATAACAAAATGTAAATCCAATTTACATTTAATTTTTAATGTGAATGCATTTCACGATTATGCCTTGAAATAATATATGCATCATATTCACATATATATATATATTAATTATTATGAATCAACATATCAATTAAATATATATGGTGCACAAAACCATGGATATAAACATATCCATGATAGTAACATTTATTATCATATTATTGAAATCATTAAATACTAGTCCTAATCCAATTAGAACTGTTGAGCAGAAATCTCGTATGCATGGAGATAATGTCGGAGAGATCATACTATCCATGTATAGTGACATGAAATTTGGATAGCTATCTAATTTCAGAGTTTATACTATTTTTAGCAAAATATGTCACTTACGAATGGTGAGCTCGAGCTGAAATAATTCATACTCTAAGTAAGTTCAACGAAACGCATCGCACTCTCCATAAGCTGGAGAATACATTAGTGAGATGAATCTAACTTCCTTAACCATTTTTAATCATAATACAAACCATTTGGAGTTTAGAAATGATCTCAAGGATTTTTTATATTTTTCATTTCCATCACCATTTCGATTTCCAACATTTGGACATTGAAATTGAACTTAGACATTAGATTCAAATGAGATGAGACTTAATCCAATTAACTCTCAAATCATTAAGCTAAGAAATAGAGTCACTAAAATCCATATGATTTTAGCATTCTCTCATGATAGAAATTTCTTATTAGATGATCTATTATTATAGATTTAACCTTGAGTATTCTCAATACTCATTCATCCTTCATATTAGAAGACTTTGATATATCCAAAGTTCAACCCTAATTCGGATGTCTTCTTCAAAATAAATCAATAGATTTCTCATTTGATAATTGGGCTATAATATTAATCATATACTTTCTAAAATCATATATTTATATCTCAAATTAATGTCTTATTTCATAAATAAGACGACCATGCATGGAATTCATTATGACACCAAAATATGTCATGAGTGAGCTCTGTCTTACGGTTCATTAATTATGAACTTGTATGAATCCTTTGAGAGATCATACTTCTAATATATCTTCATATACACACCAACTCGTTGGTATATGCACCTTTATTAGGTCACAAACCTATTGGTCTATCAATTGTGCACACTCAGACATATAGATGTATATACGTCTCTGGTCAAAGGATGTGTGCATGATCATGACAGTTATGATTCAGGTCTTAATTTATCTCGACCTCATCGTGTCAACTCTTTGACTTGATTATTCTGATACTTATGAAACACTATTCCTATGTAGAGGACCTGCATCAAGAAGTCGATCGGAAAATCAATCTTTGGAGAAAGATTGGCATCTCTTTCTCAGACTGGAGATATTTATTGAATATCACATGTAAAAGTCAGTTGTGTCCTCCCAACTGCATGGTATTAAATATGACTATGATACATAACCTTAATTGTACCAAGGGGACCTTAAAACTAAGTACATTTACAATCATTCATTCCGGATGGATATGATAAAATAATAACTTTTATTGCATTAGTGGGCCATCAAAGGCTTACAAGTACAATATTTTGCCTCATCTAAGGAAGTCAGAAGACAATCAGAGTTTGTTCTCCATCGATGTAGCTATGGTGTCAGGTCTATGGTTTTGACTTTGGTGTCTGATCAAAAATCGTAAAGCTAGTAGCTTCGTAAATGATTGAAATATACATGAAAATATCACATGCTATAGTAAAGTAGTTGATTGGATCAGCTAACCAGAAATCTTGAGTTAGGAAGACTTAGGTCTGTGAGTTTGGGGAACATGATACCACTAGAGGGGGGAATAATGGCACAAGGTAAATTTTAAAAATATGTGCAGAATAATAGGCAAGCATAAAAATAAATAACCAAGCAATCCAATAAGCTCACTTGCATAGTATTTTTACATGAAAACTCAAATGGGTAAAAATCACGAACTGAGTCTTCCTAACTCGGTGTTTCCTGATTAGACAAGCTAATCAACTCTTAACTATTTTAGGTGGATATCTCAACCATTTACAAATATTATGCTTCACAATCTTGGATCAAACACCAAGATCAACACTACATATCTGATATTGTAGCATAAGCAGAAGAACATGTGAGCTTCGACTTTCTTCTTACTTTCTTGGGGATCTTAAATCCAAGAGTTTCTCTGCAACTTAGGATCAAACATAAAATGTCATGTAGAAAGATGTTAACTAGAAACAAAAGATATATAGCAATAACATTTTTTATATGAACTTATCTTCACAGATTCAGTAAATATTCTCCAATATAGAACAATGATATCTAGAGATAATTCAATAGAATATAATTGCACAAGGTTCACAAATAGCAAAACAATTATACCACAGACATCACAGGTGAATAAGCAATATCAAATAAATATAAATATCATCGCAATAAGGAGGGATGCCAAAGGAGTTATGCGTACTATTATAAGTTCAATGACGGCGAACGATCAAACTCTATTGGTTCGACAACGATGATTCACAGCTATCAACTGACAATATTCTTCTTGAAACAATCAAATGAATCAAAGAATATGTGCAAGAATAGTCAAGAAAATCACCCAAAAGAGTTTCTTGCTTCTCTAGAGAAAGTAGCATTGATTGCTCAAGTTGTGTATCTTCCAAAAAAGGGTATTTGGTCCGTTATATATGGCTCCAAGATATATAGCCGTTGGAAATAAAATAAGAAACAAATAATAGAAGATTTAATGAAATGACCAATCAATAATAATAAGATGATCGCACAGGTACCAATGATTGATCAGGTCAAAAGTGTATGATCAATCAATTTTGATCATTGGATGGAATTAAATTATGATTGATTAGGTCAATAAGTTTTGGCTGATTAGGCATGACCAATCAGTCAAAATAACATGATCGACCAATGATGGTCGATCACTAAAAATAAATGGTTGTTCAGAATTGAAATCTTCAATATCTCGATTTGAAAATTATCTGTTGAAGCTTGCTAGAACAATGCAAAGAAATAATGCAACAACCATTGAACAAAGTTAAGCAACAACTTTTGGAAATTGCCTCAATTTCAAAATTATCTGTTGAAAATTTTCAAAACAATACAAATAAATAGTGCAACAACTTTTGAACAAATTTAAGCCACAAACTCAGCTTCTGCTTCACTTGAAGTCGATGATGCTTCGTAGACTTGTTGATCTGAAATAAACACTTGTAGTCTTACAATCATAAAGAACATGCGAGGGGCTACGATGTATTGAAGTGTGTGTCATCTTTAAAACATTATAGAAACAAATAACTAACAATATCTACCTTTTATTGATGACAATTTTTTTCAAAGCTTAAACAAGTGTGATCACTTAAGCATAACAAATTCCAAATCGAAATTGATTTAAATAAAGTATATCACAATAAATCATTAAATAAAGTTTGAACTTTGATTTTAACGACTCCCACTTACTAAAAGAATCATACAGCTTTTTAAATTTCATTTAACAGTACAAGGTGAGTAGTGATTATAAAATAAAGTTTTAATCTCCTTTTCTCTCCCTTAATTAAAAGACCATTAATTCTTTACGTTTTTTAAGCTTGAATGGCTCTCTCCCTTTTTATGATCAATTACGAAGATAGACAAAAGAGTAAGAAAAAACATGCATACTTCATTAAATATAATATGTAACTATAACCGAAATCGTATGTAGCTATGAACCAAGCTCCCAAATTTCAAAGACAGAGATGAAAAAACATAGACTAGGAAAGAAACTAAGGACTAGGAAGGAAACATAAAAACACGAGTACATTCGATGCCCTCATTAGCACAGGGAGAGCGTCGAGCATTCTTGCCACGCTCGATAGTCTGACGGGTGTTGAACTATACGTGTAATCTGGCATGCTAGTCACTTGTAAAGGAAGGTGATAGTGTCTTGCACATTACAGAAGCATGAGGGTCAAATCGTATCCAATAAAAAACAAAACTTGTCATGCAAGTCACATTAGCAACAGAATTTAAAAATTTCGATGGAACCACATGGTTTAGGAACCTTTTCCACTCCATTCCATCAAGAACACACAAGTATTAGGCTTGCCTCTTGAAGCATGATTGCCATCTTCTAGTCTCTAAGTAAAGAGACCTCTTGTCTCAAGTTCGATCCTGAGGAGACAACACTTGAGAGTGTGGGAATGAACTGCATGACTCTCGCAATCCACGAATATGATATGCATTATGAAGCTCTTAATTTCACCTTACAAAATAGTTCTCCTTCTTCAAGAGCACAATGTGCAAAAGAAGCAAAATATCCACCTGAGATCGATCGAAACGATCCAACAACAAGATAGTAGAATGATGATTGTGATAGACTCCAAAACCTTAGGCCAAGGGGATGGACATGGAGAGAAGGAAGGAGAGATAGGAAGGTTTCCATGTTAAATACATGTGAACTTGTGGTTGATTGTTTATCTATGATTGAAAGTGCTACATGGTGTTGTCGTTGCTTTTAGACTATTGTGATTGCAGCAATCATGGTTATTTAGTTCGATCTGCCCACACCCATCGACTGGTGTTTGTGGGATGTAAACCAACAGTCTTAAAAGAATTCAAAGAATATGTTAAGAAGAGAGGAATTTTTTCCGATCTCACTCCTCTAGGGACTCCTCAACCCAATAGAGTTGTAGAGAGATGATACCAAACCACGTTGGACATAGTAAGATTAATGAAGAGTAAAGCACAATGATGAGGACACATAGAGACATTATGATGTATATCATAAACAAGGACTCCAAGCAAATTAGTATCTAAAACCTCTTAGGTTTGGAATGAAACAAAGTGTTAGACACTTAAGAATTCGGGTTGTTTGGTCCATGATAAAAATGTGGATATAGGAAAGTTAGAATCTCGCACCAAAGAGTACTACATCATTAGGTATGTAAAGAACGATATTTGATACCTACGTTATGGCCTTGAAACAAAAGATATTTGTCTCTAACTATGTTAAAATTTTAGAGGGAAGACTTTCTTAAGAGTCGGGATAACAATGAATTAAATGAACCATAGAATCTAGTAAGATTGATGAAGTTCCAATACTAGAAACTAAAGAGATAACAGAAGATGACAAATCTTTACCTCTTAGTAAGAGTTCAAGGGTATCAAGACAACCTAAAAGGTATGAATTCTATATATCAGAAGAGGATGATAATAATACCACTTCATATGATGAACCACTGGCAGATCACGACATGGAATGATGAATGTTAGCAATGTTAGCAATGAAGTCCAAAGTAGACCATGCACAAGAATGGTGTGTGGGCCCTCAAATATCCACCTAAAGGTATTTTATGGGAAGGTAGAGACCTTCAAGACATGGTTCATAGGCAAGGGCTACAAACAGAAAGAAGGCATCTATTACAATGAGACATTCTTTCTTAAGGTCTTGCTTAAATCCATTAGGATATTGGTATCTATAGCTCTACAGCTTGACTACGACATATAAAAAATGGACGTCAAGACTGCATCCTCAATGGATACCTTGATAAGGGAATAACCTCATGGATTTATAGGAGAGGAAGGCAAGGTGTGCAAGCTAATAAAGTTCATCTATGACCTTAAGTAAGATTTTCATAATTGGAACATAAAATTCAACGAAAGCATAAAGAGTTATAATTTAGCTGCTCATGCTAATGAGCCATATGTATTCAAGAAGCTTAGTGTCATTTTGGTCCTCATGCCCTTACGTATATGTCATCATGCTCATTAGGAATGATGTTGGGATGATGACTAGAGTTAAGATCTAGTTGTCCCCCATACATTTGAGATGAAAGATCTCAGTTATACCTCTTATATCTTGGGTCTAAGGTTGTTCAGAAAAAGAGAAAAGAGGGTATTGGGACTATTACAACAAGGATACATTAAGAAGATCTTGGAAAGATTCTACATGAATAAATCGAAGAAATGTTTCCTTCCATTAAGATTTGGTGTTAACATATCTAAAGGAATGGCTCCTCAAAGTGTTGAGGATAAGAAGACTATTGTTGGATGCCCTTAGGCATCAATTACATCTAGCCTGGTGTACATCATGATGTGCATAACACTAGAAATATATCATACAGTGGGAGGTGTATACCATCATCAATCCTGCTATGGAGAATAACACTAGACTGTAAGGAAAAGCATATTCAAGTACTTAATAAGAACTCAAGACTGTCTTGATTTATGGAGATAGTGATCTCCAAGTTTTAGGATATACAAATTTAGATTTCCAATCTAATGTGGATGATAGAAAATCAATCTCAATGGTATCTTCTTATTGGACGGTAATGTTGTGGCTAAGTGTAACAAGAAGCAAGACACTGTGACTATTTCCACCGAAGAGAGTACCGATTGCATTAACTACAACAACTAAATTAGATGTAGCAATTATTTCCATGAAATGTGCAAGTTTGTAACAAAACTTGACATAGTCTCCAATGACAGTGATTAATCCATTGACCAAGCTATTTGACTAAACATTCAAATGATTAGCACATGAGTGATGATATAAGAGTAGTCCATGAATGGCTCTGAGGATTAGTGGGAGACTGTTAGATGTGTAAGCTCATGGTGAACCATTATGCGATAAATGTTAGGGTGATTATATTATTCCATATCTGAAATAAAACATATTTGTAGTTACATAATTGATAAGGTCCCTTCAATACAAATATGGATACATACCTTGACCATTTTGGTATCATACAATGTTGATCTAAAGAGTTATATTTTATATGATGATGCATACTTGTAGACCTAAGGAATTAGATCGAGGAGATAATTGGAATCATAAAGTAATACTCAAAGAGGAACCCAGTCTGAGAAGAGATGGCAATTTTCTGTAATGATTTACATTAGATTGGTACTCATGATGCAAGTCCTTTGCAAACGAATAGAGATTTGAAGGCGCCGAAATAAGTCAATATACAAAGTTAACTTGACAAGATCAATATATTAAGACATGTATCATAAACTATCACGAGATGGAAGCACATATTTTTACTGAAGAAAAATATACATCTTTATCGGATTATGTGCATTTGACATATCGATAGGTTGACATCCTGACAAGATCTACATTTATGCAAGATGGTGTTCATACAAAAACATATGATGTGTATCATCTCTCAAAGGAATCATACATGTTTATATTCAGAAGACAAGAGATCACTTGGGAGTCATTCAAATAACAAATATTTCCGACAATGATCATCTTGTTTAAGAAATAGGATATGAATTCCATAATGTCAATATATGCTTGGAAAGCATTTTTATTAATATTTTGACCCAATGATCTATTTAGAAATTAATTGATAAACTTTAGTGATGAATCTGTGATTCATCACTCTAAAAGTTGAAAATAGAGCGTTGTTTCCAAGTAATTAGAGGCATATATCTACCAATGTTGCATAATTAGCATTCATGCATGCATTGATAACATTTGCATTTTAGCATTCACGTCTGCATTAAATAAGAAGCCAAAGTCACTTGTAAAAATCACTCATCTATATATATTTTACACTAACTATAAATCCCATAAATTCACTTTATATTGTATATATTACTAACAATAATACAAGAAAAATACCAAAAGATGCTAACCTGTAAAATTGACAAATAAAACCCCAAACCAAGTTTGAGATCTTGGACCTTAAAATGCACATATATCTCTCAGACAACCTCCAATTTAGGTCTACTTACTTTTAAAATAATATGCATTCATCAAAATGAGACCAATTTCATCTAAATCGGAGCTCGTATGCAAAACTTGAGTTTTGGGCCCTCATTGTATACTATATATATGTATATTTGTACCCTTGTATTTTATTACTTTATTCGACCTTGTTTCCATTTTTTAGTCAACATAAAACTTGTAGATCTCATTGAGATCTACAACTTTTATGTTTTGAGTTTTTCCAAATTCGGTCATTTTCTCCCTCTTATTTTACATTCTTCCTTAGCCAATCTAATTGGGCCACGTGGCGCCCTCTGGTTGTGCCACGCAGCCCTACTCATCACGTGCCACGCGTCCCTTCTCCTGGCCGTCAGGTCGGTCCCCTTCCTCCAAATCTCAACCATTCACGTCGCATCAGCTCACAACCGTTTGATCAAGGCTCAGATCTGGGTCGATCACCCGCGCCTCCACCTCCTGGCGCCACGCGTCACACCCATGGCCACTCGATCATCCTCTACATCCATCGATCATGGCCGTTCACTCCTGCTCAATCCATCACCCTTCGATCTACTCTAGATCTCATCCACGATGTTCGTCTCCACCTCATTTTTAGACTGCCACGTGTCATCGCCAACACCATCCGATCACCTCCATGTGCTTAAGATCTCAACCGCTCATCCACGTTGTTTGTTTCCACCTTAAACCTCAGAAGGCCACGTGGCTACGTCTCCATTGCCCGATCTTCTCAGGGCGCTCCCATCTCCACCATCTGTTAGCGCCCGTACCTACGCCCACCACGTGTCGCACCCCTACCCCTTTGATCACACCTCTCCAATCTAATCCAAGTCACTCCTTAGCGCCTCAATTTGGGTTGTTGGATCACAAGATCCAACGGTCCAGAGCTCTTCTTCCACCTCCAGTTGCCTTCCTCGCACACATCACGCACCTTGTGTCGCCTCCTCCATCTTTCTATTTTCGTCACCACTTCAGCCACCATCTCCGCCCATTGAGCGCCCCACAATGAAGCTCGTACCTCCCTCATCCTCGCCAACACCCACGTGCACAATGATCTCCTTCTCCTGCGCTCCACAAACATCACGCCTCCATCGCCTGGACCTCCACCTTCTTCCTATAAATACCCCATCTCCGACGAACTTCCACCCCATCCGCCCTAGCAAGAGGTACCCTAGAGCTCCTAGATATCCATCGGTGACAGCAATTGAGAGTGAAAGTGAGCGACGACGGTGGTCCACCTCCGGCGATATCTGCAGCCTAACCTCGTCGTGTAGCAGCTCCTCCGACGAGCTGCACGAGCTCGGGCTGCTACCGACCCTCGAGCAATGACCGGAGCCTCTTCCGCGAGCCTCTATCCCCAGGTAGCTTCATCCATTATCCTCCGATCTTCTTTCTCTTTTCATCTCAATCTTCTCCCAATTTTTTCGTCGTCTCGGCTCGATTCCACTCTCCATCTATAATTGCCCGGGATCTGCCTTGGAGCTCTGATCTTCGCGGCACCTTCATATCGTCCCCACAACCTGTCACACCACTTCCGACCACATCTCTGTAGGCCACGGTGGACGAACACCATCGCCGATCACCACTCTGCCTCGCAGGCCTCACCGCACTCACAGCACTTCCACGAACACGGGCACCATCTTTTTTGGCACCCACTAACGCTGCAGGTACCGCCTTCCTCACTGATCGGACCTTCGTTGGAGCCATTTCGACCTTCATTGCCTCCGGTCTACGGACCTCCCCAGCTCCATCTAGAGCCTCCAGCGGCTCCCTGACGCATCTACGATCACTCCTAGCTAACCAGGAGCTCCCAGCAACCTTCACTGGCCACGAGGAAGGGCGGTGGAGCCAGGACCCCTTCGTCGGAGCCCAGCCAAGTCCGCCGCAGGAGGCGGCGGTCCGGAGGATCAAGAAGCCCAGCAACCATCTGATCGCCTTAATCGGACGGTCCTCATTCATCCACGTCGTCTGCATCAGCGTCGTTGGATCAGGAGGATCTAACGGTCTACCATCTGCCACGTCGCCATCGTCTTCGAGCTCCAGATACCGTTTGGTCATGTGAGGATCTGATGACCTGTGTCACGTCACGTCAACTGCATTCGTCTCTGTTGGATCTCTCTCTTGATCGAACGGATCCAAGGGAGCCACGTCGCCCACTTCAGCTGCCGTTGGATCTATCCAGATCTAACGACCCATCTTCAGCCACGTAGCCCTGCTCCGAGCCTCTTCCCCGACCCTAGGCTCGGAGCACCCGCAACAAGACCCGAAGCACGCCCGAGCCTCTAGAGCATCCGAGCCTCCGTCCGAGCCTTCGCCCGAGCCTCCGACGCCTCCCAAGCCTAGTACCTCACGTGTCTCTCACGTGCGAGCTGGGCAAATTGCACTAAGGCCCCTAGAAGTTTCCAGATTTGCATTCCAGTTTCTGTCAGGCGTGTCACATGGGGCGCATGTGTTCTCGTGGGCATTTTGCATGCATGCCCTCAGCATTATAGGTATTTACACTTTAGTCCTTATATGCATGATTCAGAATTAAGAAATTTAATTTCCTATTTGCATATTGGTCCTTGTGTTTGCACGCATATTTAGGCATTCATTTAGCATTATTTTTAAATTCCAAAAATTGCATGTTGTAGAGTAACTTGTACTTTATTTCTGTGACACGTGTCATATTTTTATGAGCTTCGTAAAATTTAATATATTTATTTTTGTGGAATTGACATAATTTGCCCACTGTGTGCTTTAAATTGATTATTAAATTATCTGTTGCTTAAAAAATCATCATAAAATCAAATTAGGTATAGTTTAAGTTGCTTTGCATTGTGCCCAAAAATCAAACCATTTGCACGCATCTCGAGGCCTGAATAAATTAAATAGTATTTTGCTTAATTGATTTTTAATAGGTCCAATATACATCATTTTTTAGGTCTATCATTTTTTCTAGATTCCTCTCACATAGATACATCTAAGATAATTTTTATATCTGAAAATAATGTCTTTGGTATTTATTAAAATCAATTTTGTAAAAACTACCCTGCATTCATATTAAATCCATCTTTAATTCATTTAGAGTCTAAAAATTCCAAAAAAAATCACAGTAACTTCGTTTCATTGCATATCACATTCTGGCCAAGTTTCATTAATTTTGGGCTTAATTTGACTATCATTTTGATTTAACTTAAAATTTAGCTTGAAATTGCATTATCTTTCCTTTAATCACATAAAAAATATAAAAAGACCAAAAAAATATTCTCTTGACAATCTGACATCGAAATTAACTTCAAATTAACCTAAGGAAAAAGTTGCCTCCCCGAGTTCGACCCTAGGCTTGCCCAAGTAAAATAAATTTGCCGCTTGCAATTAATTGAACATTAATCTGAGTGGTTTTTGATAAGTCTTCGATTACTCGACTACAACAAACGACAAATATAATTCGATCATTAAGACGGTTGAATTGGCAAGGGTAGTTGAGGCCCCGTCACCTAGCACGCAGCAACCAAATATGGGAATAAACACCCCACATTATTCAAAGTCTTCAGTATCTATGATCCATGGATTACGCGAGGTCGATGTAATCGTATTAAGTTGTAGACCATGACACTTTTATTCTATGGAATGATGAAACCCAATGAATTTTGGTGATTCTATTTAGAGTCGAAGTGAATGGGATTTAATGGGATTAAATCTCAATTCATTAAACCAGATCAAGATCCAAAGAGTTTGAGATTTATCTGAAATAGTTGAGAGTCAATTGATGAATTGGTTCAGTATCTGACCAGATCAGATAGCTCAAGTGGTTAAATGCACTAATATTAGATCTAATCTAATGTCAAATCGATATATGTGTCCTATAAAATTTCCTTGTCATTATCTCCATGTATTCGTGATTGCAGCATATAAGCCCTGATTCATTTAGGAATTCCTCAACTGAGAAATTGATCATCAAAGTAATAACAATTGCAAATCCTTATATTGTTGATTGACCTTCCTGACATGTGGATGAGATATATGTAATACACTTAAATTAAGGTGTATTTGATTCAAAGTTATTAGAATTAATGTGAATATTATTCATATTTATTATTGAGATTTATGTAAATATGATTTATATATCATATTGATGTTAATGTGAATTGGATTCACATTCACCACTAATTAAATGTAAATATGATTTGCATTTTATCTTAGACTAATGAATTGGATTTATTTATTTGGACGATGATTTGCTAATTGTCCACAAGAGATGTTTGTTAAAAGACATATCAAGAGATAATTCCACAATTATCAAAGATCATGTCCAAGTAGGATTTGAATTTGAATTCCAATTATAGAGATAATTCTCCACTATAGTTCATGGTGGGCGTCCACTTTCTCATATAAAAGGAGAGGAGTGTCTTCATTATCTCTCGTGCTTTGAGAGCCTTCAAGTTCTAATCCTTATTGAAAAATAGCCATCCCCACATCATATCCTCCACCTCCCACTTGGTCGTCCCAACCTCTCTCCCGTCTGACTGTTGGAACCATTATATGAGGAAGAAGATGAGTCATTTTCTTTGGGCCATTGTGCTCGAGAAGACGATAAGTACTTTGTGAGATGAAGTTCGTGATGAGGACAATTCAATTTCCAGATCAACTTCGGCATGGAGACAAAAATGGGAGTCCTACTCTTAGATTTGCTGGAGCTCGCGACTCATCATCACGCTTGCAAATGCAATATCTAGCAGATTGAATCTGAGTCAGGAGGTATGTTGTTTCGCATCACCCAAGGTATAATCCTTAAAATTATGTAGTTTGCAAAACAGTAGTCCAACACAATAACTTAAGTCATCATAAAATGTCTCCCAATAGAACTAGTTTCATCTCAACACAGTTTTGTAGCATTCAATCTAGAAGACAAAAATATACCAAAGTCATCACCATAGAGCAAGATCTCGAAAAAACAAGCTACCATGTCTTTAAGGATGGACAACATGCACCTTTGAAAAGTAGCATGAGCATTAGATAACCCAAAGCACATGCTGAAGATGGCAGTTGACCACGAGGCATTCAGAGATCGCCATGAAACTCCAATGAGACACCCAACTCTTGATTAGATTGGCGATAATACCATGCACAATAATATATGCATCCAAGTAACATCATATTTAATGTGGAAGACCTCATCTACGAGGGGAAGAAAATAACATAATATTAAGCTAGCAACCTCTTTCGAGCACCTGGGTTTTTTCTTTAACAAGCAAATGTGGAATTTCTACGTTTTATATAGGATGAGGGTTGAGTGGATTCATGCAGAATATATATAACCCCAAATATAATATTCAATATTCGCAATCTTAGGCTCTGTGTAGGACACGTGGGATGCAGCCCGACTCTAATTTCGACCTTAGTTACCCTTGATTGAAGCTTTAGATCTTTCCTGGCAAGAAAAAAAACTGACTCGCCAACGGAAAAACCAACACAAAACAAAGACAACTACATTTGGATACAAATATCCTACACATGCAGCAAGTCCTGAATTCAACAATATTTCATTAAAGTTGAAGTGCCAAACCCTCTCAAATTGCCCAATCATTGAGCTTGCAACGAATTTTTAAGTCATACAATTAACCTTCTTAGAGCAAAAAAAAGGAACTTCCACAACTATGAAGAGCTCAATAAAGTTAATGTTGTTATGACTGAATCCTCTTTTTTCGATAAAAGATCAAGCGTTTCATTCATCAAAAAGGAAACATCCAGAGATGTTACAAAGACCAGCGTTTCACCTGTTACTTTCCCACAAAAAGGAACCAACACACTTGGGGGGAAATTTCCCCAAAGCTATAAAACCTAAATCCCCAAGTTGCAAAAGCAAAGATCAAATCCTCTTCTCTTTAGACAAATGCTAACTTTGCTTGTTCACTAGAGTTCCACTCGATTTTGTTTTTGTTTTCAACAAGAAGGCAGCACTTTATCCCTACTTTTGCACACATTTTACGCGCTTAACAAATCATGATATATCATGACAAAATGATCTGTTTCTGCATTGATATCCTTAGAGTAACATGCCAATTATTATGACCCTGCAGTAAACAGAAATAAAAATGTCAGAGTAACAACCAGAGCCCATACTAATCTTTCAGAATGTTATCAACCTTTATATATCACATTTATAGCCGAATGCATACAAAAATGGACAATAAAACGGAGGTACATTTTCCGCAAGTTGCTTCATCTTCAACATAAATAAAAGGAGAAGAGATGCTTGCACAATTGGCAGTTAGCTGGGAATTTTAGCTCAATCTTCAATCGCTTCAAGCTTTGTCAGCTGCATGGGAGTTCTTTACGTACAAGCTTTTCAGAAAACCGTTGAATATATTGCGTGAGATAGGAATTGGACTGTTACTTGGATATAATCGGGTAAGATGTCCTTGCACTCCAGATTTGCAGTCTGAGGTTATCCGAAAAAAAATGTGAAGATGAACCATTCAAAGGCCTCTCTCAAAGAATGTTAAGATAACCGAAGTTGCGGCATAGTTGGCGTGATTATGAAAAAATCAAGGGCAGAATCCTAATGCAAATGAGCTCCTTTGACAAAGTTGTAAAGGGACTGCATTAGCACAATGCGCCAATTTGTCATGTTGCTGTAGATAAAAAATATTCTTATGGAACAGCATTCACCTGCTCAACATACTCTTCTATTAGCCATTCCACATCTGATGATGCCATCTGAAACTAAACCTTCACTGATAATGCTCCTGTCAGATCTAAACCCACAAGCTGTAAAAGACAGCTCTTCCAAGATAATACAGCATGATTGCTGTTCCCAAACACATGAAGTGCACTATCATCCAAAGATATTAACTTCCTGCTCTTTGCTGGCGTCTAGTAGCCCTGCACTTCAGATCAACTACTATAACTGAGATGTTGTCAGTACTATTTTTGTTGTAAGCAAGTTTTACAAGATGATCAGCAGCTACTTGAGCTGGAGGCTGTGACTCCCCATCTACCACTCCGTTTCGACGTTGCCGTCTTAGCAGCCGACAGGCCACCTCCCCCACCTCGTTGTTTGATATAACATCCCACAATCCGTCACTTGCTATTATCAAGCATTCATCATCATCTGTTCTGGATGTGAAGGTTGTCTCGGGCACAGGAATTATCCAAGGCCTCAAGTATCGGTCACCTGAAGGCCAGATATAAAACAGTTAAGTACATGGTAATTTCTCAATACTACCCAGTTTAAGCATGCCAAAGAAGCCAGTACTAAGAATACTAGTTTTTTAGTGTGTCATCCAAAAGAGATTGGCAGCGCAGCTTGTTGCATGTCTCCCATCAATCTCTCTGTATTAATTATTTCTTATATTGCTATTTGTAAAATTTTATGTTTCTTAGAAAAAAGTGTCATTATATCTGCCAGTTTGTTTACGATAACAACTACTAGGAAAATACATGTACATATATCAATTCCTTCTAGCATGGAAATAGGATTGCAAATGATAGGTGTCCGATACATCTCCAATTCAAGGAAACATTTTCTACATTAAGAAAATTATTTTGTGACTGTAATCAGTGTATTTGAAAACAGTACGTATCTGAGTAGGTAGTTTCAGCAAATGAGGTTTAACGCTTATTAAGAACCAACCTAATGCTCGAGATACAGCTAGAATTGCAGAGACCCTTAGCCCTTGCCAGTCAACAACTCGCCCTCCACTTGCTTCAATCCGTGCCAATTCACTTTTGTTATCAGGCTACACGTGCAACAAACAAGTATTCAGCAATAACATATCTCAAATTCCTATACAATTTTAAGGATAACGAAACACCAAAGAGGTAACCTACGACAAAATATCAAACTTAACAATGACAAAGCACCACACTATCTTCTATTCTAACATTACGATTTTTGCCTAAGCATTTTGAGAATTAGTACTCTCGATGTTGACGGGGAAAGTAGAATTTGCGACCGTTCAGCAGCATCAGTATTTTTCTACCAGTCTTTTTTTAAAAGAAAATTACCAGTCTTTTATCAAGCATCAGTATTTACCAGGTGTTTGTATCTTAGCAGATAATCGCCAGAAGTTAATTATCCATCGGATCTCAATACCAGTGAAAAATATAGCTGGGATAAACAGGATTGTCATTGGAAAGAAAAGGGCAGGAACATGAACAAAATGTGCCCAATAAGATAATTAAAGTTGGCCTCTGCAATTTACCTTCATATAATATATGATCAGCAGCAACTTGATATCTAAATTATGGATCAAAATCCATGTAATTCGATCATGTTGGCATGATTCACTTTGAGTGATTTATTGAGTTAAGGTTAACCATTTGAAAGCAAAGCATTTTACATTTAGTCGCAGAAGTCGGCAGTCGGTACTAGGTCGGCAGGGACACTGACTAAGGATTAATCGGCAGTCGGGAGAGTAATCGGATTTAGTCGGGCATTAGTCGGTTTTGAATTTTTTAATTATTTTAAATATATAAATCAAGTTTTATAACATATACTCTCATTTATATTCATATATTTAGCAGTTTTAATATTTTTGAGAGCTTAAAAATTATAACAATAGAAGAAAAAACGAAGCAAGTTAAGAGCAAAATGTTTGGTTCATAGCACGGACAAAATGTTAAGAACAAAATGTTTGGTACAAAGCACAAGTTGAAGTTAGAAATAAATTAATACAAAGCTAATCAACAACCACAAAAGGTAAATAACCTAAGTTACCTAACTATCATGCAAATCAACAAGAAGTATCTAAGTTAACGAACATTTAGGCGTAATAAACACAATTCTAATCTTATATAAGTTAACCAACATGAAATTAAATCACAAAGTTTTAAGTAAAATTATCCAGGATAGTATATTAATTAGTTGATATTTTATATCTAGATGAAAAACTATAATTTAAAGTACAGAAGTATACAGAATTTTCTTATAATTTTTATTTAACATTTTTAGTGTTTTTTTTAAATTTATTTGTGAGTTATACTTATTAACATGTAACCTTAAGTATCTCATCATATTGTCTAACAACAAGCCCTAAATCTCATCTAATTCTAAACGGGTAATCAAGTTTACAGTTTGCGCCGAAACATATATCCGAAATCCCTATGCAAAAGTCAGTCGAGAATCTCTATGCAAAAGTCGGCTGACTAGTCGGCTGACTAGGCCGACTAATCGGGCGATTAATCGGTCTGACCGACTATTGGCCGATTTGGCCTAGTCAAGTCGGGTACCCCCCGACTCGACTAGTCGGACCGACTAGTCGAATTAGTCGGTCGACTTTTACAACAGTAAATGAAACTTTGATCAAGGAATATTAAAATAATGGTACCTCGTCTTTTAAATTTTTGGAAGTTAATTCCTTATCTAACTCTCAGAACATGAGGCACACCAACCTTAACCCGTCGAGTGGGATTTGTGATCTTTCCACGTTCTTCACATCCAAATTAAGGTGCACCATTTGTGGCATTCAAAGTATAAGATGATTGAACAGAGTAGGCATATCCTCAAAAAAATAAAAGCAGGCATAATCAGCGTTAGCCTTGTAAAAACCGAAGAAAATCAAACCTGTCATCCTCACATATTCTAGAATACAGACATATTTCTAACTGAATTATGAATCAGATGAACTGCAAAAACCATTTGCTAAACTACATCTTTTGATGTCAACAAGCACCAAAAGCAATCACACGAACATAAAGATTAACAAGGTTCATACATAACTAGGCTATGACATTGGATGGCGGCGGTCAATCTTCACTTGTGAAAGAAGAAAATTAGTATAGAGGATTTCAAACTTCCCATAGCTAAAACCCTAGCCCTACGGATTTTATATACGCGCTCCCACGGATCCAGGTATAAATCCAACATGATTAAATAATCAGATTTTTTATTTTCTTTTGGGGCATTGCGCCTCAAATCTAATGAAGGAGATCGAAAATCTATGCATCAATCCATCTTGCATTGAATCTATGTGGAACATCTGTTACCGTTGGAATCAACTGCCGACATAACCTAATTGCGGCTACTGCCAACTATCAATTTTGAGCAAGCAGACACGGCATTGGAACATGCTCAACCACCCTTGTTGGCATGTCTACGTCCTTATTAATTGTGCCAATCTTCTTCAGCTTGATCATATTATATGTTTGGATGAAGTGAAATCAGTAGGCCAGACTCTACAATAACGCCTTCAATCATATATCTTTTTCGCAACCCCTGTCAGTGCTATATACCATACCTATGTGATAGATAAAACAATGGATGGCTGCAAAGTTGCCTTACAGTTGATCTGTTGCAGTCCTTTTATCAATGAAATAGAATCTGCCGTACTTTCATTTGATTAGTTAATTTTATCCTAACTCCAGAGCAGCAAAAGCCAGAATGGTCAGAGCTTTCATTTATTAAATTCTAACTCTAGAGCAGCAAGTGGCATGAAAACTAATGTCAGAACTTTATTTATTTAATTTTATCCCGATTCCAGAGTGTGGAGTGGAGGGGTGCAAAACAAGCTCAAAATTAAAGGAGCTTGCTTTAAAGCTATGTCTAAGGATGGAAGAGATGAATCTGTCACAAACTACAAAATAGCTAAGAAGAAAGCAAAGAAGGTGGTAAGCGAAGCTAAGTCAAAAGCTGATGAAGTTTTGTATAAAAATCTCGATTCTAAGGAGGGTCGGAAATATATATTCAGGCTGGCTAAAGCAAGAGAAAGAAAGAACAAAGATCTTTCTCAAGTGAGATGCATTAAGGATGAGGAAGATCATGTGCTTGTTACTCAGAAGGATATAGAGACTAGATGGAAGCAATACTTCCATAAGTTTTTCATTGGGGAATGAAATAGAGAAATCACTTTGAGAAATCTAGCTAATAGTGAAAGTTACTTGAATCGTGCAAGCTACAAACGAAGACAAAGGAAGTAGAGGAGGCTTTGAAGGGTATGAGACATGGGAAAGGTGTAGGACCTGATGACATTCCTGAAGAAGTTTGGATAGTTTTAGGTGAGCGTGGTTTGACTTGGCTTGCATATTTATTCAATGTTATTTGGCGAAGCAAGAAAATACCTGAAGAATGGAGGAGAAGCATCATGGTGCCTCTTTATAAGAACAAAGGAAACATTCAAAATTGACAGAGGTATCAAGCTGATGAGTCACACTGAAAATTTAGGAACGTGTGATCAAAAGAAGAATGAGGCAAGTTTCCAAAGTAAAAGAAAATCAATTCGGATTCATGCCAGGTCACTCAGCTATTGAAGCCATCCACTTGCTGAGGAGAACAATGGAGATTTACAGAGCTAAAAGGAAGAACCTCCATATGATTTTTATTGATTTAGAGAAGGCTTGTGATTCTGTCCCACGGGAGATATTGTGAGAGTTTTGAAGAAGAGACAAGTACATATCCTATACATTAACCTCATAAAAGATATGTATGATAGGGCTTCATCTTGTGTAAGGATGCATTCTGGGAAGACTGACTATTTTGACATCAACACTGGTCTGCATCAAGGTTAAATTTTGAGTCCATTCCTTTTTACTTTGATTATGGACGAGTTGACAAGTCACATTCAGGATGAGATACCTTGGTGTATATTATTCGTTGATGATATTGTGTTGATTAATGATACTAGAGATGGAATAAATGAGAAGCTTGAGGTCTGGAGACATGCTTTGGAGACTAAAGGATTTCGTATAAGCATGGCTAAGACTGAATATATGGAGTGTACTTTTGATGGAAGCAATGGTGAAGGAATCGATGTTAAGACTGGTGATGATAACATTCAGAAGAGAGATTTTTTAGATACTTGGGATCTGTTTTGCAACATGATGGAGAAATTGATGGAGATATTACAAATAGAATAAATGTGGGTTGGCTAAAGTGGAGAGGAGCCTCTAATTTCTCTGTGATAAGAAAATTCCTTTGAAAATCAAAGGAAATTTTTACAAAGCAGCTGTGAGACCTGCTATGCTCTATGGATCTGGATGTTGGTCTGTGAACCATAAATATGTGCAGAGAATGGCGGTAGCAGAAATGAAAATGCTAAGGTGGATGTGTGGACACACACGTAAAGATCGGATTCGGAATGATGCCATCAAAATGAAAGTGGGTGTAGCTCCGATCGAAGATAAGATGCGAGAAAATCGCTTAAGGTGGTTTGGCTATGTGCAAAGGAGGTCAGCTGATGCACCAGTGAGGAGATGTGAGTTTTGAAATGTTGAACCGGCTAAAAGAGGGCGTGGAATGTCCAAGAAGTGTTGGAATGAGACTATACAAAGGGATCATAGTTTTTTGGATCTATGTCCGAGAATGACACAAAATAGATCTGAATGGAGGCAAAAAAAACATGTAGCCGACCCTACTTAAAGTGGGAAAAGGCTTTGTTGTTGTTGTATCCTGATTCCAGAGTACACAGCCAAAACCAACCATTTATTTTAGTCTAGACTTGGCTCTTTATTTGCCTTGAATCATCATTCTATCTTTGTTTTCTTATCGCCACAACACATAGTTTGCATCAAGAAGCAGCACCGAGGTATCCCCAATCTTGAAGCCATCATCGGAATTGATCATCAATCACCTTGGAAACCATCCTATAGAGAGCATCTGCCACAATGAGTAAGAGGAACGGACCAACAAACATCTCTAGCGCACTGCCTGCAAGGGTTGAAAGAATCCCCCACCTGCCCACCAGTCATTAGTACAGAATATGACTTGGCAGTCAGGCACCTCTTCATCCAACCAACACTCGTCAGAAAAACCACAACGAGAAAGGGAAGCCCAAATAATTCGCAAATCCACAGCTATCATAGGACTTGGAGAAGTCAACCTTCCAAAACATTTCCTTCACCTTCTTGCACTACCAATCAGCAACAAAGTCGGAAGCCATCACCATCTTATCTATCACGTATATGATAGGGATAACTGTTGTATATGTAGGTGCGACAAGAGAATCGAAAACCCCATAGAGCCAATTTGCAAGAACCTTTGCCACAATAAGGTAGATAGCGCAGGCTTCGATCGCAAGTTAGTTATATTCAAATTATGCTACATATATTAGGGAATAAGATCTACGACATGCTATATTTTCACATTGGACAATTCTAGACTCTCTAGGACCCCAAAGTAAAATAGAAGTAAAATAAACAAAAGATTTCAAATGAGGACCCAAGAGTATGGCAGATGCCACATGTTAAGAGTTATTTTATCTTTTCCTATTTTATATATTTTCATTTTTTTTTCATTTCTATTAAGTAAGTTGCCTACCGGGATTTTCTCCTCTCTATGTAAGAGAACCCTAGGGCCTCTTTCTTATTCAATTTATTATTATTCTTCCAACATGGTATCAGAACGACGGTCTTAAACCAGAGCTTTTGAAACCCTAAAACCCTAACCCCACCGCCGCCCCCTTTCTTATCCCTCCACACGGTCCGAGCATCGCCTATGGTGCTCCCAACCACCGCTGGGAGAGCACCTGTGACACCATATGCTGCTAGCCACCATCGACGGTGGTCCCAAGACTCCCAACCACCGTAGCGGATGCCTGCGACACCTCCTGCCACTCGTCGGTGATTCCAGCCACTATTGTCGGGGCTCTTGTCGATCAACGGCGATCCCAGCCACCACGGCCAGGGCTCTTGTACCGCCAGCCACCATAACGACTCCTTGTGGCAATTCCTGCCGTGAATAGAACCTAGGTTGCATCATTTGCAGCCAACCGTGAGTTATGCAGTCTGATTTCATCACCAAATGGCCTGATTTTGGGTATTGTTTTTCGTAAAATCAGACCTTGGGGTCCCTCCGCGATCCCTAGAGCAACCCCTTGGTTGAAAAGAGTGACTATGAGTTTACACACACAATCAATTCATTGTATGATCATGTAGACACATTCTGATCGGTCTACAGCCCTAGTCGATTTCTATTCCAGCCCTCTTATCATGTCAGAAATCAAGGGTGATATTTTTTCTCCATCAGGTGCTTTCAAGGGCCCGGCATCAATCGTGAAGATGGATGGGCACAATTACAAGTTATAGTCCATGCAGTTCAAAACTCTAATGCAACGTAATACCAAAGAGCACATTCTAATGCAGCCAGAGCCAACCGTTAAGATTGGGAAGAATGTTTCATGGAAGCAGGACGGTCGTACGCACGTGTTTGGCTCTCTGGACTGTCATTAAGGAGATAGCCAATGATATTTTACATCAGACCACTACGAAGGCAATGTTGGATATTCTTGTTGCCACGTATGGTCAAGCAAAGAATGAGACCAAAATTCTTCAGTTACGGCTTGATATTTTTAAGGCTAAATAGAATGGTCATCCTCTGCACAACTTCAATTCTTCGCTTTGTGGCATGTTCAAGAAGCTACACAACTTCATGTCTGCCACCACTTCTATAAAGAACCAGATGGCATACAGGAACACCATGATGGTGGAGTTTTTCTGGCAACCCTAGACCTTAAATATAAGGTAGCACGCACCCAGATTCTTATGGTTGCAACTATACCTCCGATGGAATAGGCTTACAGCCGTCTTAACATGATCGTGATCTCATCTACTGCCACTACACAGACCTCCTTAGCTATGACCGCATCCCTGGGCAGGGGAGGTACTTCTCAGTTCAAAGGGTATGGTGCCCGTAGTAGAGGAGGTGGACATCAGCACGATCCTTGCACTTACTGTCATTGGCCTAATTATCCTGAGGAGACGTGCTACCTGAAGCATGGATATCACGTATCTACTTGTGTGGCCGAGAAGGTTGAGCCTATTGCTACTTCCCCTTCTATTACAGTTCAAAAGCTGGATGATATTATCTCATGTCTGAGAGAGATGATGACTCATGTCGTTGCCACAATTAGTGCACCTGCAGGTCCTTCATATGTTGCAACCACTGCTAGTGTCTCTTCTAGCACCTCAGGTATAGCTTATGCCATTACCAGTTGTCACAAGGCAGATATGACAGAATGGATCATGGGTTCATCTCACCATCTGTATGGAGACTGAAGGAAGTAAATAAACTATTTATGAACTTCACATCACAGAAATGCGGAAAATTAGCAAAATATTTGCATAAAGCATTGTATGTTCGTCGTATGATCAAGAAATTTCAGCACAATAATTTAAACTGTACGAAACCATTAAATTAGGGAAACTATTTTCCTTACAATATTCCTAATATTTTAATGAATATTAAGATGAGATGAGGGTTACCTCTTGAAGCGTGAGTCTCTAAAGCAAGAGACCTCCCGAATCAAGTTCGATCTGCAGTGTCTCTCTCGTGGGCTCAGAGATGAATCGTGTTGCTTCCCATGAACTTGGACGTCGTCTTGACGAACAGAGCTTCAAGAAGATGTGTGTATGAGTTGTATAGACTCAAGACTCTTCTCTTTCTCTAAGGCATGTAATTCTTAAGGGACTAGGCTCTCCAAAACTCAAGTGAATAAAAGAGAGTTTTACTCTCCTTTTATACACATTGTACACGTCTATTGAAGAGTCTTGTCTTTAAGTAGGCATGTGCAATGATGGCCCTTGGATTGTTGATCAAGGGCTTAATACCAAGTCCTTGTTCAATAATACAATTATCTCCATATTTATCTTTCGTTAATTTAAGTAATAAATCAAGCAACAAATCAACAAAGAGTTCAACTCAAGGACTCTTTGTAGTGGCGCCATATGTCAATACACATGCCCAACAAATTCCATATATGGAATGAGATTGTTGCTAATTTAGTAATTGATTAATCAATAAATAATGCAATAATGTTAAGAGTTGTATTCTCAAGAGGACTCGATATAATGGCACCATGTGTACAATCATGGTATACGCCCCATCTTGACTAAATAGTCATGGTAGTTGTCTTTTATTTATCAATCAATTATCTTGATAATCCCATTATCATTATTGGAGAAATTATGGAAATAATCCCTATAGCTTATGAATCATATTCACAAGAACAAAAAGATATAAATACAATTTACATCTACGAAATTATTGTGAATCAAATTCATGTGTAATTTCATGCCTTAGAAATATTATGCAAATCATATTTATGTATATATTATTTACGTGTATCATATTCATATCAATATTAATTATTATGAATCATCTTTCACATTAATTAAAAAATAGTGAAGTCTTCTCCCACTATAAGTAGGGTCGGCTATATGAATTCTTGCTTAAATCTATGTTGAAAGATTCGACTATTTTTTACGTTGGTTGTCGACTACATAACACAACCCCCATAAGGGAGGATTTGAACCCTGGACTTTTGGGTGGTAGGCACACTGCATTACCATCAAACCAGTAATCATTCACATTAATTAATGAAATATATTTTGTGAATCAAACACAAAAATGTCCATATGAAAAATGTAATAATAACAATTATTACAAAATTGACATCTTTAAGTATGAGTTCTAATCCAATTAGGATCATGAGATACAAATGCAGATACTTGGAGATAATGTCAGGGAGATCATACTATACATGTATAGTGACTTGAAATATGGATATCACTCCAATTTCAGAGTTTATATCATTTTTAGCTTGGAATTGATACACTCTTATCAATTGAGCTCGAGTGGAACAATTCACACTCTAAATGAGCTCAACGAAAAGCAAGACACTATGTGAGTTCGAGAAAGTATTGGTGGGTTGAACCTAGCTTCCTTCACTATTTTTAATCAAAGTCCAAACCATTTGGAGCTTAGAAATAAGCTCAAGGAGCTTATATATTTCCATTTCCTTGACCATTTCTGTTTCCAACATTTGGACATTGGAATTGGAATTGGAAATTGTATTCAAATGAATTGAGATATTATCCAATTAATTCTCAAATCATCAAGCTAAATGGAGCCACTAAAATCCATCATGCTTCATCGCTCCCTCGGAATGGAAGTGTCATAGTAGATGATCTATTGTGATAGAGTTAACACTTAGTATTCTCAATACTTGTTCATCCTTTACACTAGGAAAGCTTTGATATATCAGAAGTTCAAACCCTAATTTGTCTTCTTCAAAATAAACAATAGATTTCTCATTTGATATTTGAGCGACAATATTAATCATATACTTTTCAAAATCATATATTAATATCTCGAATTTGTGTCTTATTTCATATACAAGACGACCATGCATGGAATTCATTTTGACCCCAAATTATCTCATGAGTGAGCTCAGTCTCCCGGTTCATCAATTATGAACCTGTATGATTACTTTGAGACATTATACATCTCATATATCTTAATATGCACACCAATGTGTTGGTATATGGACATTGGCTAGGTCACCAACCTATTGGTTTTACCAAATGTGCACACTCAGTCATATAGATGCTTATTTGTCTTAGGTCAAAGGATGTGTACCTGATCGTGATAGTTATGATTCTGGTCTTAGTTTATCTTGACCTCATCAAGTCAACTCTTTGACTTGATCACTCCAACACTTCTGAATATCTATTCCTATGCAGAGGACCTGCATCAAGAAGTCAGTTGGAAATCAGTCTACAGAGAAAGGTTTTTTAATAAAAATCTCGATTTTATGGGGCTAAGTACCTCTTTTTATTGATAGTAAAAAACAATATTACAATGACGCACATATAAGACCAAAGTCTCTTCATGATAATGGCCTACATGGCCTTCAAAAAATACTGAAAAAGAAACTAATCACTAAGTTGATATAACATATATTGCTATATTAATATCTCGAATTTATGTCTTACGTCATAAACAAGACGACCATGCATGGAATCCATTTTGACCCCAAATTATCTCATGAGTGAGCTCAGTCTCCCGGTTCATCAATTATGAACTTGTATGATTACTTTGAGAGATCATACATCTCATATATTTTAATATGCACACCAATGTGTCGGTATATGGACATTGGCTAGGTCACCAACCAATTGGTTTTACCAAATGAGCATACTCAGTCATATAGATGCTTATTTGTCTTAGGTCTAAGGATGTGTGCCTAATCGTGATAGTTATGATTCTGGTCTTAGTTTATCTCGACCTCATTAAGTCAACTATTTGACTTGATTACTCCAACACTTCTGAATCTCTATTCCTATGCAGAGGACCTGCATCAAGAAGTCGGTTAGAAATCAGTCTACAGAGAAAGGTTTTTTAATAAAAATCTCGGTTTTATGGGGCTAGGTACCTCTTTTTATTGATCGTAAAGAACAATATTACAATGACGCACATATAAGACCAAAGTCTCTTCATAATAGTGGCCTACACGACCTTCGAAAAATACTGAAAAAGAAACTAATCACTAAGTTGATATAACATATATTGCTTCTTTTTTTCTCTTCTGAATTTTGGAGTCCTCTTCTTTAGTGTTTCCCATATTTTTTGAGGGATCTTGTTGAATTTATTACCATAATCCTTGCATGCATTTATATGCAGTTCGATATAGTCCATGTCAGAATCTTCTACACAATCATCGTCACGAGCGTTCTCCTCAAAAAAGGCCTCGTAATTAAGCAATGAGTTTGAAGAAGGTTCTAGCACTTCAGTATTAAGCAAAAAAGGTTGCTTGGAGAGAGAATGAATAACCTTCTCTGACGATTGGAGGACAACTCTTGCTCTGCTTGCTTCTTTTGATGTGTTTTCTTATGGTTTTTCTTGTTTTTATTTTTATATTCTACTATCTTCCATTCCTCTTCAGTTTTCTCTGGCTAATAAAAATTGGAAGGGATTTTATCACTTGTGCCCCTCCGAGATCTCGCAATTTCAGTTATACCCCTATCTTTTTGGTAATATCAGTTGTGCCCCTCAAAAGTTTCACCGTCATCAGTTGTGCCCTTCCGTCAGGTTGACCGTCAATGAATTGACTTAACCATGGTTTTTTCAAACCTTGGTGCATTTAAGAGGGGTATTATTGTCCAGAGGCCTCTTCTTCCTCCTCCAACCTCCTCCTCCTCCCTCTCCGGCCCGAGCTCCGCCCCGAGCTCCCCTCCCCTCCCCGACGCCGCCCCGAGCTCCCCTCCCCTCCCCGGCGCCGCCCCGAGCTCCCCTCCCCTCCCCGACGCCGCCCCCGAGCTCCCCTCCCCTCCCCGGCGCCGCCCCGAGCTCCCCTCCCCTCCCCGGCGCCGCCCCGAGCTCCCTTCCCCTCCCCGACGCCGCCCCCTGCTCCCCCTCCCCGGCGCCGCCCCTCGCAACCCACCTCCCTCCCCCGCCCCGACGCAGCACCTCCCGCGGCGCCAACTCACCTCCACGCTCCCTTCACCGCGGCCTGTGCCCGTATCCCGCATCGTCTATAGAAGCCGTCGACTCCCCTCTAACTCCGCCATCCGCCATTTTCCGCCATTAGCTTTCCAGATCTGAGGTTGAGAGAGGTCATGAGGGTGACAGACTCCAGTCTTCTTTCCGTTGAGCGAGAGCGTAGAGGCGACGTACGGCGTGATCTCTTCCGCAGCGCAGCTTTGCTCCGCTGTGCGTCAAGCCACCGGAGGTCGCTTCCTCCGTAGCAGGCAATAACCATCGAGCTCGTCGGAGCTCGGTTCCCAGGCGATTCTATATCATCTCATTCTACCAGTAGTTTCCAGGTCACTCATTCTCTCTGTTCTCTCTTCTATCTCTTCTATTATTCTTCTCAATTCCTTTGATTTATCTTCTCAAATTCATTCCAACCTAACGCCCAATCATCAAAAATCTGTCCTTTCTCAATTCCATTTCAATTTCAAATCCAGTTCTACACCTCCGCTCCGTAGCTCAATTACCTCGGATCATTCATCCGATCTGGATTTTAGACCCTTTCCACCATTTCGACGGAGATGTACTCTCGAGTTGCATGAACATTTGCAGGACGCAGATTATCTGGATCTGATCATAATACTTTTGGGATCGACGGGGATTGAGGATTGTATCATCACTATCAGATACGGAGCTTTCATTAAAACAACAACCACAGGTGGTCGCACGTCAATAGATCGAGATCCACAGCCTCCGACACGTCGGCATCAACGGAGTCATCGCCAGACATCGGCAGTCGCCGCTTAAAACGAACACACTTGATCACGAACACACTTGAGGAGGAGGAAGAGGATGTGGAGGAGGAGGAAGAAGAAGATGATGAGGAGGGTGTAAAATGACCTCCTAACCTTTTTTTTTAGTAATTCCGCCTATGTCCTCAAAGTTAACGACCGTTTGCACTGTGGATGGACGGTCACTAACCCGAGGGGCACAAGTGTTAAATTATCAAGTTTTGAGGGGCACAACTGATATTACCAAAAAGATAGGGGTATAACTGAAATTGCAAGATCTCGGAGGGGCACAAGTGATAAAATCCCAAATTGGAATGTAGATCATGCTTGGCTTCTGGAGTAAATGCATTTTCAATCTCCAAATTCTTTAGACTCTCCATTTATTTCTGTTGTTCCTCCTGTGTAATGAAAAAATAAGGTTCGGTTAGGAAAGCGGCACCAACTTTTTTAGTTTTCATTGGTAGAACTTTAACCGCATTGATTACAAGAGCTCTATCCCTTCTCACAACCATTGCAGGAGGATCACTCTCCCCCACCATGACTTCCTTACCGTTGGAAATTGGGGGTGATTGCTCCTTCCTTTGTTGAGAATACATTCCCTGAGTGAGTTGTTGGGGTTGCTACCTTATTATATGATCAACTTTTTTCTCAAACTAGAGATCTTTATTGAATATCACATGTTTGAAATCAGGTATGTCCACCTAGCTGCATGTTATTCAATATGGCCATGGTTACATAACCCTAATTGTACAAAGGGACCTTAATAGCATAGTGTATTCATATTTATTTATTCATTTCATTTCAGATGGACATGATAAAACACTAATTAGGGCCCGTTCGGTAGGAGAATAAGCAGGAATAAGGATGGAGAATAAAGGGAATAAGGGTCTATTCTCCGTTCGGCTAGAGGATAGGAATAAGGAGAATAAGGTGAAATAAAGGTAGGTAAGGTGGGATAAAGATAGGAATAAGAGTGAAATAAGATGGAATAATGGGGAATAGTCGTACCACTGGGAACCGTGTCGGGAGGAGAATTGGCCCCTTATTCCAGGGCCTATTCTCCAACCAAACAGGGCCTAACTTTTATTGCATTAATGGGACGCCCAAGGCTTACAAGTCCAACATAGACATGGCTCAATTCGCTTCATATGGATCTGTTCCTCCAGGCAGATCAGTTGTCATTGCAGATGAGACTCATTCCCCTACAACATGACAAGGGAGGTCCATTTAACGCCATCTATACGCATGCAGAATGTCCTTAGTGGATTCAAATCACTAAGGACTTGCATTGTAGTGCCATTTTTAACTCATCTTCTCTTGTATTTCAGGATATACTAGTCTACAAAACGGTCTAGTCTCCATATACTAGGGATTCTTCTAATCATATTGGATTGATCTCTCTACATTCCAGTACGGGCTTGCTAGCTTGGGAAGCATCACCAATCTCTTTTCCTGGTCGTCAAAGTCATAGTAACAGTAGTTTATTAACTTTATTATTTGAGTTAGTTTATTTTAACATTTGGGATTCTAGTCACATTCCTGACCATCCGGAACACATGTTTTATCTTGTAGCTATGGATGACTTTTCTAGATGGGTTTTTCTTTGGAAAAATAAGTTTGAGGTTGGGTCTGTTATTCAGTCATTAAATAATGAAATACATAATATTATTTTTGTATTCGCTCAAACAATGCCTTGGAGTTCTGTACTTTATAGCTTTCTGAGTTCTTCATGTCTCTTGGCATTATACACTAGACTTTGTGTGTATGCACTTCACAGCCGAATGGTGTTGCTGAACGCAAATACTGTCATTTAATTGATGTGACCAGTTTCCTCATGATTCAGATTCGTACTCCCCGCTCTTTCTGTGGTGATGTGGTTCTCATTGCTTGCTACTTGGTAAATCGTATGACATCCTCTGTGTTAGGAGAGAAGATTCATCTCTCAATTGTGTTTCTCGAAAAGGATCTTCTCTCTTACACTCAGTCTTTATAACTCTGTGGCATTCATCCACCATCTAATTCATGATCGTGACAAGCTCTCCCCTAGAGTTGTCAAGTATGTTTTTGTGGGCTACCCCCGACCCTAGAAGGGGTGTCGACGTTTTGATCATGTTCGATAAAAGTATTATGTTAGTCCTGATTTCACCTTTTTTTAGTTGATCAGGTATTTTTCTCCTATAAAAGACAGGTTGACTCCGTCTGACTCTGGAAAGGTCTACATGTCTCTTCCTACGCCACCACGACCTCTAACTCCACCAGTTCCTCCACTTTCACCAACTCCACCAGTTCCACAACCTCCTACTGTGGTTGCTCCTCCGCCCCCGCCTCCTGGTATTTGGCTCAATTTTTGCCATAATTTTTTTACATTCGTAGGTTACCTTATGTACTCCCTACTCATGGGCCTTCCCCATCATCCAACAAGCCCCAGGTATGATCCGAGCACTTAGTTTTTACTAATGGCACTGGTAATTTGTCTATACAATAGGCTACTTCACAGGACGAGCACGTGCCTTCTCAGGAGACTACTTTACATGTTATAGATGGTACAAATGATCAGGATGTGCCCATTACCCTATGGATACAGAGGCATACGTGTGCCATGTATCTTCTCGTTGTTTAGATTTATTTGTAGCAATTTTCAAAGAATTTTAGGAGGTTTGTTGTGACTCTATCAGGTGTATAGATCCCAAGAACATATCGGAAGGCTATGCAGGACAGACAGCAGCATCTTACTATAGAGGAGATAGTCACGCTATAATCATGGAGCACTTAGAGCTAGGTTAATGCCCCTATAGGGGTTTCTGTGATTGGATACAAATGGTGTTTACAGTGAAGCATCGTGCAGATGGCAGCATTGATCGCTACAAGGCTAGGCTTGTGGCTTGTGGTTCGTGGGTTGAATCATAATTATGGGTTAGATTATCAAGATACGTTCTTTACTACAACATGCCATTCTACCCTTAGGATCCTTCTTTCCGTTGAAATGGTACGTGACTGGTCATTGTACCAGCTTGATGTGAAGAATGCATTTCTATATGGTGATATGCAAAGGAAGTTTACATGCAGTAGCCACCTACGTATGCTACTGAGGGAAGTGTCAGAAGGTTTGCAGAATTCATAAGGATATCTACGACCTTAAACAGAGTCTCATAGCATGGTTTTAGAAGCTCTCGGACTTGATAGAGCAAGAAGGCTTCACTAGATCGATTGTAGATCAATCACTATTTGTTCAGAGGACTCAGAGAGGTACAGTTGTTATACTGATCCATGTTGATATCGTTGGTAAAGGAAGCGATGTTCAGGGCATTAGTGCGGCTAAGGAGTTCCTTGGAAAACAGTTTGTCACTAAGGACCTTGGCAATTTACAATACTTCCTAGATCTTGAGTTCACCAGGAATCAACGGGGTCTTGTGATGACCCAAAGGAAGTACGTTACTGATCTCCTCTCTAAGACAACCATTGCA
This sequence comes from Ottelia alismoides, assembly GCA_037367405.1. Classification (NCBI taxonomy): domain Eukaryota; kingdom Viridiplantae; phylum Streptophyta; class Magnoliopsida; order Alismatales; family Hydrocharitaceae; genus Ottelia; species Ottelia alismoides. The sequence goes on from JAZKJV010011313.1 coordinate 514,571, forward strand.
TATTGCAGACATGCCACTACTCTCATGGATCCTAGCATGAAGCCCTACGATGACGACAATGAGGAGGTGGATAAGATGAGATATAGGGAGCTCATCGGGAAGCTCCTTTATGTTACCATTACTAGACGATACATCTCCTCTGTCGTGAGCAAAGTTAGCCAGTTTATTGAGCAGTCGAGACAAGCACATATGGATGCAGTTCACATAATTCTAAGATATCTGAAGACACCTCCAGGTACATGTGATAGTTCGCTTTCTACCCTACGTTAATAATGTGATATTGTGTTGCAGTATAGGCGAAAAGCAAACTATATAGATCTGCACTAAAATGTCTCTGTGAAGAGGTGCAGCTTAATTTTTACCTGGGTAAGTCCAGGATCGAACTCAGGGATACGAGTGATTAAGCAATTTAATCTAGGTGAAAATATCTCTTTTATCTAATGCAGTGCTATGATAATCGAGGAGAACAGAATGCATGCATTTTTAATGGTTTTTATGCAAGTTTAGATATCACAAAACGTGTAGGATACAAATGTGATGATAATGCACAAATAATCCCAAACAAACCCCTACTTTGATTTCTATAAATCTCAAGCCATTTAATACAGAAATTAATCTCAATTCGATTGCAATATTAAGCTCCAATTTCAATGTTAAGTTTAACACACTAAAATCTCAAGCCCAAAGTTTTTTAATCCACAAATGGCACCTAATTAGAAAACTAATGATCCTCAATCGAAGATTTATTTTCCTAATTATATTCTACAAAAATTGAGGATTCCGAGGCTGTAATTATCAATTTTGAACTTAGGTGATAATTATGGCATATAAAACAAGAATTGTCAATCAATGATCTTCTCTGACTAAGAAATAACTATGTAAACATCATGACAAAGAGTTTATAGCATGCCATCAGAAAGATAATTAACAGAGCTTCAAAACAAGACCAATTTCATTCAATTTGGATATCATACGCACAAGATATTCGCATTATAGTCCAAGGATCTTTTTGGAACAAAAACTTAATTAAAATGAATAAAAAACCAAGTAAAAAAGTACGAACATGAACTTATCTACAAATAATAAGTCATGGGGCATGTCTTTAAGTTTTCCAAATGCGCGGGGACTGATTTGCAAATAAGAAAACCTGACGGGACCTGGATGCAAATTACTCTAGGCGCTACATGTAATGGGTGTGTGCCTGGACCAGAGTGCAAATACGGGAAGCGTTGGTGTTGACGTTGCAATTTTCTTGCACACATGTCTCCTGCAAATGGGGGTGAGGCTCGAGCGGTGGTTCAATGGATCCCAAGCCTAGTGAGGTGGCGTGGAGGCTCAGAGCAGGGATCTGAGCCGTCAGATCAAGGTGATCCAATGGTCCTGATTGCGTCGAATGTGTGGGATGGTGATCTCCTCCTATTAGCTAGATCAGACGGTGGTGACGGCTCCTGTGGTGGATCGTTAGATCAAGAGAGCCTCATCCAATGACAAATGTTGCTATGTCCTCCTCCACGTGCGGTTGAGAGCGAGCGGAGCTCGAACGAGATCATGAAAGCTCCTCTAATGCTCCTCTGCTCTATCGTCGTTCCTGGAACATCGAGGAGGAGCCGGTGAAGGTCGTGGAAGCATGCTGGAGACGAGGTAGTGGCTATATGGATCAATGGGGCGACGCAACCTTGTTGGAGGCAGACTAGAGACCGGAGCTACCATGCTCCGTACGATCAGTGAAATGTTGTGATACATGTAGGTGTTAGAGAGCGCAAGGGGACGAGCCGGAATGGAATGGAAGGCCTAAGGGGTGATTGAATGGGGGCTTGATGAGCTCCAGGTCTATGCAAGACCCGAAGGTGGAGCAAGGTGGAGGAGGCTCTAGAGAAGGGGTAATGGTGCCTGGAGGGAAAGCGAAGATCATGAAGGTGTGGCAGAGCTCAAGTGATCGTCTGAGGACCTATGTAAGTGTGTGCTTTGTGGATAAAATGAATAAAACGAAAGAGGGGTGCGATAAGAGGGTACCTGAGGAAGAAGACAAAGAATGAAGTGAACGAAGGATGAAGTGGATGCCTGGGATGGAGTTGTGATGCTCCGAGTCTTCGTTCAAGGGTGTGGCGATGCCCGAGCTAAAGCAACACGACAGTGGAGGTGTTGTAGCGGAAGTGCTCCACCAGATCTCACCGAAGAAGATAACGGTTTTTGCTCGACCTGGCTGACCTCAGTTATCACATGGGATCTCAGGGGGCTCGGGTGTCTCTCGTCTAAAGGTGGATCAACCTCGTAACGGAGGGAGTGGGGAGGTTATGTAGGATGTTGGAATGAAGAGGGGCCATTGAATCAAAGGATCTAACGGTCAAGGTGGCTTGCGGCAAGGGAAGAATGGTCAAGTCATGTGGCTCATCCAGAGGCTGTCATGTGGCCCAATAGGAAAATTAGAAAATAAAGAAAAACTAAGAAATAATAAATGAAAAATTAAAAAGAAATAGTAAATGAACTCAAATAAAAAAGTATTATTCAACATTAAAGTTGTGAAGATCTACGACTTTCATAAAAATGGTAAAGCCTTCTCCCGCTATAAGTAGGGTCGGCTACATGGATTCTTGCTCAAATCCATGTTGAAAGATTCGACTATTTTTACGATGCTTGTCGACTACCTAATGCAACCCCCAAAAGGGGGATTTAAACCATGCTCTTTTGGGTAGTAGGCGTGCACTACCACCAGACCATTTTAGGTGGTAGGCACCATATCTACATCTTTCATGAAGGACAAAAATACAAAGACCTCATTTGTACGAATTTATATTTTTGGTAGGTATTTAATGTATATTGGATAACTCAGCCATGGTCGGTCCCCAACCTGGATAAATGAGGGTTATGTTAGGTAGCCAACAACCAGCGTAAAACAGCTGGAGATAAATTCCTAAATAGTGTTTTTAAAAAAAATATTATTTAGGAATTTTCCTCAAGACAGACGGATCTTTTCAACATGGAATTAAGAAAACATTTAGATCATGTTGGGTGTTCCCTAATAGCGACGTGTTGCATCGCCTGAATACAATGAAAAATTGGCAAGGGCAGCTACATCATTATCCGGATGTAGTTCAAAATTTGCAAGGGTTCTCGCATGAGGAATGCATGCAAGCAAATAAGCTAAATCTGATGCATCGCTGCCCAGATATAGTCCAAAATTTGCAAGGGTTCTCGCATGATGGACGCATGCGAGAAAAGAAGTTAATCTAAAAGAGGTTGCAAAAGAAGTTGAGGATAGGTAGTTCGAATATTGGCACTTTGACTGGCAACCCAATGGAAATAGTAGATACGATGGAAAGAAGGAAGACTCAGATATTGTTAGAATATATGTGTCATGTGTAGATGGGTAATTGGATCCCTCTATGGTCCAATTACCATATCCAGTAGTTTAGTCCCATATCTACAAGTTGATTCTTGGTTAATTTTGAAGATTTATTCTTGAAGATTATTTATTTATTGTTCAAGATCGTTCAAATTCGAGTTTCAGTTTTTTAGGTTTCTTGAAATCCTATTTTTTTAGTTGTCACCAAATTTCAGAAGATCTAATTAGCATTCTTGGTTATCCTTGAAGATCGATTCTTGTAGATTTATTATTGTTCAGCAATGCAGATTCTTGAAGATTTATGTTCGCGATCAAGTTCAAAATATATTTCTAGGGTTTTCTTGAACCCTAATTTTGCATGGGTCAACACCAAGTTCTGAAAATTTATTCAGTGTTCTCACACGGTGGTGCTCCGTTCTCGCGCAAACCTAACAGCATCGACTTTAGCAGCAATGATTAAGGCCCATTCTAGAGGCATCTTTATCATGTAAACCTAGCAGCAGCATCTACATCATGTTCTACAAGTATCTTTATCATCAAAATTAAGGCCAATTCTAGAGGCATCTGATCGAGGGGTTCCATCAGGCGATGAGTTCCAGTTCATGCATCTTCTCGAAGATCCAAACATCAACTATGGGTTCCTCGGGAACCCTAGTTTCATGAAAGAATAACTTCAAACCCTCTTCTTCAACAGTAAAGCCCCTATTATCGAAGAAGAGAAAGCTGCAGGAGTAGTAACCTAATCGAAGAACCCCCGGATAGTGAAGAACTCTCCATAGCATGGCAGCACACAGCCCCAGTAGGCAGCACATCCCAGCCAATAGTGGCGCGGTACGCATACTCTCATCTCCGGTTCGAAGAAGGGCACCGACTCCAGACGGAGCAGCCCTCGCGCAAGGGCACCATCCTCTCCTCGCAGTTCTCATGCAGGCGGCGCCAATCCACTCCGCCTCTTCCTCCACGTGGAGGCGATCTTCCAGCAGCAGCCATGCCCTCTTCTCAGTTCCTTCGAGCAACGACGTGAGATGGTAGATGGGGTTCCCACGATGGGAACCCTAAATATCTGCAATTGGTTGTCGTAATATTATAAAAAAAAAGGAAAGAACATGATTTTGGGCCCAATTGTGGGCCGCAGCATGAGTTTGATCCTTGTTTGGGTCGTGCATCAAAAAAACAAAACATAACAAAAAAAGGATGTGATATTTTTGGGCCCAAGTGGGCCGAGAGTTTTAAAAAGGTGCATACAAAAAACCATACAAAAAGAAAAAAGATCGTACAAGAAAAATCCATATAAAAAATGATGATTTATAAAAGGAAGAAAAGTCGGAAAAATGTGATGGCTTACTGGTTTTTTGCTTTTCCCCACTTTTGTCTTCTCCCAACTTGGTAAATGCCATCTATTCCGACTAGTATGGGAGAAAGGGAGAGTAGTATGTAGAGTTCTACAGGTCCGATTCATATTTCATATTCTTCATATTTCAGTTCAGATTCAGACTCTACATATTGTCAGATTCAAACTCGACATATTGTTTAATAGTCTTCAGTTCGATTGTAGATATGTGATCATCTATTGTATGATCCCATCTTTGATTTGGACTCAGAGTTTCATGTGATCCATAAGGACTCCAGAGTAGATATCCCATTGTCTAAGCCATTGTGGGCTAGGAATTTCATGTGGTTTCACAAGGACTCCATAATAGAGATCCCATTCTTTGAGTCGGTATAGGAGAGATCCAGTTCTCTGACAATGAGACTTTCAGACTCCATTCTCCAACGATCGTGACTCCGACGAGGACGTTTCCAGGCTTTTTCCAGTTCGGTCCTTCACAGAAATGGAGCAGTTACAGGCCAGAGTTCTCCAGGTGGAGACTCATTTCAGTTTCGGTGACTCTGGCAGATGCAGTACAGAGCACATGTTCTCTTGACGAGGAGACCCAGTTCAACTCACACTCCAACCCTGTTGTTCCTCCTCACCTGCATAACATGAGAAGCAACATCCTTGACAGCAACCAATAATAGAGTATGCATTGAGTGAAATTGTCTGCAGTGCCATATATTGTGAGTTTGAAATTTTTGTCTGTGTCCAAGCTGAGCATTGCATGCTACAACATGAGGGGAGTGTTGGAGTATATGTGTCATATGTAAATAGGTAATTAGATCCCTCCAGGATCCAATTACCACATCTAGTGGTTTAGTCCTACATCTAAGCACCAACCTTTGTGATTCAACTATTGAATCAATAGTTGTATGATTATTAAGATGGTCATGCTACATAACCTTAATTGTACTAAGAGACCTTATATGCAAATTAATTATTCCTTATTTCAAATTAGGGAGTGATTTGCAATAACTTTTATTGCAAAACGGCTCATCATGGGCTCACATGTCCAACACTTTTGTTCAGATGTCTCCATATTTTGTTTGGCTTAGAGACTTAATGTGGACAATGTATAATAGAGACCTATGATATAGGCTATATAAGGAGAGATATATAGGGACTCTTAATTAGAGATCCCATTCTTTGGGTCAGTGTATAAGATAGGCACTATTCGAGTTTCTTGTGTATGAGCCCATTATAGAGGTTTCATAATGGAAACACATTGTTCAAATCTTTATATGGTGGCAACACTTATAGAGGTCTTTGGTGGAGAGGTTTGCTTCATTGTTAATATTTAGAGTATTGCAAAACAAAGAAGTTGCAGTTCCCTATGTCACATATGCAAGAAAATGCAATTTCGAGTTTGAGAATTGTATTTGAGATATATACTCGCCATGTGTCTGTTACGTGTTGTATTGTTCAAATTGGGAATTCCATACTCCAACTTAAAGGGGGTGTTGAGAGTATCAAAAAATTGGACATGTTTGGGAGTTGTGTTTAGTCCCATATTGCTAAGTAGGGACTTAGTTATGTCGGTGGGGGCTATATAAAGAGGCCCACGACCCTTACACTCATTGAGAGATATAACAAGATAACTAATCCTTACTTGACTTCTCTCGTGGTTCATCCCGCTTAGGGTTCCTTATAAATCATGTTTTATTTCTTTTCTTGATTTCACATTATATATTTAATATTTCCACACACACACAAACATGCGAACAACACTCATACATATTGTAGAGATATTTGTGTATTTCTATATTCTATATGTATCTTTTTCTTTATTTGTATTTCTGTTTTTCCGTCTTATGTAATTTACCCATAGGTCTCTCCTCTATATAAGAGAGCCTAGGGCTCTCAGAAATAATCACCTCTTATTTTTCTCCCAACATGGTATCAGAGCGACGGTCATAAATCGGAGCTCGTATACCCTAACCCTAGACCCCCACCTGCCAGCCCCCTCTCTACTTCCGCCTGCGCCGCCGCCCCCTGTCGACCTACCGCGGCCGCCCAGGCCGGATCCCGCCCCCCCCCTTGCCGGGTCCCGCATGCCCCTCTGCCTCCTTGTCGGGTTCCGCCACCGTCGCCTGGCCCTCCGCCCAGGCCACGGCCCTCCGCCGCCCAGGCCTTCGCGGTCTCCCGCTGCATCTCGCGGAGCCCTAAAGACCATCCAGGTCGTCGGCCTCAAGTGTCGTCGGTCTCCGCCGCTGTTCTCCGTCTTCTTCGCGCAACTCGGGTGATGGGTTTGATTGCATAGGTCTACATATGCAATCAAATCCCCATATGTCATTGCAGACAAATACTATTGGTCTACATACCATGTGATCTTTATTTGGCATCATGTCAGAAAACAAAGTCGACGTACCCGCCACAGGTGCCTTCAGAGGTCCGGCACCGATTGTCAAGATGGACGGACGAACTATGAGCTCTGGGATATGCAGTTCATGAGCCTCATGAAGTCTAACGGTAAGAAATATATCCTTACCGAGGATGAGCCGACGGAGAAAACAGGGATCACGCCTCATGGGAGGTGGACGACGCATATGCCAAAGTCTGGCTATCTGGGACGTTGACGATAGAGATCGCCAACGACGTGTTGCATCAGCCCACGGCGAAGGCAATGTGGGATATTCTAGCGGCGACATATTCGCAGGCGCGGAATGAGACCAAGATACTACAATTGCAGCATGATATTTTTTTTTGAAGCTCAAAAAAAGGGGGAGACACTCAACGGTGTTCGCCCCAATATATTAAAAAACTAAGAGAAGAAAAAAACATACAAGAAAGCAAAAGGAATATACAAAGGAACACCACCACACCCACCACAACAAACGCGAATACACCACCATCCCAGTCATCCACAAGATGCGAACAATGAATAAGAACATTATCCCTGTAAAAAGCGTTGGCCTGAGAAGAGGGCCTCATTCCTTCCCAACCAAATGGACCACAGCTCGCATCGGGATCACGATGTCCCTCCTAGCCCTGTTCCTGTTAAGCACCAACGCGTCGCAGAAAGCAGATAGATCATCCGTTCTCACCCAATCCAGATCTTCCCAGATCCCTCTGACCAAGGGGCAGCCGAAGAATAAGTGCTCAATGGTTTCCACGGCCGAATCACAAAGCACACAGGTATTGGCGACACTAGCCATGAATCTAGCGCAGCGATCACGCGTCAACAACCTCTTTCTGCGCAGAAGCCAAAGGAAAAAACCAATGCGCTCCGGAAGCCGCAGGCTCCAAAAGAAGCAAGAATCGCGCACCATGAAATCAGCCCCAACCGACGGGGGCAGAGCCAAAGCCCGATAAGCTTTCCTCGTGGAAAAAATGCAGTCCCTTCCATGCCCAGTGATCCTGACCATCACCAGGCCGATCAGCGTCACAAATGGCGTCCAGAAGGGAAATAAAATCATCAAGCCGCTGGTCCGAGAAGTTCGCCAGGAAACGGGGACTCCAACACCCATCCACCCAGCAGGAGGCAACCGAAGCACCTTTGTCGGCCGCCAAAGCAAACAAACGGGGAAATCGCTAAATCAAGGATCCCCTTCCCGTCCAATCGTCAAGCCAAAATTTAAAAGAGTCCCTATTCCCCAGCACCGGCCTGAAGAGCGACACATTCCTAGCAAAGACATCCAGCACACTACGCCAGAACGGAGAATGGGCAGCAACACCCTCCCCCCGCACCACCCCCATCCTTCCTTCCCCAAGAAACTCCCTCAAAACGGCTATAAAAAAGTTATCACCCTGACCCCAAATTCTGCTTGCCCATTTGAGAAGAAGAGCATCATTAACAACCTCCAGTCTCCGCACACCCAGGCCACCTTCCTGCTTACCCCTAGTAACCTCATCCTACGCCACAAGATGCACCCCCTCCCCCTTCCTCCCCACAAGAATCTATGCATACAATGCTCAAGACGCAAGCGGCTCCCCACCGGCATGCGACGATTAGACAGGAAGAATAACGGAATCGAAGAAAGCACCGCCTTGAGAAGAACAAGCCACCCCTCTTGCAGCATGATATTTTTACAGTCAAACAGAATAGACGTCCTCTCCACTCACTGCACACATCCCTGCGAGGAATGTTTGAGAAGCTTCATAGCTTCATGCGTTTGACGGCCACTCCTGAGCAGCAAAAGACATACATGAATGCTATTGTAACACCCCCAATTCCCGTGGTATGGGAATACCATGTGATAGCGGTATCGCACGACCGTGTGGTTCGGTGGCCACACTATAAAGTTCTGGAGGACTTCACCTTAGCTTACGGACGGCTAAGGATGGGTTTACCGCAGGACCGCAGGTTCCCCTTGGCACAACACAAGTGTTCGGTGGCACTTGATGGAGCTTGAGCTGCAACATCCACGTAGGAGCGTGGGGCCCACTGATGACGTGGCGTGATGACATGGCGTGCTGATGAGGCAGACGACATGGCATACTGACGGAGCGGGCGACGTGGCATCAGTTGCAGAAGACGAAGGGATTGCATGGAAGATGAAGAGCCAAGCGCACGAAGAGTCATCTAGGAAGACGAAGGGTCTCCGTAGAAGACTAAGAGTCCTTGCATTCATTGTACATATAATAATGGTGTCCCTTCGCATATCCCTCGGCTTGTCTATATAAGGAGGGGTAGAGCTCATTTGTAGATATCACACTCAGAGTGAGTCTCTTGCAATACAAAGAGGGTTTAGTGCCAATTGCTCTTGTGTCCTTGTGCTAGTGCTTGTGTTCGAGTGTTCTAGCAGCGTGGTTGATCGGTGTGCTGGTGTACATCCTACACGTAAGGGGAAGGCTGGTTAGCTTGCGGGAAGCTAACGCCGCACAGGTTAGTCTCAAAAATTAGAGTTTGAGATTTACCCCTATGACAACTGGTATCAGAGCGAGGAATAGCGCCCAACACCGGAGATCTTCTTACTTCCTTAGAGGGAGTTGTGATGTAAATCCAATCTCAAATGGGTACTCATGCCAAGGCTTGGCTCGTCTGGAGGACGACGCAGGCATGGAGGCGTCGGACGTCGTTGGCGATAGCCAGCGCTCGGTCGACGTAGTGAAGGCACTTGGAGAGAAGCTAGAGGAGCTCGAGTCCATGGTGCAAGATCTACTTGGAGAAATCTCCATCGTCAAGAAGGCGATCGCGAACGGGGGCGGATCCAGCGAATCTCGTAGGCCAAAGATCCCAGAGCCTAAGTCCTTTTCAGGTACGCGGAGTGCCAAAGACTTGGAAAATTTCTTGTGGGACATGGAGGTATACTTCAAAGCTGTCAAGACTCCTGAGGCGGAGAAGGTATCCTTGGCGGCGATGTGCTTATCCGACCATGCAAAGCTATGGTGGAAGAGCCGTGCATCCGAAGGACGATCAGACATCTCATCTTGGGATGAGTTAGTAAGGACTGAAGGAGCAGTTCCTACCCACCAACACTGCTTGGGTAGCAAGGAGGCGCTCCGAAGGCTGAAGCAAACGGGAACCGTACGGGAGTACGTAAAGCAGTTCTCGTCACTACTGCTGGATATCAAAGGTATATCTGAACAAGACAAACTCTTTAATTTCATGGTGGGTCTTCAGAACTGGGCTCGGGCGGAGCTCAGGAGGCAAGGGGTGAAGGACCTCCTGATGGCCATCGTTGCTGCGGATGCGTTGGTTGACTACAAAATCCAACCCACTGCAAAGAAGAAGGAGACCAAAAAGACCAAGAGCAAACCCAAAGAAAAGAGCAAGGGAAAGTTGTTCAAGAAGTTCAGCAAGGCCGAAACTTTAAGGGATGGTGCGGAATCCTTCAAGAAGGCCGAGCAACCCAAGGAGAAGGGCTGCTTCATTTGTGACGGGCCACATCGGGCGCGGGAGTGCCCGAAGCGAGAGAAGCTGAACTCTATGACCATAGAGGGGAACTCAGATGAAGAGGCGCGCATGACGAACCTCAAGTTGATGCGCAACGTCCGCTTGTGTCCGCTGAAGTCGGACAAAGAGACGAAAGTGGAGGTGGAGCATGAAGATCCAGAGCTAGTGTACCTCGATGTTGTGGTACACAAGAAGACCCTTTCAGCCATGATCGATACTGGAGCGACGCACAATTTCATCTCCACCAAAGAGTTCGGGAGCTTGGGAGTTCCCTTGGAGAAGAGCCAGTGCCGCGTGAAGCTGGCCAACTCCGAGTCGCTGAAGATCGAAGGTATGGCAAACTGCACTATCCAGCTGGATGATTGGCAGGTAAAGGTACGCTTCCTCGTGGTACCTCTTGACGACTTCCATATCATTTTGGGAGTCGAGTTCTTGAAGAAGGCGAAGGCGTCTGTCACGCCTTATCTGGGAGGCGTCTTCTTCGCGACTGCAGATAGCCCCTGCTTCATCAGGGCTATCAAGAAGAAAGGGCAGACTGGGGCCATGTCTGCAATACAAGTCTGCAACGGGCTGAAGAAAGGGAGACGACGTATATGGCTACGGTACGCGTCGAGGAAAATGGCGAGGAGACACAGCCATGCCCCAAGGCGGTAAAGAGGATGTTGGGCGAGTTCAAGGACGTGATGTCGAAGGAGCTGCCAAAGGAGCTCCCACCGAAGAGAGACGTCGATTACGCCGTCGAATTACTGCCAGGTACGGTGCCCCCTGCACTTGCACCCTACAAAATGCCCCCTGCATATCTAGAAGAGTTGCAGAGACAACTCAAGGAACTGGTGGACGCTGGTCTGATGCGTCCAAGCAAAGCACCATATGGAGCACCGGTGCTGTTCCAGAAGAAGAAAGATGGGAGCATGCGGATGTGCGTGGACTACCGCGCATTGAATAATGTGACGGTGAAGAATAAGTACCCCGTCCCCAACGTTGAAGACTTGTTCGATCGCTTGGGCCAAGCCAAGTACTTCTCGAAGATGGATCTCAGGTCGGGATACTACCAGGTCCGAATCAAGGAAGGAGACGAGCCATAGACTGCGTGTGTGACGCGTTATGGGTCTTTTGAATTCCTTGTAATGTCGTTTGGGCTAACTAATGCCCCGGCAACTTTCTATACGCTTATGAATGATGTCTTCCGCGAGTATATCGACTCGTTTGTTGTAGTATACTTGGATGGCATAGTAGTGTACAACAGGACCTTGGAGGAGCATGTCAAGCATCTGCGGATGATGCTTAAAAAGCTGAGGCAGAATCGGTTATGCTTGAAGCCGGAGAAGTGCACCTTTGGTCAGGAGACCATCTCCTTCCTCGGACATATTGTAGGCGAAGGCACGATACGCATGGAGCCAAGGAAGACACAGGCGATTGAAGAGTGGGCAATTCCCACAAAGGCGACAGAGCTACGATCCTTCCTCGGATTGGTGAACTACTACAGGAAGTTCATCAAGAAGGCGGCGCCCCTGACGGACCTGCTTCGGAAGGATCAGCCTTGGAGATGGACGCGTGAATACCAGGAGGCATTCTAGAAGCTAAAGAGGGCGGTGGTGGAAGAACCCATTCTACGACTTCCAAACTTCGAGAAGCCATTTGAAGTCCACACCGACGCGTCCGACTATGCACTTGGTGGTGTACTGGTGCAAGATGAGCACCTCGTGGCGTATGAGAGCCGCAAACTGAATCCAGCGGAGAGGAGGTACTCCGTGCACGAGAAGGAGATGACAGCAGTGGTCCATTGTCTGAGGACATGACGCCACTATCTTTTCGGATCAAAGTTCGTGGTGCAGACAGACAATGTGGCAACAAGCTGCTTTGCCACACAGAAGAAGTTGACTCCCAAGCAGGCGCGATGGCAAGACTTTTTTGCCGAATTTGACTTCGAACTTCGTTACAGGCCTGAACGGACCAACCAGGTAGCAGACGCTCTCTCGAGGAAGAGCGAACCGGAAGAGTCGAAGGTTGCGGTGATCGCATCGATCACCCGCGTGTCCGGAGACATGCTAGAGCACATTTGGGAGCAAACTCAGGAGGATCCGGTCACTTCACGCTTGGTGCAACGCGTGAACGATGGCGAAGTCCGAAGATTCTGGATAGAGGAAGGCGTCCTCTATGCGAAGGGCAGGAGGCCCTATGTCCCCTCGAGCGGTGACTTGAGAAAAATGCTGCTGAAGGAAGCAAATGACGCACAGTGGGCTGGTCATCCAGGAGTGGAGCGTACACTGGCACTCCTCTCCTCAAGCTACTTCTGGCCGAAGATGGAGGAAGACGTGGAAGTCTACGTGCGCACTTGTCTTGTATGCCAACAAGACAAGACAGAGAGGAAGAAGATGACATGACTGTTGAAGCCCCTGCCTATCCCTTCACGTCCGTGGGAGAGCGTCTCCATGAACTTCATCACTGGGTTCCCAAAGGTGGACGGGAATAATGCGGTGATGGCGGTGGTTGATCGCTTCTCAAAATACGCGATCTTCGTACCAGCACCCCAAGAGTGCACAGCGGAGACCACAAATTGCAGAACGTGGTGAAGCACAGGGAGATACCATTGGACATCGTGAGTGACCGCGATGCTCGGTTCACAGGTCGATTCTGGACGACCTTATTTGAGATGCTGGAATCCGATCTCAAATTCTCTACCAGCAATCACCCGCAGACGGATGGCCAAACGGAGCGGATCAATGCCTTGCTGGAAGAGTACCTGAGGCATTACGTGACGGCCAATCAGCATAATTGGGTTAGTTTATTGGATACTGTCCAATTCTACTACAACGTACAGCAGACATCCACCACAGGCCAGAGTCCATTCGAGATCGTGATGGGTAGGCAACCCGTGACACCGCACGAAGTGGCTAAGCAGAATAGCCAAGAACAGGGCCCTGTTGCACATCGCTTTGCTTTGGAGAGGCAAGATCGGTGGGAGGAAGCGAAGGATGCGTTGGCTCATGCTCAACGCAGGATGAAGAAGGCGGCTGACAAGAACCGTAGGCCGGTCAAATTCCAGGTTGGGGAGAATGTGCTGCTGAAGCTTACGCCCCAGATTTGGAAGAAAATCCTTAGGAAGACGGCGCACAAAGGGTTGATTCCTCGTTACGATGGACCCTTTGAGATAGTTCGACGCGTGGGACCGCTCGCCTATCAACTACGTCTTCCAGAGAGACTGAAGCTGCATCCCGTGTTCCATGTCAGCTTCCTGAAGGAGTACCATGAGGACAGAGAAGATAACACCAAGAGGGCATCGAAACGTGCCCCTCCTAACGTCCGGGTTCAGTATACGAGGGTTGCTGAGAAGATTCTTGACAGGCGCGTGGAGGGCTAGAGCAAGAAGAACCGGAGGATCTTCTTCCTTGTCAAATGGAAGGGACTCCCAAAGGAGGAGGCAAGCTGGGAACGTGATACAACCCTGTGGCAGTTCGAGGACCTCATCGAGGATTTCTTGAAGATGCAGGATCAGTCGCGGACGCCTGATGGATCAGGTGGGGGAGGCATGTAACACCCCCAACTCCGTAGTACGGGAATACCGTGCGATAGCGGTATCGCACGATCGTGTGGTTTGGTGGCCACACTATAAAGTTCTAGAGGACTTCACCTTAGCTTACGGACGGCTAAGGATGGAGTTTACCGCAGGATCGCGGGTTCCCCTTGGCACAACTCAAGTGTTCGATGGCATTTGATGGAGCTTGAGCTGTAATATCCACGTAGGAGCGTGGGGCCCACTGATAACGTGGCGTGATGACATGGCATGCTGATGAGGTAAACGACATGGCATGCTGACGGAGCGGGCGACATGGCATCAGTTGCAGAAGACGAAGGAATTACACGGAAGATAAAGAGCCAAGCGCACGAAGAGTCATCTAGGAAGATAAAGGGTCTCTGTAGAAGACTAAGAGTCATTGTATTCATTGTACATGTAATAATGGTGTCCATTCGCATACCCCCCGGCTTGTCTATATAAGGAGGGGTAGAGCTCATTTGTAGATATCACACTCAGAGTGAGTCTCTTGCAATACAAAGAGGGTTTACTGCCAATTGCTCTTGTGTCCTTGCGCTAGTGCTTGTGTTCGAGTGTTCTAGCGACGTGGTTGATCGGTGTGCTGGTGTACATCCTACATGCAAGGGGAAGGCTGGTTAGCTTGCGGGAAGCTAACGCCGCACAGGTTAGTCTCAAAAATTAGAGTTTGAGATTTACCCCTGTGACAGCTACCATGGTGGATGTATTCTTGGCTGCACTTGATCCAGAATACAATGATGCCCGCTCTCAGATTCTTGCTGACGCCACTATTCCTCCTATAAAGGAAGCTTTCCGCCGACTTAGTCGAATCTGTCAGACCTGCACTTATTGTCACCGTCTTTGCCACTCCGAGGATACATCCTACTCTAAGCATGGTTTTCCAGCATCGGCTCGGGTAGCAGCACAAGTTGAGTCTCCTGCACCTTCTTCTTTAGACCAGCGTTTCGATGATCTCGTTGCCAGACTAAGGAACATCATGCCTCCTGACACAGCCCCAGGAGGCCAATCAGATGTGGCAGCCTTTGTTTCTGCCAGTACATCCACTACAGCCAGTACGTCAGGTAGTTCTTATGCTCTCGCCTCTTGTGATGGATCTATGATTACAGAATGGATTATGGACTCTGGAGCGACACGTCACCTATGTGGGGACAAAGAGCAGCTTACTGCATATAGAGAGGTTCCTCCAGGGCGGACTGTGGTGATAGCCAATAGAACACATTCCCCGATTACAGGACAGGGGGAGATTAATTTGACGCCCTCCATGCGATTACAGAATGTGTTATATGCTCCTGATTTCTCTATGAATTTACTGTCCATTAGCCAAATTACAAAGGATTTGAACTGTCGAGCCATTTTTGATCCATCGTCTCTTGTTTTTCAGGACATACTCACGGGCAAAGTGATTGGGGGTGGCTGTGAGCAGAATGGTCTCTATCGTCTGGTCCGTACTCCCTATGTCGGCGCATCACTCCACTCTACAGGATCAGCCTCTCCAAATACCTGACATCTCCATTTTGGTCATCTACCCCTTCAGAAGATGTGTTGTATTTTGCCACATATTTCTCCAAGTTTGTCCTTCCAATGCGAGGCGTGTCAGTTGGGAAATCATCATAGGTCCACTTTCCCGAGTCGTCGGAGTCGGAGCAGTAGCTCTCTTTTTTGAGTTAGTCCATATTGATATTTGGGGTCCCAGTCGTGTACCTCATCAGGGACACAGGTTTTATCTTGTTGCAGTAGATGATTTTTCTCGCTTGTCTTGGGTGTTTCAATTAAAGAATAAATCTGAAGCAGGAGATGTGATCCAAATGTTCATCAATGAAGTTCAAAATATTTTCTCTTCTACTGTGAAAATTGTGTGTTCCGACAATGCTATGGAGTTTTATACTCGTACACTTTCCTTGTTCTTTTCCTCTCGTGGTATAATTCATCAAACATCATGTGCTTACACTTCACAACAAAATGGTATTGCAGTCTTGCAGAGCGGAAACATCGTCATCTACTAGATATCACTCGGACCCTACTTATTCAGAGTCATGCTCCACATTCTTTTTGGGGTGATGTTGTTCTCACTGCTTGTAATCTAGTAAATTGCATGCCCTCGTTAGTCTTGGGTGAGAAGACTCCTTTCTCTATAGCCTTTCCTGAGAAGGAGTTATTCTCCCTTACGCCCCATGTATTTGGCTCTATCGCGTTTGTCCACCAGTCGGCTCCAGGTCTTGATAAGCTTTCTCCCAGGGCTGTCAAATGCGTGTTTGCAGGGTACTCCAGGACTCAGAAGGGATATCGTTGCTTTGATCCTTTACATGGAAAATACTTTGTTAGTGTCGATGTCACATTCTTTGAATCTGTGATGTTTTTCTCTCCTACAGGTGACAGAATGACTACTCTCGAATCTGACACTGAGATCTACATGTCACCTCCTCCTACGAGTCAGTTATCTCCTGTACCAGTCATACCACCACCACATCCACCACCGCCTCCACCACCACCACCATCTCCACCACCTCAGATGCATGTGACCGTGGTTCCACCATTACCAAAATTTTACACTCGTCGCCCACCTTCTGCTCATGGTCATTGCCCGTCATCTAGCATGCCCCAAGTTTATTCTGATAACATGGTTTCTAACGATGGCTCTGGAGATGTTTCTATACAGGGATCAGTGCAGGATGAGGTTCCTGGGAACCTGGGCGTACCTATCGCCATTAGGAAGCAGAGGCGTAGTTGTGCATCCTACCTGCTTGCTTCTCAGGTTTGCTTTCATCGTCTTACAGGAGACTTCCAGAAATTTGCAGTTGCTCTATCTGTCGTGGAAATTCCACGGACTTACCAGGATGCACTGCGAGATAGCAGATGGCGTCTCGCTATGGAAGAGGAAATGGCCGCTTTGCAGTCCCGTAGGACCTGGAGTCTCGTTTCTCCTCCTCCTGGAGTGTCTGTTGTCAGTTGCAAATGGGTGTTTACTGTTAAACACCATGCAGATGGGAGCCTTGATCGTTACAAAGCAAGGTTGGTGGCACGTTGTTTTACGCAGACCTATGGAGTTGATTACATGGACATGTTCTCTCCGGTTGCTCGACATTCCACTTTGCGTGTTCTCCTTTCAGTTGTTGTGGTACGTGACTGACCCTTATTCCAACTTGATGTTAAAAATGCATTTTTATATGGAGATCTACAAGAGGAGGTCTATATGCAGCAGCCTCCGGGGTTTGCTGCTGAGGGGGAGTGTCAACAGGTTTGTAGGCTCCATAAGGCAATATATGACCTTAAACAGAGTCCTAGGGCATGGTTTCAAAAGCTTTCAGATCGAATTGAACGACATGGGTTCAAGAGGTCAAATGCAGCTCCTTATTTGTGCAGAGAACATCTAGAGGTACAGTTGTTATCATGGTTTATGTTGATGATATAGTTATTACAGGAGATGATGAGCAGAGAATCAAGATGGCAAAAGATTTTCTGGGCGGTCAATTTGTGACTAAGGACCTGGGTACCCTAAGGTATTTCTTAGGGTTGGAATTTGCTAGAAATGCACAGGGTCTTGTGATGACCCAAAGAAAGTATGTTACAGATATGCTTGCAGAGATGGGCATGATCGGGTGTCGACCTTCTACTACTCCTATGGATCCTAGCATGAAGCTATATGATGATGATACAGATGAAGTCGGCAAGAGAAGATACAGAGAGATGGTGGGAAAACATCTTTATGTTACAATCACCAGACCGGATATCGCCTTTGCAGTGAGTTGAGTGAGTCAGTTCATGGAGCAGCCTCGACAAGTACATATGGATGTTGTATACATGATATTGAGATATCTAAAATCGTCTCCAGGTGCAGGATTACTCTTCAAGAAAGGAGAAACACTCTCTGTATCCGCATACGCTAACGCAGACTATGCAGGTTACCCTAAGGATAGAAAATCGACTTCGGGATTTGCAGTATTTGTTGGCAGTTCTCTTGTTTCTTGGAAAAGCAAGAAACAAACAGTTGTAGCGAGATCAAGTTCTGAATCCGAGTACAGGGCTATGGCGCAAGCAAGTACAGAAATGATGTGGGTTCGAGCAGTATTAGTTGATGTGCATACAGAGGTTCCTCTACCCATGGAGTTACATTGTGATAACCAGGTTGCTCTGTTTATTGCAAACAACCTTGCGTTTATGAGAGAACAAAACATATCAAGATAGACTGTCATTATACCAGAGATATGATTCAGAAGGGCTTGATTTATACTTCTCATGTTAGTTCTGGAGAGCAAACAGCAGATATCTTTACCAAGCCATTACTCAGAGGACCATTCCAGAAGTGTTCGTCCAAGCTGAGCATGATTGATATCTATGCTCCATCTTGAGGGGGGGTGTAGAGATATTTGTGTATTTATATATTTTATATGTATCGTTTTCTTATTTGTATTTCTGTTTTCCCGTCTTATGTAATTTACCCATAGGTCTCTCCTCTATATAAGAGAGCCTAGGGTTCTCAGAAATAATCAACTCTTATTTTTCTCCCAACCATGGCCTCAAATTTCAGCGAAATTCGGTCGAATTTCTGTCGAATATTGATATCCAGTCGAAATCGAAATTCGATCGAAATGACCGAAATGACCGAAATATGGGGGTGCTGGTACAAAAAAAATGACCGAAATTTCGATCGAAATTCCATCGAAATTCTGTTTTGGTCGATACCGAAATGGTGACCGAAACCGACATTTAAGGCCTTGCTCCCAACACATATGATATATTAGATGTTGCATGCAGCATAGTGTGCATAAGACTTCCTATGCACTAAAATAAGACAAATATGATATATATATACTCCTATGCGTTAAATTAAACCACAATAACTGTAGATAGATGATTATTAGTAGCAGATGGAGTATTAAAGGACTTTCTTGTGGAAATCTCCAATCTTGATAATATCTTATGAATGTAACTTTTCTGCATTAGGAAAAGTTTAGCTTGCTTATGGTTTTTACCAATCTCTACTCCAAAGATATTCCGTGCAGCACCATGATCATTATATCCAGCTCTACATTTAGGAGTTGCTTTGTTTTTTGAATATCAACTTTGTATTGGCTACAATAAGCCTATCAGCAACATACATAATTAGACTAACAAAAAAAATCACCCTCACTTTATTGTGGTACACACAAAAATTATACAAAATCATGTTGTTGCCATAACCAACCATGAAAGTGATAAATCTAGTGTATCACTATCTCGAAGATTGTGTAAGTCCATACATACAAGCACTACCCAAGTGTTAACATCGTATTTAAACTAGCAGCACATCTTCTAAGCTAAACTAGAGGTAACAATGACCTTCCCCAGTCCCATGGCAGAGATTAGCGAACATCTGCCACTTGAACCGAATTCCTGGGGGAATTTAGCAGATATTTTTAAATCTCTTGTATATATAGTGATAGCAATAAACGTCAGAATCTACTAACCAATCAAATACAATGGAATGAGCAAGATAAGCATATATACTTGAAATAACTATAAAGGATGCTGCAAAAGTAGTAGCCACCAGTACAGTCTCAGGTGGCATGTCAATGAATATAGAAAGTATCCGAGCAAAGTGCCTCAACATATCATCATCTAAATCAACACAAGATAAAAGTCATTGTGCCACCATTTGTAGCCATACGAGCATTGTGAGGCCTCCCGTTCTTAGTCTAGCTCGATGTGACCTATTAAACTACATAAAGTGCAGTAGCTTTTACCTCTGTCGATAGAGGTAGTGCGGCTAGTTGAACCAATGGAAACACTCTATTCCATACTGGATTTGTCATGGCATCTTCCACAGCCTTCTGCAAATGAACCACATCATTTATGGCCAAATGACACTGACAAGGCAATAATCTAGAACTCAGGTGCCTATTATGAGGTACTGAGACAACTCAATCAGGTGTACGCCTCCTCCAAAGTTGACAATATAGTGCTTGTCATCATCTAATATCGAGTTGCATGGTATATTGGTCCCAGCCTACATCGCAAAGTCATAACTGCTAATACCTTTTTGAGTTGCCTTTTGTATCGGAGATGTGCAAACAAGACTCGAAGAGTTGTACTTCTCTCTCAACGCCTTCAGCTGCAAGTAATATCAAAAAAGAATGTTGCCATATTGTCAAAGCTGCATTGGGTCACTATAGGTTTGCAACAGATGATTCACATTTGTCTCCTGAGGAACAACCTCGCTCAATGCTAGGCATAGACTACGCCGATGTCCTTGTCCCATATGGCATACTTGCATATCTTGTCTTGTTATCTGACCCTAGTTCAAGAAAAAGACGGCTTCATATGTCCTCTGACCGACATTTGAATGTAGTGTAATTTATCTCATCCAACTTGTTGATCAAACTATAGATGAAGGTTCTTCGTGCTACCTGATATTGACAATTGATGTTTTCACCTCAAGTTATGGACTTTCGAACATCTATTCCTATGCAGAACCATAGAGAAAATAAATTAGATAATGCACATATAACTATTTGGTTCATGTCCTTTGAGGTCAGCAACACTCCTATGAAAGGGTGATGCAACACTCCTATGAAAGGGTGATGGTGCCAAGAGAGGGCAAGGATGCCGCAAGGACGTGGCCCCTATTAGAAGGTGACAAAGTCACAAGGAGGAGGTGGCCATGTAGCTAGGTAGCAATGTCAAAAGAAAGGTGGCAACCTCGTATAGGAGACGACAGAGGCAACACGTAGGGACGCAATATTATTACCGCGTAGAATGAAGTGGGAAATCATATGATGCAAGTCCAAGTAAACGACTTAGTAATACAAGTCATATTCAAACGTATGTCCTGTTAAGATATAGAAGTTCCAAAGAAGCCTCTATCGATAGTTGAACTCATTTAGTCATAACTCTTCCTCTTTATGACAAATACTAATGGGCATCATCAGAACATACGTCTATAAAACTAGAGAAAACAAAAGGAGTTAGCAGTTCAAAGCAATGTACTAGCTATGAATACAATGAGATGACCGCAGAGAAAATATCCACGATGGACATGCAAGACTAGCTACATAGTGGCACATGGAAAGTCAATTGCACAAGAAGTAATGAAGTATAGCAAGTTGCGCAAGCATGTGCATGGTTCAAAAGGATGCAAAGTGCATGAAATTCATGAGTGGAGGTGTCAGAGGCGGGTGTCGTTACCTGTGTTTTCTATTCCAACTAGCCTGCTTTGTAAAACCAAACTAGCATCATTATGATCATACAAAGATTAGACATGAGATTAAAGATAAACTAGAACCTCCGAAATCATACCTAGAAACATCGTATTTGATCTTGATTTGATGAGACTAGGATAATTAGTTTGACAAACACCAACCTCTACAGTCCTAGGCATAATTATTGGCCGAATTTTGTGTGTCTTGAATTCTTAACAGGACCCTTAACATCTTGGAACAAGATTGAGTTAGTAAATTATATGTTGATCTCTAAAACATTCCAATAATAATAGCATATTACTAGGTATCATTGAACATAAAAATAGTTTACAAATATATTTTCCAAAAGAAATTACTGCAGGAGAAATGGCAATATATGAAGTTGTTAATCTCAAAATGAATCAAGTTAGATCAAACACCAAACATGCATTCATGAGTGCTGCCTTACAGCCTTAGTGGTAATATATGTATAATCATCTTATCATCTTGAATATGAAAAAAAAATCCGACTAAAGTATTTCCTGATTTGGGAAGTACGAGAAAGAAACATGGATATGTATTGAAGAGAATCTTTCCATAAATAAGTACAGCTCTAAACGCTACTTCCATTTTCATCGTCTCATAGCAGAAGAAAAATGGGAAAAAATAATGGATACCGAAATTAATTCTCCTAGTTTCTTCAAGAGATATCCTAATTAACAAACCAGAAATTAAGATATCTTATAAAAATGATGTAAGAAGATGCATAAAACGGTAACTAAAACTGAACCTTATGATCAACCGTTAATTGAATGATCTGATTTCCGCGACAAAGAATTGCCCTCGAGTCTCCACAATTGGAAACAATGATTTGGCATCCTGATAATACCACCACCAATGCAGTCGACCCAACTATGTCAGGAGCTACAGCATCAGCTACAATCTCATTGTCCATCTTATTAAACCCTTCAGTGAATGCCATTTCCCACCTTCTTTGCCATCCATCTTCACATCCCAGTCTCTGCCACTCCTCTGCAATGATTTCATGCATCCTTCTAGCACAATAGTTGGCCACCTACAGATTTAATATATTAAATGTATAACCATTTAGAGGAAAAGATATACATGGCCTACTTCTTTATAAACAAATAAATAACCAAATTATCGACTACATACAAGTTCGAAAAAATCTGTGATTTATCAACCTCAGACGTTTAGAGAACCAGGATGAGTCAGCTTACTATGATAGAAAAGTTAAAAATAGCAAATGTTTGACACGTGGGTATTTCAGAAAAGTCACACAATGATATTATTCCGTTAAATGAATATCACGTGTCTTGGTATCACCGTACTCAATCAAGCATTTTGTTTTAATTAATGCTAAAGGCGATTGCACGTATTCGGTTTGAAAAAAATTAAGGAAAGTCTTTTTTTTCTGAAAATATTGGGGGAAGTTTTTCAAATTATGATTAGTGGTATTACGATGATTTCCTCAACACATTTCACATATTCATTTCAGAAGCTGAATATAAGAAAGAAAGAGAAATACTTGTAACCGGTGAGGAACCCTCTCCATGTTTTTGTATCATTTTCAGATAAATAGTAAAAAACCTCGATTGTGCCACCATTTCACTAGCCTAAAAAGAAATATTACACACGTAGGAAATTCTTGATATCCGGGGGAAACCAAAAAAAAGATCATCGGTAATTGCCATGACAACAGGTGGAACGCCAACGTATGGTCTTTACTGAGCTTGATCGGTTGATAAGTTCTCAGAATTTACAAAAAATATACAAGGCGTTCATGACAGAAAATGAGCATGCCGAAAAAACCAACAGTATCCAGGACAAAGTTGCATAAGGAGCACACCCTCCTCAGATACTCAGTCCATTAGGACCAATTCTTTGTGCAAAAATGAAACTATATAGTCTATACTAATGTGGAATGTTTCTTTCTATCCTTCAAAAAATTGAAGGGAAAAATATCAGAAATAAAACCAACTTCGACCTTAAATAAAGTCATGCCATATTCCTCTTGTTGCAGTTTCTCCCGTGTGTGAGAAAAGATATGGAATCCCCTAAAATGTCCGTTTACTTGAACAATGTGGCTTCCACTCAAAGAAACGGGCTCAAATCTCACCCATTATCATTTACATGAGAAAAAAATGTATCAAAAGAAAAGAAAGAAAAGGCTACCTAATCTCACTAAGGTAAGCAGATTCTTTCTAATTAACCAAATCTCACTAATCCTCCCTCATCAATTCCAATCCAAACCCCACTAGCAAGTAGCAGCAAGCAGTTCTCCCACTTGGCACGGAAGGAGCAAGTACAAACGACCGCCAACGCAAAAGCACCACACGTGCGGGGATGCTTTCCCCGACACACTGGTACAGCAACTCCGAAATAGAGGAAGGAGGTAAACCTGAGCTCCCCCGTGGCCATCATAGACCCCGTAGAACCGAACGTGCGGGGCGGCGGCGGAGGAACCCCGCGCAGCCGCCAAACATCCACCAGCGGCGTCGCAGAGGAGATCCGGCAGCTCGGGGATGAGCGCCACTGCGTCTTCCATCTCCTTCCGCCTTCCCACAGTCGTGGCGGAGCCCCACGTGGCGGCCCCGCGGCCCCTCCCGCCGAAGCAGCGGCCCCTCCTCGAGGAGGAGGAGGAGGAGGGCTCCCCGCCCTCAGCGGAGGTGGAGGGCGGCGGCGGGGGGTTGCCGGAGGTGGAGGAGGGATCGGAGGAGTCCATAGGTGAGAGAATATTAGCGAGAGAAGGGGAAAGGTGATGATTGGGGAGGGGGTGGGGAGATAAAAATTAGGCCGCCACTGTCGGAGAGACGCGTGTTACCAATTTCTACTGATGGTATTTGATCTGTTTGTTTTTTCTTGGGATTTTGTGGGGATGCCCCTGCAGAATCGACTGAGGGGTGTTTACTTATTGTGGTCAATCACAGATCTGGACCATCCGTATACAAATTGGACAACCCGGGGCTTGTTTGGTTGCTGGGTTGGACTAGGTTGGGTTGGGTTGGGGGTACCCCTGTGAATAGTAAATTGTACCCCTCTGAATAGTAAACTGTGAGGAGGATTGAGAGGGTTGGAAGGAGGGGTACATAGGTGTACCCCAACCCAACCCAGTCCAACCCAGCAACCAAACAGGCTAGGGTTTGATTGATTGGTTACGATGGGATAGGTTTGGATGGTTATAAGTGTTGGAATAAGGAACGTGACATGATATCGCATTGATATGTGATGGAATTTCAACCCATGAATGAAGGATGGTAAATCAAGTTACCTCAAGGTAATGCAGTAACCAAGCAGACTCGTAGTGTTTCCACCTACAAAGGAAACCACCTTGCATATAGAATGATTTGGAACAATCCTATCATATGTCTATCACAACATGCTCCGTTTTGACGAGCAAGCAAAGGATTTGCTTTATTTGTTGTAGGGTTTCTGACGGTCGGATGAGCAGGTATAGACATGGAAAGTGTGATGATGTATTTTTACAATGAGATTAGATTTGCTTAAAGGGCAAAAGAAAGTTGCTTTTTGGCAAACAAATTGTATGCATGTATTAGGTAAACTATGAATTATGCATGTATACCTAATGTATATATTAGGATGAAAGGTGTAAACAACAATCCAAACACACTATCAATCACAAGCAACCAACAGAGAGCGTAAGATTACGTTAAAAAGCCCCATCATTTGTAGTGGAAAAAAACCACAGTCAAATATAGGTTCCACTATGATGAAAATTGGAGTACATGCTGCAAAAACCCTGGCAGACGGTACTCTCCGGAACGAGACTCTCAAATAACTCATGTCTTACACTTAAAACATACATATATGTACACAATAAACAAATCTTAATCAGATTAATTGTATCGCCAAGATCTATTTACAGAATGTGTTTGGATCATAAACGAGTTGAGTCTTCAAGTTATATCTCAATAAAATGCATATATGATTTATATTTGGATTAAGAGTGGTTACCGTCTCTACTTTTGAGAAAATATTGCTTCGTATCGGGGTGGAACGCTGTCACCGATCGACCTCAATTAGCTCTCTCCTTTTTCTATTAGAATGACAAATGGGGAAAGTGGGGATGAATTGAAGAATAAAAAGAGAAGAAGAATGGGAGTTAGAGAGATGGTGGAAAGCTAGAGTTTGAATGGGAGGTTAAAAGAATGGTTGAGTGGAATGGAGGATGAAAGAAGACTTAGTGGTTAATGTAAGAAAAGCGAAGTTATTATAGAGAATGTGAATTAAATAAAATACAATAAAAGTAGGCTACTAAAAAGGGAGAATAAAATAAAGAGAGAAAAAGTGGGGAATTTATAAAAGAAGACAAACAACATGTACATGTTTTTATTACTTTTCTAATTTTAATTTTTTGTATTTTTGATAAAAGATATTTACAATAGAAAAATACAATAAAATACTAGGAATAAAATATAACACATAAATGATTTTTTTGGATTTTTTAGTATTGAAAAAATAAAAGAAAAGAAGATAGAATGAATATTTGCATAATATACAATGTACATCTAGGTCCCAAAACCCATATTTTATAAACGAGCTCCGATTTTAATGAAACCACTTTTATTGGATAGATACTTTTCTAACTTAAACAGTAAAAGTGAGTTTGGTGAATTTGGTGTTCATACGGAGCGACACTTTGGTCGGGAAGTTGGACTTTACAGCTTTTTATCTTTGGGATCTAGGAGTATTTATTTGAGGTGAAATTTATTTTGTATTTTTGTATTTTTTACATTTTTATAAACAAGTTAGAGAAAGAATTAGCCAAAAAGGAGTTGAAATGAATTTATTAAAAATACATGAAGTTTTAGTCTATTTACATGTGAAAAACACCTTTATTCTGCAGCTTTTTATCATTAATTTATTTTGTACAATATAATATACAATAATTAGTGTATTTTATTTACAAGAGACATTTTGTTAATTTATTGATTTTATAGACTTTTAATAGAGACTTTACTCGGGGATTTTGCTAAGATCAAGATATTGAGATGATGAATCGCGGATTCATCACTCCTCTATACTTAAACTTTGCTAGTCCTCGAGCAAATAAAGAATGAATAAGTTGGATTAACCCCTGACTGTGCATGCGAATATAAGACTTGATCTGTTCAAGAACTCTCAGTTTTATAGATCCTAAAATTCTAAGCTGAACCAAGCTCTAGTCAAAAGGTTTCCAATTTCACTAATCATCAGACTCTCTATGTATAAATATATAGTAGGGATATGACTTAAGTATGGACTGCAGTTATAAGAGTAGAGTCGCAACGTCACCCAAGGTTCCAGTCCAAGAGACTCTCCTAAAAACCCAATTCTCAACACTAGGGAATAAATCATTTCTTGCATCCAATCCACCATCTTTTTAGTTGTCAGAATTAAAAGTGTAGATGGAAGGCCAGTTGATGGAGGGTTTAGGATCGTGTCATTTCTTCTCTCCCTCTCATTAGAACAAGGATCCTCTCAAGTGCCTTATTAACTCAACGTATTTTTTTGTTGTTGATCAGTGTGTCCGTCAAGAGAAGTTGGAGTCGTCTGCACTTGTTTTTCCTGAGAGTACATCGGGGTGTGCCTTTTTTGAGTATCTATTATACCTTCTACACCCAGACTTGTAGTGTTTACGATGCTGAGCCCTTTTTTAGTGCAAGCCCGACTCCTTGTCCTAAATAGCGATGGTCCAAGTGGATGCTTTGAAATGGTTGGGAGCGCTCTCCTTTGGTGGAAGCTCTTTGTTTATTTAACTTGTATGGTGAGAGCTTTTCTTTCAACATTTCTTTCTTTCTTTGCTTTATGATTTTGGCTAGATCCACTGCTTTTACCAAGAGTTGGCACGCACTGATCAACATTTTTTTATTTTATCACTCTGTGGCACTTAGATAAATGTCAAGAGATAGTACAAAAACCATGTTCTCATACTGGCTAAAGCCGCTGACACTCAGGTTTCATAAAGCCTTCATTGATTTTTATCCCATCCCCGAGCATCGTCAAATTAGGTCCAAACTCAAATCCCTCATCCCAGTTCCTCAAGTGAATTTCAACTCATTTCATCATAACTGCAGTCGTGTATGTGAGGTGTTGATCATATTCTTAAGGTAGAGACTAAGCATGCAATATAGCACACAAATCTTTCAAACTAGGGAAATGTGAATAATTAAGTCAAAGACCCTAATGACTAAGGCTGGTTAACTCAAAATCTCAAGACCTCATAAACCAAGTCTTCTTGAACATCACTAGTCTTGTGTGAATGTGAAAGTGTCAGGGACTAAACAAACTTATTAGTTAGTTTTTTTTGTTTTTTTGTGATTTTTTTAAAGAATGAAAGATTTTTTTTGAAAAAGATTTTTTTAAAGAAGAAAGAAGTTTTTTAAAGAGGTTTTTTGTTTGTTTTTTTGGAAAAGTTTTATTTGAAAAGAGAAAGAAAAGAAAAAATGATTTTTTTTTGAAAATATGTTTTTTGAGTTTTTTTCAAAAAAAAATTCTTTCAATTTTTTTGTTTTTTGGTATACCTCTTATTTACAACAATTTACCCATAACCCCTTAATTTAATTACAAACAAGTCAAACTCCGAGCTATAGGTAAAGTATATATGCATATACTTAGCATATGTTATGTCCTCATGGCATTAGGTGAAAAAAAGCCATAGCTCGTACTAAGCATAAGTGGGTGAAAAGAATAGAAGGGAAGAAGAATATAAGAGCGCAAGAATACACAACGGGCATCTCCCCCTATACTTAGGCTCTGGTCAGCCTAAGTATTGGAAAGAATACAAGAATGGGGGACCAATGCAAAAAGAAAATAAAAAGAAGAGATGGAGCAACTCGGGTCACTCATCCCCTATACTTAGGATCTAGTCATCCTAAGTATAGCCACAAAATGAAAACAACTGAGGCGAGCGATGTCAATTATGGGGGAGGGAGGGAAATAAAAGAAAGAAAATATGTACAATGAGGAGTGAGGATGTACAAGGATCAAGAAGGTTTGTGACAGACCTTCTTGCGTGAGCGAGGGGGAGGGTAGTGTACATGTATGTCATTATCAAAGTCGTCCGCAGAAGAGAGGCGTGGGGAACGCCCAACAAGGGTCGACACACAGATGCTTGCTCAAATATGCTTCAGAACAGCCGATTTGAGCTCACTCATATAGATCACCTCATCTGGACCTGATGAGGACTCCTCAGAAAGTTCCTTCTCTGGTAAGTCGAAGGCAACTTTCTTAGCCGGTTTTCTAGAACCTGAAGCATCGAGAGGAAGGGGAGATTGATATGTTTTGAGGAGTTCGGGGGAACACCTCGAGGAATCAATACTCGTCTTTCTTCTTACTAGATGACCGAGTATAGGATGGAGCAACCAATTGATCAAGATTGGTCAATTTGGTCCCAGTTGTCTCTTTTGGTGTATGTCCTGGATGTGCTGTGTGTGAGGTACTGACCAGAGGTTCATCATCAGATGAATCACCATATGCATTGTAATACTCCTGCAGGGTCAGCACGCGTCTCAGGTATGGTGCGATGTTCTCAGTAGGCTTGGCATTTATCGACTCATGTGTCGGATCATCTAAAAAATCAAGGAAATTAGAAATGATCGTGTCTGACTCAGGGGCAGCTTCTGGTTGTGAGTCCTCTCTATAAGTTGTCACAGTGGTGGTGATGCAAGCAGTGGGGGGTGTGGAGGTGTAGGGAGTCTCTGAACCAACGGTCGTCTGAATAGTCGGTATCTTAGGTGTAGTAGAGAGATGAGACTCAACTGTCTCTCGAATGTCACGGCTGTCTGCGGCTGTACGGTTTACCTTAGAATATCGTGTCCTCAAAGATTGGGTAAGGTCGGAGTGCTCCCAATGCAGAGAAATCGATCTCCCGAGTCACACAATCTATAGTTGCCTTAGCCAAGGCTAAGAATGGCTTCCCGAGAATGATCGAAAACTGGGTGAACTCTCCTCGGTGCTCAGTGTCAATGATCGTGAAGTCCACCTTGAGTAGAGCACCTTAGAAAGTTATGATGATTGAAATAGTTCCTCTTGACCGTTTAATGGACTGATCAGCCAACTGAACGATCTCTCTTGACTTTTTAGCAGATTCGAGTTTGAGCTTAGCAAACACAGATGTTGGGAGGATACTAATCGGTGAGTCATCATCGATTCTTGCATGGGTGAAGGTGGTATCTTTAATTTCACAATCAAACCTAGGCAACCGTTTCACTCTACAGCTCTTGGTTTTTCTCCCTATCACCAAAGAGGTGGCCATAGACACTACATGTTTCTTAGTCCTTGTCCTCTTATTTCCTGACCTTAAGGCATCAATTTACTTCTCACAAATCCTTTAAGGTCGGGAAAGTGTTCAACGACCATTATTAATGGAAGCTCAAAAATCACTTTCTATCCAGTGCTTCCCTAACTGCAGGATCCAATTTTCGCAGGTCTTTTCCATTTTCAATTTTTATGGTGTTTTCTGCTTTTTCATTTTTTAGTCTTTTTGGTAGGTGAAGGAAGAGGAGAATGTACATACTCAAGTTTGGAGGAAAAGTGGTTAGTAGAAGAGGGAGGTAGAAGGGACTCCAGCTATACATGACGTGTGGTCAATCCGGTGTTTTATAGGTTTTCAAGATTCAGTCCACGAAACCCATGATCCACATTCCTACCTGGACTCTTGATCGGTTTCATCCTCCAATAAGTTCTCATGACACCTCATGAGAGAAGTCTGCGCAATTGGGGGATACTGTCGAGAACTTGGGCTCTTATACTCAACACACCTTTACTCAGGCGTGTAATGCTAGGTTGAGTATGGCCCGTCTATATGACAGATGTTGGTCGGAGCCTCATAAAGTGGAGTCAGTAGACATGGGGTAGTACACGTGCTGGATCACCGGCTGCAATGGATTGGACTGAGGCTAATATGGAGGTGCTAGGTCATATTTCTTCTTAGCAAGAGTCTCTAACGATGGTGTCACTTACTGGAATGAGCTGATGGTGCTCATCAGTATCTCTAACTGTTTAGTTATTTGATCTAGTTTATCCAAATTTTACATCCTCGGTTTGATCACAACGAGCTTCTCTAGATCCTGCGACCACTTATCGATAATGTCAACCTTAGACAAATGGCCCCCAATGATGCTGAGGTTGGAGCTCTCATCTCTCTCTGCCTCACAGGATGCTGCCATGTGGACTGGCTTCTGGAGGAGCTGAGGCTGTCTCTGATAAGCACATGATGAAGAGAGGGTGGCCTCTCCTTCGACCATTTCTTTGAAGATATGCCATACCACATCTTCATCCTTGTTAAAGCGGGATCCCCCATAGACAGCGTTAGCTATTCTTTGGGTCTCTACATTCAAGCCCTCGAAGAAATGTTGGACCAAATATGTCTTCGGTATCTCGCGGTGGGGGCACTTCTCCTGCAACTCAGTAAATCGCTCCCACGCTTCATGAATTGACTCGTGAGAAGCCTGAGTGAAGTTGCCGATACTGGCTTGCATCTGGTTGAGCTAACTGAGAGGGTAATACTTGTGAAGAAACATAGATTTAAGTTCCTCCCAGGTCATCATGAGCTTTCCCAAATGATTGACCCAGTTGAGAGCCTTGTCTTTAAGCTGAAGGGGAATGAAACCATCTTGACTACACCTAATGAAATGTTAGGGTAGTGGGTGATTCTGCAGATGTGAGAGAACTGATGTAGGTGAATGTAGGGATCCTCATTGGTACTTACCTGAAATGGAGGTATTTCTTTTGGATTTTCCCACGTAGTTCGTCAAGCGCAAGAAACTGGGGCTTTAGCTCGAAGTGAGCATGGTCAGAGGGATGCGAATCCACTCGGTCATATGGTTGTGTCTAGGATTATATGTCTCCTTCAGTGTCGGATTTGGGTTCCCATTCCTTGGTTCTTCTTCTTCTTTAGGCTCATTATGGGGTCTTTCTCCACCTCCTCCTCCTACTGGTCTGTTCCTCATGTCATTCAGCATATCATGAAAGGTAATTTGCATGAGGGCTTGTTCCATCAGTTGTTGTTGGATGGCTTGGATGGAAGCCAGCAACTTAGCATTCACTTGATTCTGATCTAACACTTGGCCCTACTTTGACTAGGGCAGCTGCTGCCATTTTCCCTTTCCTTGAGGAGTCAATTCTGGGTTTAAGTCTGAAGAGATGAACTCTGTATTGGTATCTAGGGATGGGATTGGCTTCTATCTGCAATGTAAGAGAATCCCAATCAGATCTCTTGAAATTGATTCCTGCTGTAGTGATGAATATGAGATTAGGTTCAATCCCAGATGGTTGTGAATGGAGTAAAAGATGTAGACTGCAGCCAACTTCCATTGGCAACGGGCGGAAGTGGGACAAGAGTGGTCTCGTTTTATTAGGAGATAAAGGAAGGTGGAAAGAAGATGAGAAGTCTGGAGATCAGTTTGTAAGGTCCAAATCGGGTTCTCAGGAATTGCCTCGAATTATTGACAATGCCGAGTCCATGGAATCGATGTTGATGTCGGAGGATTCCTGACTAAACCATCCATGGATCGACGTCATGAAGCAAGAGCAGATCGATGTGGGAAGAAGGATACAATGGTCAACAAGGAATAAAAAGGAGTGTAAAATATTATAATGGTTTGAAACAATCAGGGGGGAAAAGAGAAGGCACATATGCCAAAATTTGCGCAGGTATGTGGGACTTGATCTTTGAAACTTAATCCAGATCCATACAAACAAAATACAAAATTGGGTTTACCAACTCAACATAATGTGAAGCCGTAAAGGATCGACTATTTTTATCTTTCATTATTAGAGTTGTTATTTCAGGCATATCTTTTAACAAGTCCTTAGTACACTAACCCTATAGGAGCGAGAGTACTGCTGGAAAAGTATCAAGTACTTGCCCTCCTCCTTTGTAACCTATAGTCTACACTTTTTGTGGTCCTTGTAAACCTTTATGAATCCCTACCAAGCCAAAGAATAAGAGGGAGGGAGTCTATAAGCGAAACCACTACTTTGGACCTCGCTCACAACGGAATCACCCGTGAGTATGCAAGGACCTACTTGGACACAAACTGATGAGATAGACACACCCGTAAGGATGTGACCTAAGCTCAGTACTTCAGACTAAGTCGACGTTCTATACAAGGTACGAACACCATCGATGATAGTGTCCTACTCAGTCATTGATGAATCTCGGATTCATCACTCTAAATTTTATTTATTAAGCTCAAATACCTCAAAATCAACAGCATTTCTCTATCTATTTTGCATAATTAGCATTCATGCATGTTTTCATAAGAATTGCATTTTATCCATAATTTCTGCACAAAATAAGAAGCCAAAAATCCAAGCCAAAAATGAACTGTAAAGAGCCTAACTTCCCCGATTTTTAACTCATTCAGGCTAACTCTGAATGACCCAAAACCACCTCCACTTTGTACATATCACTAACAAGAATAAATGAAAAATACAAAAAAAATCACTAACCCAAATAAGTGGACCAAAAACCCAAACCCTAGTTTCAGGATTTCCGGACTAAAACTCATATCTTCCTCATCCAATGTCTGTTTTAATCCTACTCACTTTTGAACTAATGTACATTCAATTACCTTCAAAACAAGACCAAGTTCAAGTGAATAGGAGCTCATATGTGAAAGTTGGGTTTTGGGTCTCTTTTGTACATTGTGTATTTTAGCTGATTTTGACCGGATATTTTATGTATATAATTAACCTATTTTAGTTCTTTTCTTTTTTATTTATATTATTTGATGAAAGTTTTATTAAAATGCGCAAAAATCCAAACCCAATAGAGCTTGAAATAAAAGAAACAAATGGAGTCCGAGTCTTCACTAACCATCTGTACAAAATGGTCTTTTTCATGTTTTATTTTATTTATTCTTTTTCTTAATTAATAAAAATCCAAAAAATTAGATTAATGTGTAAGTATTTATCTTTGATTTTATCATATTTTTCCCGTATTTTTATCTAGTTTAAAAATAACATAAAAATTATAAAAGCCAAAAATCAAGGTATTCAATGTACATGGGATACCCCAAAAATTCACTTTGTGCAATTGATCGATTTTGGTTTTGATGTCTTCATGAAAGTGGTAGATCTCATCGAGACGAGCAATTCTCGTGAAGAATTTTTTTCGATCCGAGCTGTTCACTATTTCTTTTGCATTTTACAAAGTATTTTATTTGCGATTTTTGTAGTGCTGACACGTGGAAGCTCCAAGAGACGCCACGTGTCAGTCACTTTTGGGCTTTATATTTATTACTTTTTATATATGAAAAAATAAAGACCTCTCACGTGCAGCGCAGGTGCTGCCCCCGCACGCGCACTGCACGTGCTCTTCTCTCTTCCTTTGCCCGCCACGTGGCACGATCCCGGCCGTCCGAACATGGCTGATCGGACGACCACTGTACGTCTTCTCTCTCCCCCTTTCCACAGCGGGCGGTGCCATCTCCCTTTAATTTCTCTGCTGCCTCCTCAATCTTCGTCGCCACCTCCGCAATCTTCGTCGCCGCTTCCCTCGATGTCGCCCATCGCTGATCTCCTCCACGAATCGTGTGCCTGATGAATCTCGTATTCATCACTCTAAATCTCATTTATTAAGCTCAAAACCCTCAAAATCAACAGCATTCTTGCATCTATTCTGCATAATTAGCATTAGTGCATGATTTCATAAGAATTGCATTTTAGCACAAAATTCTGCATAAAATAGGAAGCCAAAAATCCATGCCAAAAATAACCTGTAAATAGCCTAACTTCCCGGATTTTTAACGCATTCATGCTAACTCCGAATGACCCAAAACCACCTCCACTGTGCACATATCACTAACAAGAATAAAGGAAAAATACAAAAAAATAACTAACCCAAATAAGTGGACCAAAAATTCAAACCCTAATTTCAGGATTTTCGGACTAAAACCCTCATATCTCCCTCATCCAGTGTCCGATTTAATCCTACTCACTTTTGAACTAATGTACATTCAATTACCTTCAAAACAAGACCAAGTTCAAGTGAATCGGAGCTCGTATGTGAAAGTTGGGTTTTGGGCCTCTTTTGTACATTGTATATTTTCGCGGCTTTTCTGACATATATTTTATGTATATATTTTCTTTATTAATAAAAATCCAAAAAAAATAGATTTAGATGTCTTTTATTTATCTTTGATTTTTCCATATTTTTCCGGATTTTTATCGTGTTTAAAAATGACATAAAAATTATAAAACCCCAAAATTAAGGTATTCTATGTACATAGGATACCGAAAATTCACTTCGTACATTTGATCGATTTTGGTTTTGATATCTTCATGAAAGTTGTAGATCTCATCGAGACGAGCAATTTTTGTGAAGAAACTTTTTCGATCCGAGGTCATTTACTATTTAATTTCGATTTTACAAAATATTTTTTTCTGAATTATCTCGTGCTGACACGTGGCGGCACCTGGTGCCGCCACGTGTCAGCCATTTTCAGCATTTTCAAATTCGTTTCATAAAAAAATAATTAAAGCCACGCACGTGCGAGGCACGTGCCTTCAACGCACGTGCTCTGCACGTGCGCCCGCCTCAGCAGCCCAACGTCCACGCGTCTTCACGAGGGCCGTCCGATCTCGGTCGATCGGACGGCCTACAGCCATCGTCTTCACCAGTCCGATCCTGCGATCCCCCTTTCCCAATTTGGCCGTCGCCCCGCGCCGCGAATCTCGCGCCGCCGCCTCATGCGTATCTCTTCCCCCTCAATCTCGACCATCTCCGATCACGACCTCCTCCATCCCGCTCCCGCGTATCTCGCCATCCGATTCCCAATCCTCGATCTCTTTGAATCCCGCAAATCCCTCCACCCCCTTCCATCTCCGACAACCTCCAGGTCCTATAAATAAGCACCGCCGCCCCCGTGCTTACTTCATCCGCCGATTCTGAAGGTGACCGTGACAACTCCTTGCAGGCGTGATCCGAGAAGCCCCATCTCCTCGTCGCAGCCAAGCACCTCCGCCGCTGCCTCGCTCCGGCCACTCAACGCCGTCGAGCCCTATCTCTGATCAGGTACTTTCTCTCTCTCTCTCTCTCTCTTTCTCTATCTCTCTCTCTATCTGCGTCTTTCCCGATCAACTCTACCGCCATCTCCAACTCCTCCGCCACGCCGCTGCTCCCTCGACGTCCCACGGCCGTGTGTCAGCCATCGCCGCTCACATCGACTACGCCACCGCCTCCAACTGCACCTCGGCTCCATCGCTCCACCGTCATCTCCTCCGATTCGCCGCTCGACACCAGCCATCTCCGCCTTGGCCATACGGCCTCCAGCCACTGGAGCCAATTACTTCCGCCGCACCTGGGCGGCTCCTCCAGCAGCCACAGGAGCCATGCTCCCTCCTCCACAGTCGGCTTCGCATCTCCGTCGTGCTCAGCCGCATCTCCGCCGTGCCCAGCCGCATCAGCCGCATCTCCGCCTTCTCTTCACCGCATGGCCGGGCGCTCCACACCCGAGACCCCGCGCACGTGATCTGCACGTACGTGGGGAACTACGTCAGCCACACATCAGCCCCAGGTCACGTGCACCGCACGTGACCGTGGGAGAATTGCAGACCGCCCCTCAAAAGTCCCCAGATTTGCACTTCAGCCCCCGCCTCCAGAGGTCACGTGCCTAGCACGTGACCGTCTGGGAATTTTGCAACGCAACCCCCCGGGCTTTTGGTAATTACGAGTACACCTCCACTGCATTTAATATTTTATTTATCTATTGCATTTGTACCCCTGTGTTCCCATTTTGTTTTGAACATCTTATCTACATTATTTTATTAATCCAAAAATAGCATGATGTTTGTTAATTGATTCTCTACACTTTGACATGTTGTGGGTAATTTTATGATTGATGGTTAATTAAAAATAATTGTTTTGTGGAAATTTGCATATTTTGCCCATCTCTTGCTCTGAAATTCATAGTTGATTAACCATTGCTCTAAAAATCTCCGAAAAATCACATATTGTAGAATCAATTGTGCTTGACATTGTGCCCAAAAAGATTTGCATTTGGATACATATTTTGTCCTATAAAAATCATTTTGCATCTTTTCGTATTTAATTTTTAATAGGTATTAAACCCCACATTTTCGAGGTTTAGGATTTTTCTGGGATCCATCACCTAGTGATAGATCTTAGATTATTTTATTTCTTGAAAATAAGTAGGTTTAATATTTATTAAAATTAAATATTGAGAATCATTTTGTTTGCATTTAAAAATCCAAAAAAACTCATATTGCATCAAAAAATTCCAAAAAAAATTACAGTGCACTTATTTCATCATATTTTACATCTTGGCCAAGTTTCGTATTTTTCGGACATCATTTGAACGTAATTCACATTTTAGTCCGTAAAGTAGGCCGGATTTGCATATTGCACCCTTTATTGCATTGAAAATTCCAAAAAAGACCGCCTCGAAAACCGAACATGAACTTTGATAGACTTAAATCTAGGTTGTTCCTTTGCCTCCTTGTGATCGACCTTCGGACTTGCCCAAGTAAAATAAACATAAAACCACGAGAGTAAAAATTGAACATATTATTTGTGGTATTTTCTTGACCGATTCCGATTGCCGCCTACAACGCACGACACATAATTTTTACGCACTTCACGATAAAAACAACTTTTTAAAAGTGATATTTTCGGACTCGTCAGATGGCGCCGTTGCTGGGGAGGCAAACGGCTTAGTTTTTTTTGTCTTGAAAATTTTTGTTCGGTTTTCCGCATTCGGGTAGTCTGACCCCCGAATTTTTCATTGTAAATCCCATTTATTTTCAGCATTTATTTATTTTTTTTCTATTTTTCATTTTTTTGATTCACTCTCTTACATTATCTCTCTTATTTTTCTTGCGAGGTACACGGCATACGTGGAGCGGTTTTCCAAGAAACCGAGGCATCTTCACCGACCTCCTTAAATCCGCAATTAATTTAAGATCGAGTCGAGTCGTGAGAGAGCGTAGAGTCTAGATTTTTAATTCCTGCAATTTTTAAATTTTTGTAATTAATTGCTTATTTATAGTGGTATCCGTTTGGACGCTCGCGTGTGTAACAAGACCTCTAAACTTTATTCTGTGGTGTGTCGTGGCATGTTTCACTCTCCGGCGAGGGTGGGGCCCGACTTGAGTGGCGAATAGGATAGACCTGCACATACGGCTCTCAGAGCAATTTAATTTTTGATTGTGCTCGTAGGATTAAGCCACACTGCACTATTAATTGAGACGCACATAGATCGTTCAACTTAGCCAAATTTAACTCAATTCTTTCCCGCTAATAGAACTTTCTGCTTAGGTGCGGTTTTCATCGGCTTGCAATCCATATAGAATAAATTTATATTTCTGTCTAGCATCCCACATGAAGATTGCGAGGATTCACTGTAAGTCTTCTAACTGAGCATTCATCATAGTTTTCCTCGTGCATCGGCTTTTCTCGACTTTCTCCCTCTTGTTTTATCATATAATTCTAAAGGAAATTGGGAATGGACGGTAGACGTGTTATTTTGCTCACTTAATTCTTCAGGGATCACCTAATTAAAATTGGGACTGCTAAATATAACCGATCTTAAGAACCCATAAAATCAAGAATTCTTGCGGGAGAACAACCCCGACATTGTTTGATTTTATCTTGCAGCGAGGAGAGAGACGCACACTAGGATAGAGCCAAAGCCAGGATTTTCATACTGACTACTGATTCTACCAAAAGCGATTAGCTACTTCTTAGTGAGGATCTACGGGTAGCTAGTAAACGGTCCGAATTTCCTTAGCAGAGTGGGTGGTTTAGAGGACACTGCGTAAGGCTCCGTCCTCAAGTAAAGGGTAGCCGTTCTACGGTCCTTACTTACTCCCATACTGGCTGAAAGTAGGTGCAACTAGTCGTAAGAATTCGGGACAGTTGATCAGGAAATACAGGCACCTAACAGCTCGTTTAAACGGCTTGCAAGATTTGAATTCTCACCAATTAAAACTGATAAGATAATTGGCCGAACTCTCACGACCTTCACTGAGTGAGTTGGTGAAACAAACCTTTGAATTGTGTTTGATTTGTGCGTAAAACTTAGTTGATCATCGAATACCGCACACTTGTGCCTAGATCATGAATCGTACACCTGTTGATAAACTTTTGGATTCGAGAATGGAAGATTGTGGTAATTTCTGTTCGGACTCTGCGAACCCCTTTCTGACCACCACAAACTTGCCAGTCTCAACTGTTCTGAGCCCTTCTTACTCAGAACCACCTTGGATTCAGGGACACCTTCCCCTTGAAACCTCCTCTTATAATCCTTTCCAAAATATTGACTCCAATTTTTCACAATCTGAAGGTGAAAAGAAGTAATCACGAAAGATGCCTCCAAAGAAGAGCAATCAGGAAGAGGAACTCAATGAAGACCCAATGCAGATGGTTCTAGCAAGACTAGCCACGTCTGAGCAGCAACAAAATTTGATAAGGGAACAGCTAGAACGGTTGAATGCAGAGGAAGAACCACCAATGGAAGCCGCATACAATCCCGGGCAATATAGAGTTAGAAATTACTTGCAGCCACCTCAGCCTGAGGTTCATCATGAACTGAAGCCACACTTCCTGAGTCAATTACCATAATTTCACGGTAATGCAGATGAAGAACCATACGAATTTTTGCGTGATTTGGAGCTAGTATGTTCTAATCAGAGGCACCCACAAGTCAGCCAGGACTACATCCGTCTCACTGCATTACCTTTCGCCTTGAAAGGTAAGGCAGATTACTGGGTGAAAAATTTGGGAGTGACGGTGACCACTTATGATAGATTTAAGAACCTATTCTTGAAGAAATTTTACCCTCTGAGTCGAACCAATCAAATGAGGACTCGCATCACTAGCTTCTCACAGATGCCTAATGAACCACTTTGTGATGCATGGGATAGATTTAAAGATCTGCTGCAGAAATGTCCCTGTCATGACCTAGATAATAACATCCTGGTCCAATCTCTCTATTCTGGCCTTAACCACGGGACTCAGGGTCTAGTCAGCGTTGCTTGTGGAGGAAATTACACATTCCGAGGAGCTGATACCGTCTGGAAAATACTGGAGCAAATGGCAGAGACTAGTCGTTCACAAATTGCTAGTAGAGCTTACACTGATTCACTGAACACTTATCAAGCCAAAGGAGGGAAACAAACTGTCGCAGAAATAGCAGAAGACTTGATTCCCAACATGAACATCATCACAGATAAATTAACAGTTGTGGATCACATTAATAAAAGGGTGAACGACATCGACAACC
The DNA here is from genome assembly GCA_037367405.1 of Ottelia alismoides. Classification (NCBI taxonomy): domain Eukaryota; kingdom Viridiplantae; phylum Streptophyta; class Magnoliopsida; order Alismatales; family Hydrocharitaceae; genus Ottelia; species Ottelia alismoides. Next base: position 554,104 of record JAZKJV010011313.1, read on the forward strand.
GACTCTCCCAGTTTCCAAAGCAAATGGAGGAACTTACTGAGAAGGTATCCAAGATGGGAATACCTACCGCACCTGTGATCCCTATTTATCATGTACATCATGTCCAGGAGCAGTCAGGGTCAGGACAACCGCAACTGTGGGCTCAGGACCAATCCTATGCCCAACCTTCCCATCAGTCACCTCCACCAGCCGAGACAGTCGTAGAAGCCCCGCCTCTGACATTCGAGATAAACGGCATATGGTACACACAGGATAATACCCGACAGGGTAATACGGGGGATCGTCAGCAATATCAACGTCCAACCACCTTCTATAATGTCGCATTTCCCACATCTCCACAACAAACTCAGCAGTCGAAGCAGCAGCCATACAACCGTCAGAACCAACCTCAACAACATCGTCAGCAGTATCAAGCTCCAAATCAAGCATCTCAATCATCTAAACCTCCAGAAGACCCGATAGATATCCAGAAACAAATGCTGGAGGAAATTCGTAGCTTCCGGAGTGAACTGTACGATCTACGGGTATATGTTACTCGTCTATCCCGTTGGAAGGAAGAACAGACAACCCCAGCCACAACCATTCCTGCCCAAGTTCAAGCTAACCCCAATAGCTTGAACAAATCTCAGTCATCTCAATACAATAATCAGGTATACTATTCATATTTTTCCACATCTGAACACGAGATCCTTTCGTTTGACAATATCAATGCCATGTCACTCAAGAGCGGAAGGACCGTGGTCGTACCTGACCGGGCAAGGGAAGCTGACCATAAAGACTCAGAAGATCAACCGAAGGATACTTCTGAAGATGAAGAAGAAGGACGGCCGAAGAATTCAACATGAAATAAAGGAAAGGCATCCATGGAGACCGCAGAGGACCTTGAACCTCTAGTTGCTGCGAAATTACCGTTGTCACCATTTCAGCAACATAATTATTATGATTGTAATAAGAACTCCAAATCTAATAAAGATATTCGTATTTATGATTCTGGCTCTCTTTCTCCTGTATCAAATGCTTCCATTCCTTTCCCTCATGCTCTAAAGAAAGGAAAACAAAAGAAAACCATTCAAAATGACCCAGTGATGGAAAAATTCTGCCAACAGAATATCACAGTCAAAGTACCCTTTGATCAGTATGCGGTCAATAATCCAGCATTTCAGAAATACTTGAAAATGAAATGTACTCCCACCAGGACTCGTACAAAGAAAACAAATCAGTTTGTGGAGACTCATGTCCTGACAGTGGCCACTACCAAATGTGTCAGAAATCAACATTTACCAAGGAAGAAAAGGGACCTGGGTGCTCATTATGTGGAAAGCCGCATTGGCGGTATTGCGTTCGCACGCACACTTCTCGACAATGGTTCTTCCATCAATCTTCTTCTCTTAGCCTTATATTACAGATTGGAGTTAGGTCCTCTCCAAAAATCATTATCTTTACTCCAATTTGCTGACAAATCCACTAAAAGGCCTAAGGGAGAAGTGAAAAATGTTATCATTATGGTCGAGGGTACAGAATACAAAGTAGACTTCACTGTCCTAGATATGGAGACTCCGAACCACTAGAAAGAATCACAAATCATTCTTGGAAGACCCTTCTTAAGAACCGCCAAGGCTGTATTTGATCACGGCACCGGAATGATGAAATTCCGCTCCCTGGATGGAGAAGTTGATCTGTAAATGAAACAAACAAAGTGGCAAAGACCAGATTCTGAATCCACCACTGAAGATGCCGAAACATCCGAGTGTAATCTCATCAGCACTACTGGACTGTGGGACTAACTGCCGGACCTTCAGATTGCCAACACCCCCGTAGAAGAAGAAACAATGCACCAGTCAGTATGCGAGATATTGTCAGACAAATCCAAACACCCAGATGTTTATAATCTTGATGACACAGAAACCCTTTCAAATTTGTCAATCCTATCAGGAAAATCTAGAAAAAAAGATGACGAGTCGGACGCGGCTTTGGCCGAATTACCACACTACTTTTGCGATCGGACTCACATTCCTTCATGATTAGTGGCTAACATATCACAGAATGATCCATCACCAACAAGCACAGAGCCAGAATTAAAAGACCTTCAGCCAGATTTGATTGATGATTCAGATTTGCCAGAGCTGAAACCTCTCCCTCCCACACTGAAGTATGCATTTCTCAACGGACCCAAAGATAAATTCCCTGTGATCATTAACTCATCATTAACCATGGATCAAGAATCCATACTTCTAGAAGTCCTTGAGCAAAATCGAAAAGCCATCGGTTGGACTGTGTCGGATCTCGTGGGAATCAACCCTGCTCTCTGCTCGCACCAAATTTATATTGAGGATAATGCAAGGCCTTCTCGTGAATTTCGGAGAAGATTAAACCCCAATCTTCGGGAAGTAGTTAAGAAAGAGATAGAGAAATGGTGCAAAGCAGGTTTTATATACCCCATTTCTGACTCCAAGTGGGTGGCCCCCCTTCATGTCGTCCCGAAGAAGTCGGGAATCCAGATGGTCACCAATGAGGAGGGGGTAGAGATCGCGACCCGAGTACCCACGTCGTGGCGTGTCTGTGTCGATTACAAGCGCTTGAATGCTGCGACCAAGAAAGATTACTTTCCACTGCCATTTATCGATCAAATCTTGGAGAGACTTGTAGGGAAAGCATTCTTCTGTTTTCTTGACGGGTACTCTGGCTACAATCAAGTAGCTATCGCTCCCGAAGATTAGGAAAAAACCACATTTACATGTCCCTTCGGTACCTACGCATTCAAGCGCATGCCATTCGGGCTTTGTAATGCCCCAGGCACATTTCAGCGGTGCATGATTACCGTATTTGCCGAAATGGTGGGTGATTTCCTGGAAGTCTTCATGGATGACTTCTCGGTCCATGGTGATTCATTTGATACATGTTTAGCGCACTTGGACCGAGTCCTCAAAAAATGCGGGGAGGTTAATTTGGTACTCTCCTGGGAGAAGAGTCACTTTATGGTGACTGAGGGTATCGTGTTGGGGCATGTCATCTCCAGAAAGGGAATGGAGGTCGACCCTGCCAAGGTGGATGTGATCAAGAAACTTGAGCCACCAACCAACGTCAAGTCAGTGCGGTCTTTTCTAGGGCATGTTGGATTTTATCGAAGGTTTATCCCAGACTTTTCAAAGATCGCCCGCCCACTGACTGAGCTCTTAGGAAAAGACACCGAGTTTATTGTAAATCACAAGTGTCTTGAGGCCTTCAAGCTCCTGAAAAAGAAAATATGTGAATCGCCGATATTACAAGCTCCCGACTGGTCTCTTCCCTTTGAGGTAATGACTGATGCATCGGATTTCGCTGTCAGAGCTGTGCTTGGACAAAGACGGGATGGAATCCCTTATGCGATTCACTACGTGAGCAAAGTATTGGATCCTGCACAGAAAAATTATACAGTGACTAAAAAGGAAATGCTCACGGTTGTTTGGGCCCTTGAAAAGTTCAGATCATATATATTGGGCTCCAAGGTGACAATTTTCACTGATCATACGGCAATTAGATACCTCATGGATAAGAAAGATGCTAAGGCACGGCTTTTGAGGTGGATCTTGTTAATCCAGGAATTTAATTTGGAGATCAAAGATAAACCTGGAATAAAGAATGTTGTTGCTGATCACCTTTCCTGAATTGAGAAAAATGATTATCCTGATACTGGACCTATTAAGGAGACTTTTCCAGACGAATCTGTTTGCATTATTGATTCAACCCCATGGTATTCCAACATCGTGAACTATCTTGTCTCCAAGAAGGTTCCCGTTGGTTGGACTAAGAGAATGATTGAAAAACTGAAGTCGGATTCAAGAAAATACCATTGGGACGATCCTTTCCTTTTTTATGAAGGGGCGGATTGTGTCCGGAGAAGATGTATTCCCCAGGAAGAATACCAGAGTGTCCTCACACATTGTCATACTCTCGAGACTGGAGGGCACCATTCGGGAAAGAGAACTGCACACAAGGTACTCCAATGTGGATTTTACTGGCAGACCTTATTTCGTGATGCTAATGAATTTGTACGGTCTTGCCCGATTTGTCAAAGGATGGGAGGGACTGTTGGATATAGAGATGAAATTCCCATGCAATCAATGATTTTCTGTGATGTTTTCGATGCATGGGGGATTGATTTTATGGGTCCCTTTCCCAATAGCAATGGATTTGAGTACATCTTGTTAGCAGTTGATTATTTGTCTAGATGGGTAGAGGCTATTCCAACCCGAACCGCAGATAGCAAAACCGTCTGTAAGTTTATCAAGGATAATATCATTGCAAGGTTCGGAATACCAAAAGTTTTGATTTCTGATGGAGGTAGCCACTTTGTGAATAAGGAGATGAGATCTTTGGCTAAAGAGTATAAATTTGAGCATAGAATAGTCAACCCATATCATCCACAATCTAATGGCATGGCAGAGGTTTCTAATAGAGAGGTGAAGAGTATTCTTCAAAAATTGGTTCGTCCAGATAGGAAGGACTGGTCAAAACTCTTGGACCAGGTTCTGTGGGCCTATAGGACAGACTACAAGACTCCACTCGGTACTTCACCTTTTAGGATGATCTATGGCAAGCCATGCCATCTACCTGCAGAATTGATTCACAAATCGGAATGGGCGATCAAAAAGTTGAATTGGAGTTGTCACCTTGGAAAATTATGTCGAGACTTGAATTTAAATGAGCTAATTGAAATCCGAAACCGAGCATATGACAATAGTGTAATCTATAAGGACAAGGTCAAGAGATGACATGATAGACACATTCGAGATAAAACCTTTGTCCCTGGGCAGAAAGTGTGGTTGTTTAATGCTCGGCTATAGATTTTTCATGGGAAACTGAAATCAAAATGGACGGGTCCCTATATTGTAATCGATGTGCATACCAATGGAAGTGTGGATATTGCCGAACTCAAAGATAATGCACAACCTTTCTCAGTGAATGGACAATTACTGAAGCCATATATAGAATCATCCAAAGAGCATACAGTGCAAGTTGAGGTCATCTACTTCACGCAGAGCGAGGACATTGAAGATTTATCAGATCCATCCCACCCTCCCTCCCGACCACATCAGTCTCCTTGTACAGCTTCTTCCTCTACTTAGGCCAAGGCCTAAGTATAGGGGGGACCGATGCCATCTATATATACCATCACACTCCATCTCCAGATCGACTCGCCTCCACCCTTCTTTTATACTTAGGCTGACCAAAGCCTAAGTATAGGGGGAACCGACACCCACCTATATATACTCTCCTCATTCACATACCCCGATCGCTTCAATTTTTCTCTTTTCTTTTACGCTCTTCTTCTATACTTAGACTAGTGACAGTCTAAGTATAGGGGGCGATTCTGTAAATCTTGTTCTTTTTCCTTTTTTTTCACTCTCTTAAGCTTAGCCCGAGCTATGTCTTCTTTACGCTTCTTGTGCTCTGAGGACACAACACTCGCTAAGTATAGGGGGTCTGTATATATACTTTGTATATATTTTATCCATATCTCGTACTTGAGCCTAAGTCTATATGTATTTACGGGGTGGGTTTTCCTTAAAAACAAAAAAAACAGAAAAAAACAAAAACAAAATAAAAAAACTTTCTGCCTCTAACACTGACTGTATCCAAAATTTTTGAAAAAAAATGGCTTCTTATTCATTTTTTTGCATTAAAAAAAAGAGAAAAGAAAAGAAAAAAAATGTGTCTGCATTTCACACACCTGCATTTCATCAAGCATCGCATTTGCATATGTGAAAAGTCTTTGGGTTCTGAACCGAGTATGAGCCGAAACCGAGAGTGGTCTGGACTTGACCTTAATCCACCTAATTTTCAGAGGAACTTCACCAAGAAATAGGATTTTAGAATCTTCAGGTCATTGACTTAAATCTTTGAGTTCCACATAACAATGCACAGAGTTTGACTCTTAGAGTCTAACCCGGTCTCTTCATTCTGGGTACAACTCTGGAATAAGGAATTAATTTGTACACTCGCACTATGCACTTAGCTCAACTCAAACATATGTTGGAAGACTGTGTGAGTTTCTTTTCTGGTAGCGTGGAAATCTAAAGACCGGAGTACGGGTTGAAATAAAGCTTCGGAAAAGGGATGGACGGCTGGGCACAATTTTTCTAAGACCCCAAAAAATGTATGGAACAAAAAGATTCTATATCCGTAGAGGCAAAACAAGATCCAAGTAGAACCACCAAAAATTCCAAATACAAAGAAGCAACTACCAAATAAAATCTGACCAAAAAGGTCCAAGCTTCAAGAAACCTGCAGATCTTGGTGGAGACTCGGCTACACTGGCCATCTCCACAAGGAGAGGTGACTATACTAGCCACCCTCCAGTTCTTTTCTCATTCTTCTAACTTCTCCCCCCAATTCGATTGTGAACACAACACGACGGACCTTTGAAGGAAATACCTGACTCCCCGAGGATGAGTTATTGGAGAGGAGGCTTGTGCGGTAGTCTGGCATTCTGGGTGGGAAGAGCTAAAACCTTTCACACACAAGAGTCGATTGTTCAACGTTCATAGGGTATACTTTGGGAAGAGGATTGATCTAAGATGACTTCTGAGCTGAAACTGTAGCAATGATGTGTAGAACTTGAGGGCTGTTGATTTTAAAATTCTAAGTCTCACAGAAGTTCCGACACACAAATAATCCAAAGGTTGAGTTTAGGTTCACTTTCACCTTCAGCTCATGGTCTTGGTATGGAACCCAATCTCATTTCACGTCATGAAATTTCTTTTTGATGCTCAGGGACGAGCATGGTTTAAGTATAGGGGGATGATGAATCTCGTATTCATCACTCTAAATCTCATTTATTAAGCTCAAAACCCTCAAAATCAACAGCATTCTTGCATCTATTCTGCATAATTAGCATTAGTGAATGATTTCATAAGAATTGCATTTTAGCACAAAATTCTGCATAAAATAAGAAGCCAAAAATCCATGCCAAAAATAACCTGTAAATAGCCTAACTTCCCGGATTTTTAACGCATTCATGCTAACTCCGAATGACCCAAAACCACTCCACTGTGCACATATCACTAACAAGAATAAAGGAAAAATACAAAAAAATAACTAACCCAAATAAGTGGACAAAAAACTCAACCCTAATTTCAGGATTTTCGGACTAAAACCCTCATATCTCCCTCATCCAGTGTCCGATTTAATCCTACTCACTTTTGAACTAATGTACATTCAATTACCTTCAAAACAAGACCAAGTTCAAGTGAATCGAAGCTCGTATGTGAAAGTTGGGTTTTGGGCCTCTTTTGTACATTGTATATTTTCGCGGCTTTTCTGACATATATTTTATGTATATATTTTCTTTATAAATAAAAATCCAAAAAATAGATTTAGATGTCTTTTATTTATCTTTGATTTTTCCATATTTTTCTGGATTTTTATCGTGTTTAAAAATGACATAAAAATTATAAAACCCCAAAATTAAGGTATTCTATGTACATAGGATACCCCAAAAATTCACTTTGTACATTTTATCGATTTTGGTTTTGATGTCTTCATGAAAGTTGTAGATCTCATCGAGACGAGCAATTTTCGTGAAGAAACTTTTTCGATCATGAGGTCATTTACTGTTTATTTTCGATTTTACAAAATATTTATTTTCTGAATTATCTGGTGCTGACACGTGGCAGCACCTGGTGCCGCCACGTGTCAGCCATTTTCTGCCTTTTCAAATTTGTTTCATAAAAAATAAAAAAAATAAAAAAAATAATTAAAGCCACGCACGTGCGAGGCACGTGCCTTCAACGCACGTGCTCTGCACGTGCGCCCGCCTCAGCAGCCCAACGTCCATGCGTCTTCACGAGGGCCGTCCGATCTCGGCCGATCGGACGGCCTACAGCCATCGTCTTCCCCAGTCCGATCTTGCGATCCCCCTTTCCCAATTTAGCCGCCGCCCTGCGCCATGAATCTCGCGCCGCCGCCTCGCGCGTATCTCTTCCCCCTTAATCTCGACCATCTACGATCACGACCTCCTCCATCCCGCTCCCGCGTATCTCACCATCCGATTCCCAATCCTCTATCTCGTCGAATCCCGCGAATCCCTCCGCCCCCTTCCATCTCCGACAACCTCCATGTCCTATAAATAAGCACCACCGCCCCCGTGCTCACTTCATCCGCCGATTCTGAAGGTGACCGTGACAACTCCTTGCAGGCGTGATCCGAGAAGCCCCATCTCCTTGTCGCAGCCAAGCACCTCCGCCTCTGCCTCTCTCCGGTCGCTCAATGCCGTCGAGCCCTATCTCTGATCAGGTACTTTCTCTCTTTCTCTCTCTCTTTCTCTATCTCTCTCTCTATCTGCGTCTCTCACGATCAACTCTGCCGCCATCACCAACTCCTCCGCCACGCCGCTGCTCCCTCGACGTCCCACGGCCGTGTGTTGGCCATCGTCGCTCACATCGACTACGCCACCACCTCCAACTGCACCTCGGCTCCATCGCTCCACCGACATCTCCTATGCTTCGCCGCTCGACACCAGCCATCTCCGACTTGGCCATACGGCCTCCAGCCACCGGAGCCAATTACTTCCGTCGTACCTGGGCGGCTCCTCCAACAGCCACAGGAGCCCTGCTCCCTCCTCCACAGTCGGCTCCGCATCTCCGTCATGCTCAGCCGCATCTCCGCCGTGCCTAGCCGCATCAGCCGCATCTCCGCCTTCGCTTCGCCGCGCGGCCGGGCGCTCCACACCCGAGACCCCGCGCATGTGATCTGCACGTACGTGGGGAACTACGTCAGCCACACATCAGCCCCAGGTCACGTGCACCGCACGTGACCGTGGGAGAATTGTAGACCGCCCCTCAGAAGTCCCCAGATTCGCACTTCAGCCCCCGACTCCAGAGGTCATGTGCTTAGCATGTGACCGTCTGGGAATTTTGCAACGCAACCCCCCAGGTTTTTGGTAATTACGAGTACACCCCCACTGCATTTAATATTTTATTTATCTATTGCATCTGTACCCCTATGTTCCCATTTTGTTTTGAACATCTTATCCACATTATTTTATTAATCCAAAAATTGCATGATGTTTGTTAATTGATTCTCTACACTTTGACATGTTGTGGGTAATTTTATGATTGATGGTTAATTAAAAATAATTGTTTTGTGGAAATTTGCATATTTTGCCCATCTCTTTCTCTGAAATTCATAGTTGATTAACCATTGATCTAAAAATCTCCGAAAAATCACATATTGTAGAATTAATTGTGCTTGACATTGTGCCCAAAAAGATTTGAATTTGGATACATATTTTTCCTGTAAAAATCATTTTGCATCTTTTCGTATTTAATTTTTAATAGGTATTAAACCCCACATTTTCGAGGTTTAGGATTTTTCTGGCATCCATCACCTAGTGATAGATCTTAGATTATTTTATTTCTTGAAAATAAGTAGGTTTAATATTTATTAAAATTAAATATTGAGAATCATTTTGTTTGCATTTAAAAATCCAAAAAAAATCATATTGCATCCAAAAATTCCAAAAAAAAATTGTAGTGCACTTATTTCATCATATTTTACATCTCGGCCAAGTTTCGTATTTTTCGGACATCATTTGAACGTAATTCACATTTTAGTCCATAAAGTACGCCGGATTTGCATATTGCACCCTCTATTGCATTGAAAATTCCAAAAAAGACTGCCTCGAAAACCGAACACGAACTTTGATAGAATTAACACTAGGTTGTTCCTTTGCCTCCTTGTGATCAACCTTGGGACTTGCCCAAGTAAAATAAACATAAAACCACGAGAGTAAAAATTGAACATATTATTTGTGGTATTTTCTTGACCGATTCCGATCGCCGCCTACAACGCACGAATAATCATTCTTGAAGCCGAACGATAAAAACACATTCTTAAACCGGCATTTCTGGACTCGTCAGTGCCGCCCCGCGATCCCCACCATCTCCGATAGATGTGATCCCCTCTGATCTCCTCATCTTGTCAAATCCCCAATGAAGCTCCGCCCCTAAATCCTTCCTACTCTGGCGACGCCCTCAAGACCTATTTAAAGACCGCCGTGACCCTCGTTCAGCTTCATCCGACGATACTCCTTAAACTCCAGGCGAGCCCGGTGGTGACAGCCCGGCCTCACCACCCTCACGGCGAGATCTGAGGATGCTAACTGCCTCTCATTGTAGCGATGTCTTCCCCGACGATCTGCCACTGCTCCGGGTTACGTCGTCGTCGAGCCACCGTCCGCCATAAACACCACGCCTTCGACCTCCTCCACCAACAACTCCACTGTCTACCTTCAAATTCTCCTCCGACGACAACCGCAACTTCTCCATCTCTGACTACGACTTCATCGCCATGCCAGGGCCCCCTCCTCCAGGAGCTACTCCTCGCCTCCACGACGCCGGTCGCCCTCGACCATCCAGAAGGCTCCTCCGCCATGAGCTCCAACCGTCGTACCTGGGATTAGTCATCGGAGCACCGACCATACACCGCCACCGGTCGCTGGCGATTTAACTCCCTCCACCTTTCAGCCTTGCCGCGACAGACAGCAACCGGGCATGGACCCCGAGGCCCCCGCGCACGTGCATCGCACGTGCGCTGGGGGAACGTTGCAGAGAAGCCCCCAGGACTTCCGTGCTTCACAAGTAACTCCAACCTAGAGGTCACGTGCGTATTACGTGACCTTCTGGGAAATTTTCAAAGATAGCCCAGGATATCCCCATATTACGCTCAGGCCCCTACCGACCCAGGGATCACGTGCATCGCACGTGACTTGCTGGGAATTTTGCAGAGAAGCCCCAACGTTCTTGGTAATTACAACTAGCCCCCCACTGCATTTATTTTTATATTTATTTTATTTAGTTATTGTAGTTATACCTTTGTGTTCCCCATTGAGTTTGGACCTCTACATGACATTGTTTTATTTATCCAAAAATAGCATGATGTTTGTCATTTAATTCTCTATAGTTTGACTAATTATGAATATTTTTGTGGTTGATGATTAATTAATAATTAATCATCTTGTGGAAAATTGCATATTTTGCCCATTTTGTGCTCTTAAAATTGCCATTGATTAACCGTTGCTCTAAAAATTCCCAAAAAATCACATATTGTAGAATTAATTCTGCTTGACATTGTGACCAAAAAAATTTGCATTTGCATGCATAATTGTCCTGTAAAAATCACTTTGCATATTTCAGTGTTTGATTTTTAATAGGTATTGAAACTAGTATTTTCGAGGGTTATGATTTTTCTGAGGTCCATTACCTAGTGATAGATCTTAGGTAATTTTATTGCATGAAAATAATTAGGTTTAATATATATTATAATTAAATATTGAAATTCATTTTGTTTACATTTAAAAATTCATAAAAAATCATAATGCATCCAAAAATTCCAAAAATATTACAGTGTAGTCATTTTGTCATAATTATCATCTCAACCAAGCTTCACATTTTTCGGACATTGTTTAATCGAATTTTACATTTTAGTCCCCAAAATAGTCCGAATTTGCATTTTGCATCCTTTATTGCATTAAAAATTACAAAAAAGACCGCCTCGAAAACCGCGCACGAATTTTGATAGACATAATTCTAGATTGTTCCTTTGCCTCGTGTTTGACCTTGAAACTTGCCCAAGTAAAATAAACATAAAACCACTCGATTAAAAATTGATTAAATTATTTTGTGGTTATTTCTTGACCGATTCTGATTGCCATATACAACGAAACGACTAATCAAATCATTTTTTTACGCACGATAAAACACAACATCATCTCTTTAACGTGGCGATTTCGGACCCGTCAGATGGCACCGTTGTCAGGGAGGCAAACGACTTAGTTTTATGTTTTGAAAATTTCTGTTCGGTTTTCTACATTCGGGTAGTCTGACCCCTAAATTTTTCATTGTAAATTCCATTTTTTTCTGCTTTTATTTATTTTATTTTCCAGCATTTATTTCTCTTATTTTATTTTTGATTAATTTTTAGTCACTCTCTTACATTTTCTCTCTTATTTTTCTTGCGAGGTACCCGACGTACGTGGAGCGGTTTTTCAAGAAATTGAAGCATCTTCATCGACTTCTGAAAAAGTTGCAATTAATTTAAGATCGAGTCGAGTTGTGAGAGAGCGTAAAGTTTAGGATTTTAATTTCTGCAATTTTAATTTCTGTATTTATTTTCTCATTTACAGCGGTGTCCATTTGGACTCTCGTGTTTGTAAAAAGACCTTAAACTTTCTTCTATAGTGTGTCGTGGCTTGTTTCACTCTCCGGTGAGTGTGGGGCCCGACTTGAGTGGCGATTAGGATAGACCTGCACATACGGCTCTCAGAGCATTTTTATTTTTGATTGTGCTCATAGGAATTAAGCCATACTTCACATTAATTGAGACGCACATAAATCGTTCAATTTAGCCAAAATTTAACACACTTCTTTCCCGTTAATAGAACTTTCTGCTTAGGTACGGTTTTTCATAGGCTTGCATTTCATATAGATAAAATTTTCAATTCTGTCTAGCATCCCACATGCAGATTGCGAGGATTCACTGTAAGGCTTCTAACTAAGCATACATCATCGTTTTTTCACGTGCATCGGCTTTTCCTGAATTTCTCCCTCTTGTTTTTATCACATAATTTTAAAGGAAATTGGGACTGGACGGTAGACGTGTATTTCTGCTCACTTAATTCTTCAGTGATCACCAAATTAAAATCGAGGCTGCTAAATATAGCCGACTTTAAATAACCCATAAAATCAAGAATTTTTGCGGGAGAGCAACTATGACCTTGGATGATTTTATTTTTCTAAGTGAGCGAGAGACAACACTTAAGGATAGAGCCCAAACCCGGATTTTCATATTGACTACTGATTCTACCAAAAACGATTAGCTACTTCTCAGTGAGGATCTACGGGTAGCCGGTAAATGGTTCGGATTTCCTTAGCAAAGTGGGTGGTTTAGAGGACACTGCGTAAGGCTCCGTCCTCAAGTAACGGGTAGCCGTTCTACAGTCCGTACTTACTCCCATACTAGCTGAAAGTAGGTGCAACTAGTCGTAAGAATTCGGGCTACTCATTACGAAAATTTCAGCAACTAACAGCTCGCTAAATTATTTTACAAGATTTTATTGTCACCAACTAAAATTGAAAAGATAATAGCCGAACTCTTACGGCTTCATTGTGTGTGTTGGTGAACCCGGGGTTTGATTTGTGTTTACATTGGTGTGTGTGAACTGATATCAAAGATCAAAAGCCGCACATTTGATAAAATCTCTCTTGACGATCCCGTGCAAATCATCTCTCTCCTTTCTTGATTTAAACCTCATAATGGAACTCTTGTCCAAAAACTCTTGCAGACCCAACCCCTCATTCCTTTCAGCTCAAAAAGGGCTGAACAATTATCTGAGAATCCATCAGAGCTATACTATGAAAATGAATTTGTCTCGGTTAGGCCCAAATCAACTACATCCTCTTCTTTCAACAATCCTCCAACATTTACGGGAGACTTTCACCCGCAGATGAATTCGGCCCCCTCATTGAATTCCTACTCGAATCATCCGACCACACATGGCCACCTACCATCTTGGATTGAACCGTCTTATTCTCGGTTTCTCACTAATGAACCATTTCAAGATCAAAATACCTTTGAGTCTCATGACTGGCCAAGAAGCCAAAACCAGGTGGAAGGACCCGCACTTAATGATCATCAGTGTTGGATTGACCGCAACGATCAAATCCCTATTAACCAACCTGAATATCACTCATTTTATCAGTCTATACATACAGAGGACCACATGGATGAGATCGACACATATGCACATGTATGACCTCATTATTTGAGGATACGATCAATCATGACCATGGAAGTAGACTCTACTCAATACAGGATGACATGCCCGAGTCACGGCATGTTGAGTATGAAACCTACACATTCCCGCAAAACCCTTCCACTGAGCAGCCTCCTTCCATAATTCTTGAGGAGAAAATTTTAGAAAATAATGATCATATATTGGATATTCAAAGAAATTCTCCTCTCAGCACCTATAGGAAAATGGAAGATGAAATTATTGAACACAAACCGACTGCTCCCATGATTGATCATGAATAGAATTTTGAGAGTAATATTTCGAGGATAAATAAAAGATTTGAATTAATGGAAGATTTAAATTTACCGACCGATTAATCTCAATCTCTGGTGGCTTGGACATAAAAATGAAGGAGGAAATGATTGGATCTAAGATTGAATATTTTGAGGATATTCAAAGACCTAGGGATGATTCTGACATCGACACTTCTGCATATTATTCCCCTAGAAATGACTATGCCTCTGACTCGTACTCTGAACATCGAAGCCCCTTCTCATCTGAGGAACACACCACATCACCACACCACACAGAAAATACCAAAAAATGGAAATATTCAAAAACACCAAAAAAATCGAAAATCCAGAAAATTTCATAAAAATTGAGGCTGAAGAAGACTTGAAGAATTTTGATCTTGCTTTACAGGAAGCATTGGAGAAACAATTAATTTTTGAACTTCCCTTTATAAAGGACATTGAACACTTCCTCGACCTTATAGGATTTGTAATGGACAAATTAATAATCAAAAAGTCGGGAAGGATTAGAACAAAGACTGAGAGACATATCTTGTCAATGGCCTCCTCCTTGGTGTTGAGGAGAAAAACCAAAAGCCACATAGTGAAGTGGTTGCCCAGATTTGATTGCATGATCAAAGACATGATTTTCACCCATGCTCAGATTGATGATGATTCACCGAGCAATATCCTCCCGACCTCTGTATTTCACGAACTCAAACTCGGACCGATTTGGAAAATACGAGATATTGTTCAATTGGCAGACCGATCGATAAAGCGGCCGAGAGGAATCATTTCTGTCATTATGATATTCCAAGATGCTCCGCTCAAAGTAGAATTCATGATCATTGATATAGAGCATCAAGGAGAATTCACCCAGACTCCAATTATTATCGGAAAGCCATTCTTAGCATTGTCTAAGGCAATTATTGATTGTGAGATACGGGAAATCAATTTCACAACATTGTAAGCACTTCGATCTAACACAGTCTTTGAGGAACCACAATCTTCTGAGGCAACCCACGAAGTCCCCGACAACCGTAACCATGAAACGGTAGAAGAGCCCCACCCTGCTGCCACACCTGAGATAGCGGTTGTTGATGAGACTATTGGTTTAGAGAATCTCCCCCCTGCTCCATTCCCAAACTCTCTCACCATGGAAAATCATGTATATGAATCATATGATACAGAGATTTATGCATGGGCACACCCTGAGTCAACCTACTCTAACTACATGGATTACATCAACTCGACACAGGAATGCTCCAACATCGAATCAATTAAAAACGAACATGCAGAAACTATCCCCAGTATTTCAATTCCCGCGAATCTCAAAATAGACAAATCCTTCTACTACGATCCTGAGACATGCATGGTCGCACCCTGGAGAAACCTTCTTTGAATACCTTGACCAAATCATCCCAAATCGAGAGTGCACCAACATTCAGAAGACTAAGAACAAACACACAGCCCGAACACCGACCAAGAAGAAGAATTCCAATGGCTATTCATCTGGATACTCAAGTGAACCGACGTCTTAATGAAACAAGAAAAAGAAAGTCACCTTTGACCTTTCAGAAGAGGAATCAGCTGATGATCCCTCATCAGGTCTGGGAAAGGTAGTTTATATGAGTGAATTGTGTTTGGCAACTCTAAAGCCATACTTCGCAAGGATCCAAAATTCGACTCTCGTTGAACAACTCCCGCTCCTAACTACTATTCATCCAAAGCTGATGCTCCTGTCCTCTACAAGTACACTGGAATTATTTCGTATGAGCTGACTGAGACTGGTTCTTCTGAGTATTCATCTGAGGACAAATCGCTTGATCCCAAGAAGGAATGAATTCTGAGGAAATAATTGAAGAAACAAAAAAACCAGAATAGTTGGAGTATGTCCACTTTCAAATACTATTCCTCTGAGGATAACTCTGATGATGGCTACCTTTCAACTGACTCAAATGTTTCATCTATTATCCATCATGATTTTTCTGAGGATGACACTGAAAATAGCTGGGAATCATATGCTTCATCTCCATATCGACATTATGATTTCCCATCACAAGCTCACAAAAAGATCAACTGAAAGCCGTCTTAAATCATCGGCTACCCACCCTCCCTCCCAACCACAGCGGTCCCCTTGTACAGCTTCTTCCCCTACTTAGGCCAAGGCCTAAGTATGGGGGGACCGATGCCATCTTTATATACCATTTTCCCGCATCACACTCCTATCATCTGATCGCCTCCATTTCTACCCTTCTTCTATAGATAGGCTGACCAGAGTCTAAATATAGGGGGAACCGACGTCCACCTGTATATACTCTCCTCATTCACATACCCCAATCACTTCGTTTTTCTCGCTCTTCTTCTATACTTTAGACTGTTCATAGTCTAAGTATAGGGAGGCGATTCTGTAAATCTTTTTCCTTTCTTTTTTTCACTCTCTTACGCTTAGCCCGAGCTATGTCTTATTTACGCTTCTTGTGCTCTGAGGACACAACACTCGCTAAGTATAGGGGGCTCTATATATACTTCGTATATATTTTACCCATATCTCGTACTTTTGCGTAAGTCTATATGTATTTCCAGGATGGGTTATTAATGCATTAAAAAAACAAAAATAAAAAAACCACAAAATAAAAGAAAAAGAAAAAGAGTTTTGCTACTAACACTGATTGTGCCCATTTTTTTTGAAAATGGCTTCTTATTAATTTTTGCAAAAAAATCCCTTACATAAAAAATAAAAAAATCACAAAAAGAAAAAAATTTGTGTCTGCATTTCACACACCTGCACTTCATCCAGCATCACATTCATTTGCATCTGTGAAAAGTCATTGGGTTCTGAACCTAGTTGTGAGAAGAAACTGAGAGTGGTCTGGACTTGAACTTAATCCACCTAATTTTCAGAGGAACTTCACCGAGAAATAGGATTTTAGAAACTTCAGGTCTTCGACTTAATTCTTTGAGTTCCACATGATAATGTGCTGCATTTGACTCTTAGTGTCTAACCCGGTCTCTTCATTCTGGGTACAACTCTGGAATAGGGAATTAATTTGTACTCTCGCACTATTCACTTAGCTCAACTCAGATGGGATGTTGGAAGATTGTGTGAGTTTCTTTTCTAGTAGCGTGGAAATCTAAAGACCGGAGTACGGGTTGAAATAAAGCTTCGGAAAAGGGATGGACGGCTGGACACAATTTTTTCTAAGACCCCAAAAAATGTACGGAAACAAAAAGATTCTATATCCGTAGGGCCACAACAAGATCCAAGCAGAACCACCAAAATTCCAAATACAAAGAAGCAACTACCAAATAAAATCTGACCAAAAAGGTCCAAGCTTCAAGGAACCTGCAGATCTTGGTGGAGACTCGGCTACACTGGCCATCTTCACAAGGAGAGGTGACTACACTGGCCACCCTCCAGTTCTTTTCTCCTTCTTCTAACTTCTCCCAATTCGATTGTGAACATAGTGCGACAACCCTTAGAAGGAAATACTTGACTCCCCTAGGACAAGTTACTGGAGAGGAGGTTTGCGCAGTAGTCTGACATTCTGGATGGGAAGAGCTAAAATCTTTCACACACCTGAGTTGATTGTTCAATGTTCATAGAGTATATTTTGGGAAAAGGATTGATCTAAGATGACTTCTGAGCCGAAACTGTATCAATGACGTGTAGAACTTGAAGGCTATTGATTTTAAAATTCTAAGTCTCACAGAAGTTCCGACACATAAATAATCCAAAGGTCAAGTTTAGTTTCACTTTCACCATCAGTTCATGGTCTTGGTATGGAACCTAATCTCATTTCACCTCATGGCATTTCTTTTTGATGCTCAGGGACGAGCATGGTTTAAGTATAGGGGGATGATGAATCTAGAATTCATCACTCAAAATCTCATTTATTAAGCTCAAATACCTCAAAATCAACAGCATTTCTGCATCTATTCCGCATAATTAGCATTCATGCATGCTTTCATAAGAATTGCATTTTATCCATAATTTATGCACAAAATAAGAAGCCAAAAATTCATGCCAAAAATGACCTATAAATAGCCTAACTTCCCTGATTTTTAACTCATTCATGCTAACTCCGAATGACCCAAAACTACCTCCATTGTGTACATATCACTAATAAGAATAAATGAAAAATAAAAAAATCACTAACCAAAACAAGTGGACCAAAAACCCAAACCCTAGTTTCAGGATTTCCGGACTAAAAACCTCATATCTTCCACATCCAATGTTCGTTTAATCCTACTCACTTTTGAACTAATGTACATTCAATTACCTTCAAAACAAGATCAAGTTCAAGTGAATCTGAGCTCATATGTGAAAGTTGGGTTTTGGGCCTCTTTTGTACATTTATGTATTTTAGCTGATTTTGACCGGATATTTTATGAATATAATTAATCTATTTTAGTTCTTTTCTTTTTTATTTATCTTCTATGATGAAAGTTCTATTAAAATGCGCAAAAATCCAAACCCAAATAGAGATTGAAATCAAAGAAACAAATGGAGTCCGAGACTTCACTAACCATCTGTACAAAATGGTCTTTTTCATGTTTTATTTTATTTCTTCTTTTTCTTAATTAATAAAAATCCAAAAAATTAGATTAATGTGTAAGTATTTATCTTTGATTTTATCATATTTTTTCCGGATTTTTATCTATTTTAAAAGAAACATGAAAATTATAAAACCCAAAAATCAAGGTATTCTATGTACATGGGATATGCCAAAAATTCACTTTGTGCAATTGATCGATTTTAGTTTTGATGTCTTCATGAAAGTAGTAGATCTCATCGAGACGAGAAATTTTCGTGAAGAAACATTTTCGATCTAAGGCCGTTCACTAATTCTTTTGCATTTTACAAAGTATTTTATTTGCGATTTTTGTAGTGCTGACACGTGGCAGCTCCAGGAGCTGCCACGTGTCAGCCATTTTTGGGCTTTATATTTATTACTTTTGATATAAAAAAATTAAAGACCTCTCACGTGCAGCGCATGTGCAGCCCCAGCACACGCACTGCACGTGCTCTTCTCTCTCCCTTTGCCCGCCACGTGGCACAATCCCAGCCGTCCGATCATGGCCGATTGGACGGCCTCTATACGTCTTCCTCCTCCCCCTTTCCACAACGGGCGGCGCCATCTCCCTTCAATTTAGTTGCTGCCTCCACAATCTTTGTCGCCGCCTCCGCAATCTTCACCGTCGCTCCCCTCGATGTCGCCCATCGCCGATCTCCTCCGTGAATCGCGCGCTGCCCCGCGATCCCCACCGTCTCTGATACGTGCGATCCCCTCCGATCTCCTCATCTCTTCAAATCCCCAATCAAGCTTCGCCCCCAAATCCTTTCTACTCCGGCGATGCCCTCAAGACCAATTTAAAGACTACCGCGACCCTCGTTCAGCTTCATCCGTTGATATTCCTTAAACTCCGGGCGATCCAGGTGGTGACAGCCCAGCCTCGCCACCCTCACGGCGAGATCCGAGGGTGCTAACCGCCCCTCGTTGTAGCGACGTCTTCCCCGACGATCTGCCACTGCTCCGGGTTACGTCGTCTTCTAGCCACCGTCCGCCATAAACACCACGCCTTCGACCACCACCAACAACAACTCCACCGTCTACCTTCAAATTCTCCTCCGACGACAACCGCAACTTCTCCATCTCCGACTACGACTTCATCTCCATCCATGCCAAGGCCCCCTCCTCCAGGATCTACTCTTCGCCTCCACGACGCTAGTCGCCCTCGACCATCCAGAAGGCTCCTCCACCACGAGCTCCAACTGTCGTACCTGGGATTATCCATCGAAGCACCGGCCATACACTACAACCGATCGCCGGTGATTTAACACCCTCTATCTTTTTACCCTCGCCATGACAGACATCAGCCAGGCATGGACCCCGAAGCCCCCGCGCACGTGCATCGCACGTGCATTGGGGGAACGTTGCAGAGAAGCCCCCAGGACTTCCGTGCTTCGCAAGTAACTCCAACCCAGAGATCACGTACGTGTCACGTGACCTTTTGGGAAATTTTCAAAGATAGCCCCAGAGATCCCCATATTACGCTCAAGCCCCTACTGACCCAGGGGTCACGTGCATCGCATGTGACTTTCTAGGAATTTTGTAGAGAAGCCCCATCATTCTTGGTAATTACAACTAGGCCCCCGCTGCATTTATTTTTATATTTATTTTATTTAGTTATTGATGTTATACCCCTATGTTCCCCATGGAGTTTGGACCTCTACATGACAATGTTTTATTTATCCAAAAATAGCATGATGTTTGTCATTTAATTCTCTATAGTTTGACTAATTGTGGATATTTTTGTGGTTTATGGTTAATTAATAATTAATTATCTTGTGGAAAATTGCATATTTTGCCCATTTTGTTCTCTTAAAATTGCCATCAATTAAACGTTGCTCTAAAAATTCTCGAAAAATCACATATTGTAGAATTAGTTGTGCTTGACATTGTGACCAAAAAGATTTTCATTTGCATGCATAGTTTTCCTGTAAAAATCACTTTGCATATTTCAGTGTTTGATTTTTAATAGGTATTGAAACTAGTATTTTCGAGGTTTAGGATTTTTCTGAGGTCCATTGCCTAGTGATAGATCTTATATAATTTTATTCCTTGAAAATAATTAGGTTTACTATTTATTATAATTTAATATTTAAATTCATTGTGTTTGCATTTAAAATTTCATAAAAAAATCATATTGCATCCAAAAATTCCAAAAATATTACAGTGCAATCATTTTTCATAATTATCATCTCGGTCAAGTTTTACATTTTTCAGATATTGTTTGATCGAATTTTACCTTTTAGTCCCAAAAATAGGCCTAATTTGCATTTTGCATCCTTTATTGCAATAAAAATTACAAAAAAAGACCGCCTCAAAAACCGCGCATGAATTTTGATAGACATAATTCTAGGTTGTTCCTTTGCCTCCTTGTGTTCGACCTTGGGACTTGTTCAAGTAAAATAAACATAAAACCACTCAATTAAAAATTGATTAAATTATTTTGTGGTTATTTCTTGACCGATTCCGATTGCCGCCTACAACGAAATGACTAATCAAATCATTTTTTTAGGCACGATAAAATACATCATCTTTAACGTGGTGATTTCAGACCTGTCAGTCATGTACGGTAGAAGCACCAATACTTCAGAAATCCATGCAATAGATAAGGCAGTTACGGAGTGGGTTATGGGCTTTAATCCTTAGCGAGTCGTGCCTCGCTCATGGGAGGGGTTTTGGTCTCCTCCTAAGGTACCTGAAAAAAATGAGGGCTTTATTAAACCAAGGCAACGAAGTCCATTACAGATTTGAATTGAGCTTAAAGTTTATTTAACAGTCCCTTTTTTTAGAATTTTGGTTTTCGCTTTTTTTTTTTAAATTTTGCATACAATTACCTAATGGTTTTGCAGATTTTTTAAGTCTTAGGTGCTCAAAATCAGAGGGAGATAACGGAAAAACCGTGCAAGTCGATTCGATGATGGAAAACTCATCACTGAATCTAATGATTCATGCATAGTTAGAGGACTTACAATGCTTCCCAACTCTCTCAATGTAGTATGCAAAACAGAATTTTTAGACCTATCTACATGGCGGTGTGCATTCGACAAAATCACCCTAAACAGTAGTTGCTACTAGTCATGAAGAACCACATGTTAATTATTCAGAAATGAGACCAAAAGTTCTGTCTTTGATCTCACTACGTGTCCATCAGAGTGGGTCCTGCAAGTGCTGTGTGCGACCTCTATCGGTATGTGGTCTCAAGTCCAAATAATTAACAATTATTACTTTGACTAGATCCAAACATAAGAGTCTATATGCACATAATTTTATATTAGGGTTTGGACCTAATTACTTATACAAGCAACCTAAAGTCTAGGGGCTCCATGCACATAAAACAAATAAAAAGGAAGGTGAAAAACTCAAAACATCGAGAAATAAATAAAACCAAGTGATGAAAATACGAGAAAACCACAACGAGGCCCTTGGGTGAACAATCACCCAAACAATGTGATGAATATGCATTTCATCATCTTTATTCATTTATTTTAGCTTAAAATCCCTTATAAAATGCATGTAAATAACAATGGATCCATTTTTTAATAACCTTGATTCTTGTGTAAATATTGTATATTTATCACTATTAAAACCTAAAATAAATTAATATAGAAATAAATGAAAAATAAAGAAAATAAAGATTATATATAGGTAATAGATATAGGCCGACTCTGACCTCGAGAGAAGATCACGACTTGACTTGATCAAAAGGGATACAGTTGGGGGAGGTAAGCCCAAAATACCAAAAATTCCAGAAAATCAATCTTCATCTGTATACGTTCATCATCTGTACACTAATGTCTATAATACACATTCTTTTCCTTATTTTATTTATCACCAAATCATTTTTAAATAAAAATGATTTCTTCTTGAAAAATGTGAATAAAATTGTTTTGTAAATAATAAAAATATTGTCCATAAAAATGTGTATATTGTGTAAATTACAACACTCTCAAAAAGCCGCAAAGCTCATCTTGCAAAATCAATATCTTCTCCACAAAACCCAAACTTCATCAAACTCACTCTCATTGTACTCCAAATGAAATTATCATTCGAATGAAGGCGATTTCATAAAAAATCAGAGTTAAGGTGCGAATGTGGTTAATTGGGGTACTATTGTATATTATACTTATGTATACTATGTATATTATATTTATTTTCTTGTACATATTTATAAATATGGTATTTTTAGTTAATTTTAAATATTTTATTTCACTCATATAAAATAAAAATAAAAATCATAAAATAAAAAAATCAACAAAAATAAAATCATGTACATATTGTATAGGTATGACTATGTATATGCTATATATATACCTATTTATTTAACCCAATAAAATGATTCCTAAAAGTATAAAAAAATACCATTAAAACTCTTGTAAAATATTGCAAGTTAATAAAATATTAAATTATGTATATATTTGTATAATTAATTAAAAATAAAACCTTGTACATACAGGTATATAAACTTATAAATAACACCTTTTATTTATTGTAACCCTTATAGATACCATATTTAATTAATTAAAAAATACCCTAAATTTATTTTATCCTTAGCATTTTTATTTACACTCTTTAATTATAAATTCATTTTGTTTTTAATTCATTTATTTAACTTTTATTGGTTTTTTGTCATTTTGCCTATTTTGGCGTTTTCCTCTGCGCACTCTGATTGCCCGACCTGGGTTTGTTGATCCAGGTCAACTGCCAGTTCCCCCGCCATTCATCGCACATCTCATGTCCAACCTTTCATCTCCCATTTTTCCCACGCATCTGAGCACTAACTCCGTCCGAATCCTTCTCCTAATTTCTAGCCCTGATCACTAACTCCATCGCGAGCCCATTCATTCCATCAATAATGCATCGATTTTCTCCCATTTCAATTTCAAACTTCATGGAATCAAATTCTATAAATATACACCCTCCACCTCCACTACGAGATTTAATCCATTTTTGGAAATGATTTCTCACCTAAGACTGAGCCTGGATGATTGACAGTGTCTGGTATTTTGATCTCTGTAGTTGGGTGCGTGAGAAGCCCTTGAAGAGACGTCATCCACCATGCGTCGAAGTCCTCCACCATGCGTTCCGACTCTCCGCCAGACATAGCGGACCGAGGACGATTTCACCTACATTCCACCTGTAGGTAACAATAGATAGCTTAGAATTTATTATGCAATTTTCATTTCATCATTTAATCCCTATTTTAGACTAAAATCTGATCTTCATCTTCAACCTCTGATCGCCAGATCGGAGGGGTCCCGTCCACCTTCAACCAATTCCAATCCCACCATCACATCCGTCTTGCCTTTCTCCATCTCATCCACCATCTGATCACACCTTCAGATCGCTCAAGATCTGATGATCATCCTTCTCTTCGATCACCCTCGCTAGAGGCCTCCATTCGTTCACCATTTCTTGTTGTTTTGATCCAATAACCCTTGCCAGAGAATCCTTCGAGCTTGAGCAATAACTTGTAGGGTTCTGGAGCGCACATGGGAACAAAGATTAGGACTTGGAGATACATCTCAAGCCCAACACCTCTAGACCTTCAGACCTTTTTTTGGCCTTCGTCGACTATCGTGGATCCCTTGGATCGATAGAGGAAGAGCGTAGGAGTGAGTTGCGCCACTAAGGAGTTGTTATGGATGGAGATTGACCGATCTTCGACTGATCGAAGTCCATCATTGATGATATTCTTCCCAGTCCATTCAACCATGATCCGCACCACACGATCAAGAACAAAGCTCTAGAATTGTTCTTGGCTGTTGAAAAAAGCCCCAAAAGCTAGCCCTTGATTGAAGGTTTCAAATCAGATCGAGGCTCCATTCATGAATCAATCTCCACCACCCGATCAGTACCTCTACGCATCATGACCCTCCAAAGCTCCATGTGTATTAAGGGTAATATTGTGCCCCTGCCCCTGTAGTTTATTTATTTTGTAAATAAGTGCTTCGAGGACATGTATTTGTTTGTTGGCATTTGAACATTTGCACTATTAATCACTCTCTTTATTCTAATAACAATTTAGTCCTGATTGAACTTTAAAGCGTGCCTTGAGTAATTTGTGAGAAATTTGCAATAAAAGCCTGAAGTTTATTTGTAAACATTCTTCTCTAGATGTTAATTAATTACATTTTGGTCCAATCCAACGCACCTTACATGCTCTGGCACACATAGTTTAGAGAATTTGAAATTTAAGCCATGTACTTCTTCACTTTATATTAATTAGTCCATAAACATTGTTTCATTACATATATACCCTTATGCACCTACATTTATTTTACATATTATGAATAAAATAAAAATTAGCAAAATATCTTTACAAATTCTACAAAAATTATGTTAGGCATCTGTTAAGCATGTCTTTCATTTGAAGTTTTTATTTTGGATTTTCATCATTTTTATTATTTATAAAAATTCAAAAACATTATAAAAGTCCTTGTTTGCATTCAAAAATCAATAAAAAAAATTAAAATTATGTGAAAAGTCCAAAAAAATCGTGGTTGTTTATTTTTATTTCTTTTAATTTCTGTACCATTTTGCATTTTTATATCTTGTAAAAACAAAAAAAATCATAAACACCCAAAAGCATTAAAATTCATAGAAATTCAAAGAAAATTCTAAAAAGTTATAAACCACATTTTTAGAAAATACAAAAATTTTCTTTCATTCTATGTATATTTCATTTATTTTTAGTTTTATTTGCTATTTTACAAATCCAAAAACTTTCATTCTGTGTTTTGTTTGATTTATTTTTTGTTTTTTATTTATTTAAAATCTTTAAAGTTTTTTTTGAAAAATTATGGAAAAATCACAAAAACATTGCAAAATTGTTAGAAACACAAACATATTTTTGTTTTAATTTATATGTTTTTTATTATTTCATAAAATCCAAATAGTTGTCTTTCTTTTTCTTTCTCATTGAATTCTTTTATTTATTTTTATTTTCTTTTGTTTTTTTAAAGAATTAATAGCTTTTACAAAATTGAAAATCATAAAAATCTTAAAATCAAATAAAAAAATTTCAAAAAATCAAAAACACAAAAACCAAGACTAGTGTTCATAAATTTAAGTGTTCATAAATTTACCTTGTTTCTTTTCATTGATTTTTCATTGAGTTGAATAACCCTCATGATATTTGTAGCCTCTCTGAGTTTGATCCTGTACGCTATACATGTAAATTAAATAGCGAATTCTCTTGCTACATTTTCTTCATTTATTTTGGCTTCGGAATCATATAAATTTTTTCTAGACATTTTTTGGGTTGCAACGACCAAAATTCCGTTGTGAATAATTCATTCAAATAAGTACCCGAATTGTAGCATTCAACAAAATGCTAACGTTGTCGGTGAGGAACGACGAGGGTAGTTAGATTTTTCTCTTGACCTACTTTCTCTTATTTTCTTCATATTTTTCTGCCATTTATTCCATTGTCTATATTGCTGTCATACATCCTTTATTTTATTCTTTTCATTCATTAAATTCATTTATTGCTGTATATATTTTTGCTTCATATCCACCTCATTGTTTCCTTGTCTATTCTCTGTATTAATTTTCACATTATTTTTCTCATATTTTCATAATTGTATTTCTTACAGTATCTTGCATTTACTCTTTCTTACGTGCACCCGACAAGCAAGGGTAGCTTTCTTAGGACCTCATCGGTTTTGTTTTCATCACCTTCTTTTTCTTTGTTTTCTAGCAGTTTTGTGTGCTTGATCCCTTAGATGTATGTTTTATTATCTTGATTGAGTCGGGTAATTAATTAGGTCCAAAGCCTCTAAATAAGAATTTCTGTACCTATAGAGTAGAGAATAACGTGGACTTAGTCAAATTAACATGTTCTTGCCCATTAATAGAAGTTATGCTAGGACGGTTCTCGTGCATCATTTAGATTAATTTACTTTCTGTCTTTTAAAATCTATACGGATCACCCTACATGTAGAGTGCTAACGATAAGGTATGCATCCTCTATTTCCTACATACATCATTGATTTTCCTACGCATTGACTTTTTTGAATTCCTTCCCCATTTTCACTCACATAATTTCAAAAGGAAATTGAAAAATTCGATAGGCGATTTATTTGAAAAAAATCCAAAAAAGTGACAATTATATAAAATAATAAAAAAATCGACCCTAAAAGTAAAAGGAAGGACAAAATCATTGTTTTGGGGAGAGTAACCTCATCATTATTTGTAGGTACTTACTTCCATACATAGTGGGTGAGTATGTAGCCATAAGGATAGAGCCCAAATCCTTAGACTTGTGCCATTTCAACAAGGATGAGTATGTCCTTTATCTGATTTTTTAGGAGATGGCAAAGTGATTTGCAGCTCTTTCTTCTTCACGCACTTTTCAGAAGCATCCTGTTACCTCTCCTTCAGTACCCCACAAGGCTATCAATAAGACGACATCACATGATGTGTATAGGGTGGACAATGTGGATCTGACCATCATAGGCAATCACCTATCCAAAGTGGACATAATTGAGAAACGTTCCAAGGAGCTTGAGAAGCTCCAAGTGATCAAACAGAGGAAAAAGAACCCAGATAAGTGATGAATCTCGTATTCATCATGCTAAGAACTCCGTATTAAAATCCCTGCTTAAACAAACCAATAAAAATCACCTCTAAAACTCTATTTTTATCATGTATTATATTGTCTATATTTAACCTTAATTATTGTGTATTTAATTGTCCTTATTTTTCTGTAATTATTTTATCACTCAAAAACCCCTAAAAATTAGGTAGATAAGTTGTCTATAATTCACTGACCTTTAAAACCACTAAAAAATGCAAAAACAACTCAAAACCACAAAATCGGTGTTTTTATCCCCTTAAAAATACCCCCAAAAATAGCTTTTGTACAGATGACCTCTTTTGCCTTTTTGCCCAACATGAAAGTTGTAGATCTCGTCGAGACGAGCAACTTTCATGTTTTGACTTTTTCCAAATTCGGCCTCTAACTATTTCTTTTATATTTTTCCTTGTTTTTATTTCTGAATTATTCTGATTGGGCCACGTGGCGCCCTCTGGGCCGCCCACGTGGCCTGCTTCCCATTCCGCCACCCGGCAGCTCCTGAGCCGCTGGATCCTCTCAGCCCACGCCCATCTCATCCGTCCATCCCCGCTCCAATCCACAACCGTCTGATCGGATCTCTGATCAAGATCTGACCGCTCCCTCGCGCCTCATCCACAGCCACAGGATCAACCCCCTCATCCACGGTCCTCCACCTGCCACGTCGCCCCTCTTCTCAGCCCTCCGATCCTGCCAACCATCCAACATCCCTCATTGCGCCACGTCTCCACTCCTCCAGAACTGCACGATTCCACTTTCATCCTACGGTGGACGACGCTCCACGTCGCCTCTTCACCTACCACCGTTGGATGCCCTACATCTTCCAATCGAAACCGTTCTTCACCACCTCGCATCCAGCCGTACGATCAGATCTAATGATCTGATCGCAGCCATCCGCCCGCGCCCGCATCCGGGCCGTTGGATCTCACGATCCAACGGTCGTGGCTCATCGTCCTCCTCCAGCCGCTTCCTCCCCCAGACGTTACGACTCACGCCAACCCCTCCCCCTTCCTATTTTGGGAGAAACTCCATCCACCTCCACACACTCCTAACGACCGCCCCGCGTTCCCCAGACTTCCGCCATCCTCGCACCTTCGTCAAATCCCCTCACCGTTACCCCCCTCGTCATTTATTCCTCGCTCGAAACGCCTCGCCGACACTGTAACCCCCGATCACCTCCACCTATAAAACCCCCTTCCCAGCCACCGTAGCCAATCGTCCACCATTTTGGCTTAAACCCTAGCTTCCTCCGCCCCTCCGGTGACAGCGGAGGGGCAGAACGTCGAGGCGATCATGGCTTTTTGCCGGTGTCGACCCTCGGTGCTCCGCCGCCGAGTAGCGGACGCTCCCAAGCTCCGCCGAGCTCGCTGGCTTGCTGACCAGCTGGGCAACGACCCCGGGGCTCCTCCGAGCCTCCTCCCAAGCAACTCCTCCGCCAAGGGTCCCCTCCCCGATGAGGTTTCTCTGCTCTCTCTTTTTCTTGATTTTTCCCGAATTTTCCCACCATCCATGACCACCTTCACCCCCATCCGACCATCTCCGCACTTTCGCCACGCCACCTGCAACCTCGCCGACCCCCTTCTTCTTCTCCAGAACCCCCATCCACTCCGACCACCTTCTTCTCCACCTCGCCGGAGAAGAAGAGTTATGGGCTACCACTCTCGTCGCCTCACCGGCCCTCGCTCACCTCACTCGCACGCACACACTCCGCACGCTTCGGCTATGTGCTTCTAACCATTGCAGGTACAATCATCTTCAATGGCCGGACCTCATATCGGAGCTTCTTCCAGCTCCCCTCCGCCGACGACCAAGCCTCGCCGAGCAGCTCCAGACGTCTGTGGAGCTCCGCACCTGCTCCGGGACCACCGCCAGACCTCCTGCTACCCTCGCCGACCCTCAGACCTGTCTTTGGAGCTCGGCGGAGCTCTTCACGTGTCGCCGGAGCCCCAGCTCCTCCGGTGGCTCGCGGCGGATGGATGAAGCACAGATGCCGTCCGATCTTCACGATCGGGCGGGTACGATGAAGCCACGTGGACGACCCGAGCCTCGTCTCCAAACTATAGGCTCGGGTCATACGAGCCTAACGCCGAACCACCAGAAGATTCCACGTGGACCCAAGCCTGAGCCGCCTCCCGAGCCTAGGCGCCTCGCGTGCGTAGCACGTGGGGGCCTGGGTAAATTGCAGTGAAGACCCCGAAGATTTTATATTTGCATTTTGGTCCCCAGGCACGTGCCTCACGTGCGTGCCTGGGTAAATTTCAGGGAGGCCCTCAAGAATTTGAATAATTGCAAAAAGGCCCCTGCGCGCATTGGGAAAATTGCATCTGGGCCCAGGCGGTTTTCACTATTTGCTTTTAGGTCCCCCCAGGGACCTAAATGCAATATTTATCCTTTATTTTTCTTGCATTTTTATTACATTTATGCCCTTGCACTGTTTTTAGCATAACTTGAGCATCGTAGGTCCAAATTGCATGATTTTAGTGTCGTTTTGATCCTTATTTTGTCCTCTACAATCTAGCATACTTATTTGTCTCATTTGATACTGTTTTAAATTAAGTAAATTTTTATGTTAAAATGGGACCTAGCTCTACTTGTTTTGCTTGATTTCATGACCGATTTTTAATGATGTGTTCAAAATGGCTCTAACTTCATTCTATATTATGTTGCTCTTATTTTATGGCATAATTGTAGCATTTGATTCATCATGCATGTTTCTTTGCATTGTTTGCCCATGCATCACTTTAACTTGCATAAAAATATCTAAAAAATACATGCATCATGGCATCGCCTTGTAAATATCATCGTGCATCATAAATTGCATATGGACCTGAAATTGAGATTACTTGACGTTGAACTTCACGAATTAAAATTCAAAAGCTATAATTAAGCAGCTGTGTCCCTGTGTTCGACCTTGGTACACTTGCCAAGTATAAATACTCCACAACATTCAAAGACTGTGGTTTTTGCTGAACAAAATTCGCCTCCTGTGCTACGACTTAATTTATACTTATTAAAGAGGCGAATTTTACGTTCATCAAATGGCGCCGTTGCCGGGGATACGACTTTGCTTAATTTTTGAATTTTGATTTTTTTTAATTAATTCAATAATTTCTTGGTCCTAATTTCATGCATCATTTCTTTGCATTATTTTGCTGATTTAATTTCTCGGAGTTCTAACTTTTCTCTTTTGTGGTAGGGCCCATGAAAATCGGGGACGCCTGATCGTCATGGAGGCGCGAAGTCGGGAGCTTCAGCTGAAGAGGCCGCAAAAGAAGTCGTGAAGATTTCTAAGATTTTTATCAGTCAAATTTTGCATTGCATGTTGTAAAAAAAAAAAATAAAAAAAAAATATCTTGCATCTGCATATTTATTTCAGTATTGCATATTGTATTCAAAAAAAAAAAAATCCCCCCCCCCCCGCACACACACACACACACACACCTACACTGCACATATTCACCCCACCCACCCCCTGTATATTTCTATCTCTCTCTCTCTGTGTGTGTGTGTATATATATTCTTCATAAACCCCCCCTAACACAGACCTTACTTAAGCTATTTGTAGCCTAAGTATAGGGGGGACCTGCCTGCTCTTCCTTCCCTCGTCCCGTCTTCTTGTACTTAGGCCAATTTTGGCCTAAGTATAGGGGGACTCTCCTCCTCAGTTCCGCTATATCTCCCTGTACTTGAACCGAGCCTTGGCTTCATGGCACTTGTGCTATGAGGACATAGCAAATTTTAAGTATAGGGGGGTATACCGTATATTATTGTTTATTACTTTAGCCTTAGCTCGCGTTTTTAAAACTTTTTAAATTTTATTTTTCGGGCTGGGTTTTGGGTAAACTAGTGAACTGAGTAAAAACCTGTAAAAATTAAAATTTTGAGGGATTAATCTTTGTAAATAACTCTTTTTTCAAAAAGAAAAAAAATGAAAAATTAAAAATGTTTTTCGGAATTTGGCTCTGACTACTAGGCTTAGTAAACATTTTCAGTGAGGGAACCTCGGTCTCCCTTAGTAGAGTGGGTGGTTTAAAGGACACCGCATATGGCACCGTCCTTAAGGATCACGGGTCTCGACCCGCACTTACACCCATACTGGCTGAGAGTGGATACTTTTATTTATTTGAGCCTGGGTCAGTCATTGTCTCTCCGACAAAAAAAAAACTATAAAACCCATAAAAATCTGCAAAAATCAAAAATCACACAAAAATTCACTAACCCATGGAGTTGGTGTTTTCCTGACACATTCACACTCACGCAAGGCTTGAGGAATTTGAGGACACTGGATCTCTGGGATCTAGAGAGTCTGAGTTAACATACCTTAGTCATTAGGGTTTTCATGACTTAAATATCCATACTCCTCTGGTTTGAAAGATTTGAGTGCTATATTGCACTCTTAATCTCTACCTTCAAGAAAATATGATCAGCACAGTCACTTCCACAACTGCATGATTGATGAGCTGAGATGAGATATCACTTGAGGAACTAGGACCATGGATTTAAGTTTAGACCTGATCTGATGATATTCGAGGATGGGATAAAGTTAATGAAGGCTTCAGAAAACCTGAGTGTCAGCAAAAACCCTAGCCAGTATGTGAACAAGATTCATATGCTATCTCTTGATATTTACCTAAAAGTGCCAGGGTGTGATGAAACTTAAAGAAACTTGTTGATCAGTGTGCGCCAATCTCTTGGTAAAAGCAGTGGAGCTAGCCAACAAAAGAAATGAAATGTCAAAGAAAAGCTCTAAAATCAAAGTCAATTCCAAATGAGCTTCCACCAATGGCGAGCGCTCCCAACCATTTTTAAAGTGTCCACTTGGACCAAGCGCTAATTAGGACCAAGGAGTCGGGCTGACACCACAAAAAGGGCCCTGCATCGTAAGCGATACAAGTCTGGGTGTCGAAGGTATCTTAGATACTCAGAAAAGACACACCCCGGTGTATTCCCAGAAAAACAAGTGCAGACGACTCCAACTCTCTTGACGGACACATTGATCAACAAGATAATAATTTACAAGTGTTGAGTAAAAGGCACTCGAGAGGCCCCTTGTTCCAATGTGAGGGTGAGAAAAATATACACAATCCCATGTACCTCCATCATCTGGCCGTCCATCTACATTTTAAAGTCTGACAAACTAAAGAGATGGTCGACTGAAGCAAGAGTAGACTTCTTCCCTAGTATTGAGGATTAGGTCTAGAGGAGAGTCTTTGGGACTGGAACTTTGGGTGATGCATCGACTCGGCTCTCATGAAATGCAGTACACTAAATGTCATATCCTTATATTATATGTACAAAAAGAGAGTCTGATAATCAGAGAAGTTGGATTCCTTCTGACTAAGGCGTGGATAAACCCAGAATTTTAGGATAACTTAGGTCAAGGGTCTTCGAAAGATCAAGCCTTGTATTTTTCACGCGCACTGTCAGGAATCAATCCGACTCCTTCATTCCTTAGATGCTCGAGGACGAGCATGGTTTAAGTATAGGGGTATGATGAATCTCGTATTCATCATGCTAAGAACTCCGTATTAAAATCCCTGCTTAAACAAACCAATAAAAATCACCTCTAAAACTCTATTTTTATCATGTATTATATTGTCTATATTTAACCTTAATTATTGTGTATTTAATTGTCCTTATTTTTCTGTAATTATTTTATCTCTCAAAAACCCCTAAAAATTAGGTAGATAAGTTGTCTATAATTCACTGACCTTTAAAACCACTAAAAAATGCAAAAACAACTCAAAACCACAAAATCGGTGTTTTTATCCCCTTAAAAATACCCCCAAAAATAGCTTTTGTACAGATGACCTCTTTTGCCTTTTTGCCCAACATGAAAGTTGTAGATCTCGTCGAGACGAGCAACTTTCATGTTTTGACTTTTTCCAAATTCGGCCTCTAACTATTTCTTTTATATTTTTCCTTGTTTTTATTTCTGAATTATTTTGATTGGGCCACGTGGCGCCCTCTGGGCCGCCCACGTGGCCTGCTTCCCATTCCGCCACCCGGCAGCTCCTGAGCCGCTGGATCCTCTCAGCCCACGCCCATCTCATCCGTCCATCCCCGCTCCAATCCACAACCGTCTGATCGGATCTCTGATCAAGATCTGACCGCTCCCTCGCGCCTCATCCACAGCCACAGGATCAACCCCCTCATCCACGGTCCTCCACCTGCCACGTCGCCCCTCTTCTCAGCCCTCCGATCCTGCCAACCATCCAACATCCCTCATTGCGCCACGTCTCCACTCCTCCAGAACCGCACGATTCCACTTTCATCCTACGGTGGACGACGCTCCACGTCGCCTCTTCACCTACCACCGTTGGATGCCCTACATCTTCCAATCGAAACCGTTCTTCACCACCTCGCATCCAGCCGTACGATCAGATCTAATGATCTGATCGCAGCCATCCACCCGCGCCCGCATCCGGGCCGTTGGATCTCACGATCCAACGGTCGTGGCTCATCGTCCTCCTCCAGCCGCTTCCTCCCCCAGACGTTACGACTCGTGCCAACCCCTCCCCCTTCCTATTTTGGGAGAAACTCCATCCACCTCCACACACTCCTAACGGCCGCCCCGCGTTCCCCAGACTTCCGCCATCCTCGCACCTTCGTCAAATCCCCTCGCCGTTACCCCCCTCGTCATTTATTCCTCGCTCGAAATGCCTCGCCGACACTGTAACCCCCGATCACCTCCACCTATAAAACCCCCTTCCCAGCCACCGTAGCCAATCGTCCACCATTTTGGCTTAAACCCTAGCTTCCTCCGCCCCTCCGGTGATAGCGGAGGGGCGGAACGTCGAGGCGATCATGGCTTTTTGCCGGTGTCGACCCTCGGTGCTCCGCCGCCGAGTAGCGGACGCTCCCAAGCTCCGCCGAGCTCGCTGGCTTGCTGACCAGCTGGGCAACGACCCCGGGGCTCCTCCGAGCCTCCTCCCAAGCAACTCCTCCGCCAAGGGTCCCCTCCCCGATGAGGTTTCTCTGCTCTCTCTTTTTCTTGATTTTTCCCGAATTTTCCCACCTTCCATGACCACCTTCACCCCCATCCGACCATCTCCGCACTTTCGCCACGCCACCTGCAACCTCACCGACCCCCTTCTTCTTCTCCAGAACCCCCATCCACTCCGACCACCTTCTTCTCCACCTCGCCGGAGAAGAAGAGTTATGGGCTACCACTCTCGTCGCCTCACCGGCCCTAAATCACCTCACTCGGACGCACACACTCCGCACGCTTCGGCTATGTGCTTCTAACCATTGCAGGTACAATCATCTTCAATGGCCGGACCTCATATCGGAGCTTCTTCCAGCTCCCCTCCGCCGACGACCAAGCCTCGCCGAGCAGCTCCAGACGCCTGTGGAGCTCCGCACCTGCTCCGGGACCACCGCCAGACCTCCTGCTACCCTCGCCGACCCTCAGACCTGTCTTTGGAGCTCGGCGGAGCTCTTCACGTGTCGCCGGAGCCCCAGCTCCTCCGGTGGCTCGCGGCGGATGGATGAAGCACAGATGCCGTCCGATCTTCACGATCGGGCGGGTACGATGAAGCCACGTGGACGACCCGAGCCTCGTCTCCGAACTATAGGCTCGGGTCATACGAGCCTAACGCCGAACCACCAGAAGATTCCACGTGGACCCAAGCCTGAGCCGCCTCCCGAGCCTAGGCGCCTCGCGTGCGTAGCACGTGGGGGCCTGGGTAAATTGCAGTGAAGACCCCGAAGATTTTATATTTGCATTTTGGTCCCCAGGCACGTGCCTCACGTGCGTGCCTGGGTAAATTTCAGGGAGGCCCTCAAGAATTTGAATAATTGCAAAAAGGCCCCTGCGCGCATTGGGAAAATTGCATCTGGGCCCAGGCGGTTTTCACTATTTGCTTTTAGGTCCCCCCAGGGACCTAAATGCAATATTTATCCTTTATTTTTCTTGCATTTTTATTACATTTATGCCCTTGCACTGTTTTTAGCATAACTTGAGCATCGTAGGTCCAAATTGCATGATTTTAGTGTCGTTTTGATCCTTATTTTGTCCTCTACAATCTAGCATACTTATTTGTCTCATTTGATACTGTTTTAAATTAAGTAAATTTTTATGTTAAAATGGGACCTAGCTCTACTTGTTTTGCTTGATTTCATGACCGATTTTTAATGATGTGTTCAAAATGGCTCTAACTTCATTCTATATTATGTTGCTCTTATTTTAGGGCATAATTGTAGCATTTGATTCATCATGCATGTTTCTTTGCATTGTTTGCCCATGCATCACTTTAACTTGCATAAAAATATCTAAAAAATACATGCATCATGGCATCGCCTTGTAAATATCATCGTGCATCATAAATTGCATATGGACCTGAAATTGAGATTACTTGACGTTGAACTTCACGAATTAAAATTCAAAAGCTATAATTAAGCAGCTGTGTCCCTGTGTTCGACCTTGGTACACTTGCCAAGTATAAATACTCCACAGCATTCAAAGACTGCGGTTTTTGCTGAACAAAATTCGCCTCCTGTGCTACGACTTAATTTATACTTATTAAAGAGGCGAATTTTACGTTCATCAATAAGCTGGATGAGATAACCAAGCATCTGGAGCTTCTTGTGAGTATGTTCAATGCATGCTAGAGTGTGTGTGCAACAACTGATACCTTTGCTCGTGAGAAGACTTCTTCCACTACCACACAACAAAGTACTGAAGGACCATTCACAGTTCAACACGTTTACTATGTGCATACCCTCGATCAGGTCCAACAGCAGTCACTCCAGATAGTACCGTATCAGCAAGAGGTCCCATATATTCATGAACAACAATTTCCACATCCACCTATCATTTAGAAGGTGAAAAATATTTGGTTCGACCGAGAGCACAACCAGCCCCGTTTGTCAGGGAAAGGCCACTTGGGTTCCCTGTAGGGTCAGAGATCTGCCCACCAGTTTCAGGGAGGTAGACAACATCAGTACCGACACCAACAGTTCTAGCCTCACTTACAATCTCCACCTCACTTCCAGAACTGGAGACATGTCTAGCAAGATGCAGTCTGCATATTTTTCCACACCCTTATCATTAGTAGCAGTCTGCATCATAGGGACAATATTCACATCCTCCTCCTTATTATCAACCACAATATGAATACCAACAAGCTCCTCACTACCAGTCTCAGTGACAACCTGTCATTGAGCATACAGAGGCACCTTCGATGAATCCCACACTTGATAAACTTGCACTGCTTATGAAGAATATGATTGATATGACTTAGAGGAACAACGTCCTGACTACTACAAAGACACTGATTCATGCACATGTCGAAGCCAATCCTAACAATTTCAAATGCAAGGAGCATGTATGACATGATCCATCAACACCTGAGACAGGTATGGAACTTGATTTTACATGTTTACCTGACACCATTCATTTTAGAAGTGATAAGAGCTTGCAACCGCTTGCACGCCAGTTGGGATTGGGAGATCGAGCTACTGTAGCAGCATTAGATCCACCTTCTTCATTTGGAGAGAGATGCAACTCACAGTCAACAAAGAAGGAGCATGCACCTGTCGCGGAATCTCCTTCTACACCAGTAGCAGCAGTCCATCCTGTTTTTGAGTTTGTTTCTTCTACTCCTGTTTTGGATAACATTGTATAGACTGATTCTGGTCGTCCAAATGTATATGATGACTCTTTTTTGAATAAGCAAAATGGACAGTTGAATGTTTCTTATGATTATGTGCCATTTCCTTCTGCTTTGATAAAACCAAAAAAATTCAAAAATCTAAAACAACCCGATATGATCCTGGAGTGGTACAGATAATACAGAACAATATTTTAGAGATGCCACTCCTTAAGGCCATGGATTACATGACTGTAGTGAAAAAGGAATGAAAGAAGCATGTACCTAGAAGCATCAACCCAAGCAGAACAGACGAATAAAGATAGAGAAGCATATCTTGACCATGGCCACAGTTCTTGCCATTAGCAACCTCCTGCCTAAAAAGAAAGATAAGGGAGCACCTCACATTCGTTGCCACATTTATGATCAAGAGTTTGATTGCACTCTTCTCGATAGCAGATCTGTCATTAATCTCATGCCATCCTCACTACTCACTGAGTTTGGGTTGGGGTCTCTTAGATCCACCAAGATGATCCTTTAGTTTGTTGATCGATCGATCAAGAGGCTGAGGGGCATATTAGAGGACATTATTGTAACAGTGCAAGGAATGAGATTCCTAATTGATTTTGTCGTTATGGATATGGACACCTCTACACAGTTACTCCATACCCCAATCTTACTAGGTCAGCTGTTTCTTCAAACGGACGAAGCGATAGTTGATTATGGTACCAGAGAGATCATCTTTTGATAGTTGATTATGGTACTGGAGAGATCATCTTTCACTCACGTAGTGACAAGGTGACAATTGAGATAATCGTTGATCCTAGGCCATTACTGCCACTGACAACAATAGATGAAAGAGAGCTAGTTGCACTAAAGCCCGAGGACTGTTATTTTCTTGCCGATTTTAGAGAGAGATATTTTTATTGATTTCATGGACACCCAAGAATTCTTTTCTCAGAAGGAATCCATGGAAAGCACAGTCGACATGAGTTCCCTTGTTGATCATACTGAGTTGTTTGCTGATGGACAATTTGAGTTGATTTCTAAGGGTCAGTCTGAGATATTGGAGGCACATTCTGATACTCCGTTGACACATCATTTTGAGACTACTGTTGATATACCTCTTGCTGAGATACCTGAGCCACTTGCTGATTTTTTCTGAGATATGCATTGATGGGAAACACCTTTTTGAGACTATTGATGAGTTATATGAGACTTTTGTTGATGAGTTTGTAGAGAACTTTGGACATCCTAATGCACCATTCCTTTTTTAGCAGAGAGAATTTCTTGAAGGTCTATCTGATATACTTCTTGCTGAGCCGACAATAGCCATGGTGGATAGTTCACAGAGTACATATCATATACCATCTAGCATTGCAGTTGCAGAGGTTGTTGTAGAGCCGATTCAGACCCCACCTGAGCTTAAGGATTTACCCTCAACATTTAAGTATGTCTTCCTTATGGGCCCCCAAATGTTTCCAGTCATCCTCAACTCGTAGTTGACCAATGAACAAGAATCTTGTGTGCTAGAGGTTTTTGAAAGAAATCACAAGGCCATTGGATGGAATATATCATATCTCCATGGGATTAGTCTAGCTTTGAGATCGCATCATATTTACTTAGAGGATGACAACAAACCCTCCTATGAGTGTCAGCGCCGTCTTGATCCAAACCTCCAGGATGTTGTCATGAAAGAGATCAAGAAATGGTGTGATGCTGACTTTATTTATCCCATTTCGGATTCCAAATGGGTCAGTCCTTTACTTGTGGTTCCAAAGAAATCCAGGATTACTATCGTAAAGAATAGTCGTGGTGATGAGATTCTGACTCATGTACCTACTTCATGGCACGTTTGTGTAGATTACCGACGCATGAACGCAACTACCAAGAAAGATCACTTTCCACTACCCTTTATTGATCAAATTATTGAGAGGTTGGTAGGGAAAGAGTTCTTTTATTTCTTGGATGGCTACTCGGGGTATAAATAGGTTGCTATCGCTCCTGAGGATCTGGAAAAAATGGCTTTCACTTGTCCGTTTGGCACCTATGCCTTTAGGAAGATGCCCTTTGGATTTCGCAACGTCCCCGTTACATTCCAAAGGTGTATGCTGGTCGTTTTTTACCAACATGGTGGGTAGTTTTTTAGAGGTCTTCATGTACGATTTCTTGGTCTATGGGGATAGTTTTGACACATGTCTTGCTCATTTAGACCAAGTACTTCAACGTTGTTGTGAGGTAAACCTAATGCTCTCATGGGAGAAGAGTCACTTAATGGTGACTAATGGGATTGTATTGGGCCACATCATCTCCAAATATGGTATGGAGGTTGACCTGACTAAGATTGATGTGATCTCCGAACTTGAGCAACCAAAGAATTTGATGCAGTTGAGTTGAGGTCATTTCTGGGACACATTAGATTTTATATGCGATTCGTTAAGGACTTCAGCAAGATTGTCATACCTTTGACAGAGCTTCTGTGCAAGGAGAGTGAGTTTGTTGTTGATGAGAAAGTCCTCCTTGCATTTCATCAGATGAAAGATATGGTTACTAGTGCTCCTGTCTTACAACCACTTGATTGGTCTCTTTCTTTGAGATCATGACAGCCGCGTTATATTTTGCAGTTGGAGCTGTGTTAGGGTAGAGAAGGGATGTGATACCATTTGCTATACACTATGCTAGAAAGACTCTAGATAGGCACAATGTAATTTCACAATCATAGAGAAGGAGATGTTAGCAGTGGTGTTTGCATTAGAGAAGTTTATATCCTATCTCCTTGGTTCACACGTAATTGTATACATGGATTACACTACCATATGATACCTACATGCAAAGAAGGATGCCAAACCATGACTTATCAGACATATCCTTTTTCTCCAGGAGTTTGATTTAGAGATTCGAGATAAACCTGGAGTAAAGAATGTTGTGGCAGATCACTTTTCCCGTATCATAGATGCATAGAATGCTGAGTAGTGTATACTTCTCATTTCTGAGACCTTTCTAGTTGAGATCATTTTTTTGTGGACTCACTCCCCTGGTATGCTGATATTGTGAACTATCTTGTCTCCAAGAAAGTTCCACAAGATTAGCTGATGCACAAGGTAGACAGATTCCTATCAGAGATATTTTTTTACCAGTGGGAGGATCCATACCTATTTCGTGAGGTTGCAGATTGTATCTGGAGAAGGTGCACTCCTTAGGAGGAGTACACCAATGTACTTGAGCATTGTCATAAATTAGGGTCTGGTAGGCATCATTCGGGGAAGCGCAGGACAACAAAGGTTTTACAGAGCGACCTATGGTGGCCAGCTTTATTTAAGGATGGTACAGAGTATGCTCAAGGTTAGATTGACTATTAGAATATGGGAGGAATCATCGATTCCAAAGGTACCAAGCCCTTGAGATATATACAGATTTCAAATGTTTTTAATGCTTGGTACATAGACTTCATGGGCCCATTTCCTATCAGTCAAAGATATCAGTACATCTTGCTTTCCGTTATCCATTACCGTGCATTGATGATTTCTTCGACCAGCTCCAAGGATCTTCGGTTTTCTCGAAGATCGATCTTCGTTCAGGCTACCATCAGATGAGGATTCGAGAGTCTGATATTCCGAAGACAGCCTTCAGGACTCGCTATGGACACTACGAGTTTGTGGTGATGCCGTTTGGTCTCACCAATGCACCTGGAACTTTCATGAATATGATGAACCGTATCTTCCATCCATACTTGGACAAATTTGTGGTAGTGTTTATTGATGATGTGCTCATTTACTCATGGAATGAATGGGATCATGCAAATGATCTACGAATTATCTTGGATACATTGCGGGAGCACAAGTTATATGCCAAGTTGAACAAGTATGAGTTCTGGTTATCCCAGTTCTCATTTCTAGGGCTTGTCATTTCTGGAGCAGGCATCGCAGTTGATCCTGTGAAGATTGAGGCAGTCATGTCTTGGGAGCAGCCCAAGATAGTTACACAGATTCAGAGCTTCCTTGGGCTAGCGGGTTATTACAAATGCTCTGTTAGTGGATTTTTACGCATTGTTCGCCCTCTGACATGATTGACGCAGAAGGTAGTTCCATTCATTTTGGACGATTCATGTGAGCATGCCTTCAGGACACTGAAGGAGAGATTGACTACAACGTCTATTCTTGCTCTTCCTTCAGGCATTCAGGACTATGCAGTCTACAAAGATGCATCTGGAGAAGGTCTAGGAGCAGTTTGATGCAAAGAGGTCATGTGATTGCTTACACATCATGACAGTTGAGACCGCATGAGCGGAATTACCCCACGCATGACTTGGAGATGGCAGCAGTAGTCTTCGCCTTGAAGATCTGGTGCCACTATCTATATGGGGTGAATTTCAAGATTTTCATAGATCACAAGAGCCTAAAGTACATCTTTGATCAGAAGGAGCTGAATATGAGACAACACAGATTGCTTGAGATACTAAAGGATTACGATTGCACGATCTCTTACCATCCTGGTAAGGGAAACGTGGTGGTTGATGCACTTAACAGGAGAGCTCATGCACATGGTATGGCTAACTGGCTATATACATGGGATACGATCACATCATTGACTGATTGGCATCCTCAGGAGAGTGCATCCATTTCTACCACCGTACCTCCGTGATACAACAGTCTTTGGGATTGCATTGTTGAAGGCCGAAAGATGGATCCTTGGATTCAAGATCGATACATGCGCGTCGTCAAGGATGAGGTTGATGATTTTGTTGTGGCGGTATCTATTTTATGAAAGGCAGGATGGGTCATTGTACTCAATGATGAGCAGGTTTGCAGAGACATTCTCGAAGAGGCACACAGTTCGTGGTTATCGATCCATCCAGGAAGCACAAAGATGTATTGTGATATGCGTCGACATTTCTGGTGGGATGGGATGAAGCGCGAGGTGGTGCAACATGTCAACAGATGCATGACCTGTTAGATGGTCAAGGCTGAGCACATGAGACCACCCAGATTATTGCAGTCTCTTCCCATTTCGGAGTGGAAATGGGAGTGCATCTCTATGGATTTGACACAGGTCTGCCGAAGGCACTGGGTAGCCATGATTCCATTTGGGTCGTTACTGATAGATTGACCAAGTCATCCCATTTCATACTTGTCAACACGACTTATACTCCATCCAGATTGACCGAGCTCTATGTGCCGAATATCATTAGGCTACATGGTATACCACGAGAGGTGCTGTCTGACAGGGAATCGAGGTTTACTTCGCATTATTGGCATCAGTTCATGTCAGCACTATAGACAGAGCTGAAGATGAGTTCTGCATATCATCTACAGACCGACGGTTAGAGTGAGCGCACCATATAGACACTTGAGGATCTACTTCGCGCATGCACTTTGGAGTGGAAAGGATCCTGGAAGGACCATTTGGCTTTGGTTGAATTCACATACAACAACATCTATCATTCTTGTATTGGCATGGCGCCATTCGAAGCCCTATACGAGCGGAGATGCCTTACATTTCTCTACTGGCGTGAGGTAGGTGATCATGCTTTATATTCTGTGGATCTCTTGGAGGAGACTGCAAGAGTTGTTGATCTTGTAAGATGGAGGCTTCTGATGGCACAGAGTTGTCAGAAGAGCTATGCAGGCCATCAGAGAAGAGATTTGGAGTTTCAGGTATCCAATCTTCTTCTCTTTTTTTATAACAAATTTAACTAAATCTCGTATTGATGATATTCCTATAAATTACAGATTGGAGATTGGATATTTTTTCATGTATCTCCCATAAAGGGAATATAGATATTTGGCGTTCGTGGCAAGTTGGTGCCATGATATATTGGTCCATTTGAGATTCTTGCTAGAGTGGCGAAGGTGGCCTATCGAGTACCCCTTCCACCACATCGTTCTGCTATTCACGATGTATTTCATGTATCCAACTTGAAAAAGTATGTGCGTGACCCTTGACACGTCATCAGCTACGAGAATCTTGATGTGGAGCCTGACTTGTCATATGAGGAGAGAGCAGTGCCGATACTTGACAGTGCTGTGAAGAATCTTCAAAGTAAGGAGATTCCATTGATCAAGGTGTTGTGGCACCTACACGACGTCAAAGAGGCGATGTGGGAGACCGAAGCTGATATGCGGACATGATACCCACAACTTTTCTAAGGTAATCATCAAAACAAGCAATTGTAATTGGATACATGTTAAAATATATGGCTTATTTTCTCATTGAGGTTTTTATGGCCATATGAAATCCAAACAAGATACTTAATGACCTTAACTCGAGTATCGAGGACGAGACTCCCTTTGAGGTTTTTATATTTGTAACATCTGTATCTGTACAAACCTGAATCCGACCAGATTAGCGTCGAATTAACCTAATAAAGTTGTTGATCAATGCTAAACAACTTAAATCGATAATTGATCGAGAATCAAAAGTCGTTCGAGTGAAATCAACCAAAATCAGTTGCATCGTAATGCGTGCGGCGAAAAATTCGCGACGAAAATTCGTAAACCACGAATAATCAAGATCACCTAAAAAATCGATTCGATGAAACAAGGCCAACGGAATCGACCTTTATCAATCCGAGGTCGTTTGATATTTTAGAATCGCGAAATTTAACCCCAAACCAAAAACTGTATCTCGAGAAATTCGAGAATTGAAACTCGATTAAAAATATATGAATATTATACTCATATTGATCATCATTTTCAGACAGCCAAAATGAGATATTGCGCATTGAAATCCAAGGCACGAGACACGAATACGGTCAATTTAACACTTTAAATAAATAAAATAAAATGGTTTAAATATATATATATATATACAATTTCTATACAATGTACAGTAGTAGCAGACTGCTATAGTTTTTGGTATATAAAAAGGGAGTATGACAGTAAAAAAATATTAAATTATTAAACTTAATTACATCCTACAGTCTGTAATAAATAATTTTTTTAATTAATTTAATTACAGTTTCAACATACAACAATTGGCACTTCGGTCTTTCCATTTGACAGAAAGCTAACGTTCCCATCTTCTTATAAATATCAAAAATTTACCTTTTCCTTGCCCTTCCCATGTTTCACCAAAACCTCCAATACTTTCCAATCTCTTCTTCGTAGCAGATGCTGCATATCAGCCCTCCAATCTTTGGTAGAAATTACTCTAGCGTCTCCAACCTCTTTTTCAGGAAGCTACTGCACATCAACCCCTCCAATCAAGGGAGCTTCTGCATGCAACAACACCTGCTACTATGAAGCTAACCATTCAACCATCTTGCATGCAATTAGATCTCCATTTTGGAGATCTAATTTGGTACATTCATATTCCCTTACTACTTGCTGTCATGCATGCTTATTTGAAATTTGAAATTTCTGTTTCCATGGAATTTTCATGACCTAAATCTGTGAGGTATTTTTACAAGATTAACTCTTGCATTTCTTTGCATTCTGTAATACCATGGTTTGGTTCTT
This sequence comes from Ottelia alismoides, assembly GCA_037367405.1. NCBI lineage: Eukaryota > Viridiplantae > Streptophyta > Magnoliopsida > Alismatales > Hydrocharitaceae > Ottelia > Ottelia alismoides. The sequence continues at coordinate 598,364 of JAZKJV010011313.1, forward strand.
GTTAGACTATCTGTGTATCATTAATATAACTACTCTTGGGTAAAAGTATGTTTATTAATAAAACTCAACAATGATGATATATGTAAAAAGGGTTCACTGTTCTTATTCCTGGAAGAAAGAAATTTGATAAAATAACTTAGAAATTTGTAGTTGTATTTAGTAAAACTCAATGTGAGAATACTCCTCTCTCTATTGTAGATACATGCAACTATTATAGTGGGTTCTAATTAAAATATTTTTTTATCTGATTATATGTGACTTTAAAAAGACAGAGTTTAGTTATAATTATATCTGGAATGTTGTTATTATATCTGTAATAAGGGGAATAAACTCTTGGAGGCTTTAGTAAACAATGAGCATATGGATATTTAATTTCACAATAATTTTTTATAACAGTCAACCACTTAATTAAGTTTAGTATTTAATATACCTTTTTTTTAAAAACAACGGCTGGGTTCTTTATATATATTGAGAGAGTGAACAGTAGTAGTCTTATTACAGTACAACAAAAAATTTATTATTATTTTGAATCAAAAGCTCTATTTAACATACTTAAAGTGGACCATATGCGTACCTCGAGCGCCAGAATTCGTTGCGAAATATCTTGATTTGATCGTCTCTAAATGACGATCAATATGAGCATAATATTGATATATTTTTAATCGAGTTTGGATTCCCGAATTTCTGGAGATACGGTTTTTGGTTTGGGGTTAAATTTCGCAATTTTAAAATATCAAACGACCTTTGATTGACGAATGGTCGATTCCGTTGGTCTTGTTTCGTCAAATCAGATTTTTAGGTGGTCAGATTTATTTCATAGTTTGCGAATTTGCAGCGTGACTTTTTCACAGCACGCATTACAATGCGACCAATTTTGTCGATTTTACCCGAACGACTTTTGATTCTTGGTCAATTTATCGATTTAGGTTGTTTAGCATTGATCAAAAACTTTATTGTGTTAATTGGACGCTAATCGGGTCGGGTTCGGGTTTGTGCGGATATAGATGTTACATATCCCTTGTACCCTCTATCCAGCCCACCTCCAAGTTGCGAGGAGGATTTTGCTCCTGATTTATCTTTTTGTACATATCCGCCGCAACCGCAGTTTCAGGCCTCAGACTTTTACCCACCACCACCACCATAGTACCCACCATCTCACTCACATGAGACTGACATGTTGGAGTCACCCCTCATGGAGTCCACCATTGAGCACTTGACCCAGATGATGGAGCAAATGAAGAAGAGGATTGATGACCTCACTAATGTAAATAAGAGACACAATGACGCATCACCATTTGATGATATGGGTTCATTCGAAGATACCTATGAGAACTTGCAATCGCCCAAAATACAAAAAATGATAAAAACCTAAAAAATACAAAAAGAGTGTGGGAGACACATATCCAAGTCATTTTATGCGGAGAGGGCACATCTTCCAGATCCTTTGACCACATAGACACACACACTAGTTCCCACCTTTGACCCCAAGGATGATACTGTACAGACTACTCTTGGTCATCCTTGTGTAGATGATGAGTCTGATCTCCTCCCTCATATGGAGGAGATCCAAAATCTTTAAAAAATATTGACTGAACCTGAAGTGGTGGCAGTTATTGATGAGATAATTGAAGTCCCAC